>CM052444.1:57619858-57642280 GCA_028533085.1 Varecia variegata
TGCTTTATGAATCTGGGTGCACCTATGTTGGGTGCATATATATTAAGTATAGTTATGTCTTCTTGTTGAATTGTACCCTTCACCAGTATATAATAACCTTCTTTGTCTTTCATTACTTTTGTTGATTTAAAAGCTAAGTTGTCAGAGATTAAAACCGCCACACCAGCTTTCTTTTGGCTTCTGTTACCTTGAAATATTGTTTTCCACCCTTTTATTTTCAGTCTAAATGCATCCTTGCAGGTTAGATGAGTTTCCTGAAGACAGCAGATACTTGGCTTGTGTTTTTTTATCCATTGGGCCAGTCTATGTCTCTTGAGTGGGGAATTCAAGCTATTCACATTTAATGAGAGAATTTTTCTCTCTTGAGCCATTGTGATTACTGAGTTCTGGTCTTTATCTCTTGGGTAGTTTTACATTCGTGGGTCTTTCTTGTGCTGAACCATGTGTAACTCTGTTTTGAGTAGTTCTTGGAGAGCTGGTCTTGTCTTGGTGAATTCTCTGAGTTTTTGTTTATCTGAGAATGTCTTAATTTCTCCTTCGTATACAAAATGAAAAAAAAAAAAAGATCAAAGGAGGAGAATGACTCTGGTTTTAATTGTGGTTAGGAGTTGGGGCCAGATTCCCTTGTAGGCTGGGATGTGTGTGGTGTCAACTTCCCACCAGCACCAAGGGAGAGCACACAGCTTTCTTATCAGCTTATTAAGCTGTCAAGTAAAAAGGGAAGGAGAAGTGTGGATCTTGTGTACTGTTAGTGGTCAAACATCAAAAATGGAATCTTTATCTTTGTTATATTGATAGCACATAAGGCTGATTCTGAGTTTTTAAAAAATGAGTTAATAATCTCATTGATATACACTTGATAGGAACTAAGAAAAATATTTCAGCAAGCCATCTACATAGTATTCATAATGTATGTGATAAACCAATTTCACATATGTCAGCATGTATTCCTTGTTATAATTCTGTAGCATGATCACATCACAGCTAAGAAAACCCAAGTTCAGGAATATGAAGCAACATATACAAGATCATACATATGTAAGTCAACAGAAGTACTAAAGCCTTTGACTACCAAATGCTACAGACATTTACTTACTTTCCTTACCCTTAGGACCACCTGAGTTAAAGATATAGGATTTCTCTTCAAGATTTAGAATATCTGAGGGCCCTTGATGTCTCTTACATCTTGGAAAAAGAGAGGCAAGTGAATTCAATATCTTTTCTTAGTCTTTAATGATTCATGCTAATGAAGCTGAGGACCATAACATCAGGCCATTTGATCATACCTTTTTTTCCAAGAAGCAAATACTAATGGTTGTTAAATGTCATATAGCAAACCTATATATACTATATCAATGTAAGAGAGGGTACACTATATGCTGTAAAGGAGTGTTCTAAAATAGACAAGCAGCACCTGTATTACAAATCAGATTTCCTCTCATACTATGCAAAGTTCATATTTGATTTCGTATTTCAAATTTGTGAACATCTTTTTTACCTTTGTTTCCATACCTGAGAGGTTTCATAATCTGTAATTCCACTGAGAAAATACACACTGATTCTATGTGCTCTTAAAGTGTCATTAACATACAGTATACACAACCTGTTCAACTCCTCTCCGAACTGTACTAAAAATAAATGCAGAGTAGTTATTGTAATTATAGAGTAAATATAACAAATTGACATAATTATAATTAAATCCAGGAAAAGTGGTGAGCACTTTGAAATGTACAAAATTAATTCAAGACTCTTATTTGTGGTTAAAAATTCTCTCTCCTTGGAGAAGTAAAATATTAACCGAGAACTTAGAGGCAAAAAATCAAAGGCTACAAAGCCATTTTCCTTTACAGGGCAAGAAGAATGACCCCTAAGCCAAAGTTGAGCTCTGTAAGTATTCAACCAATTTACAGGAAAATGTGCTTAAAATGCCTCATTCATGCCTACTTCTATAATGTGGAAAAAAGATTTGAAAGAAATGTTCAGGTAAGATAAACTATAGTAAAAACATACATACATTCACATACAATTTTGCTTCATTATTGAGTTGTTAGTGAAATTATTGTTGGACATGGGTTATCTGGACAATTGTCTCAATTCTGTAGGGTCATTTTGCATGTTTTTTTTTTAATTTTTTTTTTTTTTATTTTTAAACACAGAAGCCATTTTGCATGTTAAGAAAAGTATATACAGCTTCATTTTTCCAAGAATTTTATTTTTCTAAATAGTATTGCCTAAAAGTTTTATAATTAACATAGTAAACAACTCTCCCTGGCATTTTTCTTCTCTTCTTTGTGTCTGCTCTTTTAGCACCCAACTTTTCCTTGCTTACTTTGATTTTACAGGAGTGAGAGACTTGTAAAAATCCTTGGTGGACACTCAGTATCTTATTTTGCAGTTGCACACAGAACCTTTTTAAAACTAAGTTCATCGATATGAAGAAGAAGATTACAGATGACTCATCCTTGTAAAAGAATGTACTTTAAGATTAATAAAAATAATTTATCATCAATAGTACCTGTCCGTTGTCTACTAGGACAAAGTTTCAGCATTCAGTAAATGAATGTCAGTGATTAAAGGATATCTTGTGGAAATAGCTCAAAATGTAGATTTTAAAGAAAAAGGGTGAAAAAAGAAGATAGGAACAAGCGAAGGAAAGAAGATAATGGAAAAATAACAACTTAATAATGAGGAAATACGGAGTGACTTAAAATGTGTATTTCTAACAGATAACAATGAGAATTGAACATAGATAAATGACAACTACAATGAGTTTTATTGCACAATTTTTTATGCATCATTAAATGTTAAGAATAAGAGACAAGTACAAAGTCTAAAGATAAATCTGAGTGTATCAAGAATGGTGTAAAAGAAATAAGGACACAGAGGACAAATTTCACTTCATCAACAAGATTTGATTTTGTGAGGTCATTGTACTTCTTAGGGCAGGGAGAATTAAGGAAGTTAAAGTAAATCTGGGGAAGTGTTAGAAAGAACATTCTTGGTCATTGCAGGATGGTAAAGATGTTTCTTATATTTGTTTTCATTATTCAATGAAGGTAAATTGATCAGTCAGTAATGTCACCAGCCAGAAATAAATGATATAAAACAACAGCAAGAAAAATATTTATATATCTGATATTCTCTTGTTTTATCAATTCACTTACTCTAATATGATAAATGGTGTAGACATAAGCAACAATACCAACAACACAATTTGAATGAAGAAACTTCCTAAGTCATGATCTCAGGGAATTTTTATTTGTTTAAATTGTTAAATTATAGAATTCTCATTTCTCAGTGTCTCTCTGGGGTGATTCCCCAGATGTTTCAGAGGATCCTCAACATTCATTATATACTCAAAGCATAGACATTTGAAACCAATTCATGAAATTTGGTAGCTCAGAGGATATACAGTTATCTCTGACAATATCCTACTATAACATCACTTTGTTTCCTCCTTGCCCTCAGAGTCTCCCCTTTTTTTCTTCTTATATAGAAGCTGAAATAAAGAACAGTGTGATAATTTAACAAGGAAAGTTTCTTTCCATAAAAAATGTGATTTTTTTTTACCAGGCCCATGACCTTGATTTGTCATGATTGCCTATAGGCTGTATATTTGGGATACACACTCCATAAGTGTAATTGCAAGATTGGTTTGTAATGTGCTATCATAGCAAGTCCTAGTACAGGGAACTCTGACCAAATGAGCTGAACTGGACAGGGGTGACTGAAGAATTTCTGTTAAGGGACATTATGTCTGTTTTTATTAATTCTGTCTCCTAATGCCTGCACTGTTATATCTATATTCCAGACCAGAGAGTTGTATTCTGTAAAGTCTTTCTACCGGAGGGTATGTGAGAATGTTTTAAATACATAGGAATGCCATATATCGTTCCAAGAAAGAAACTTACATATATAATAAGAAATATGATGGCAGATGGAGAGTCTTTCAATATAAGCCCTTCCTTTGTTCCTTGAGGCATGAAAAATTCAGGCACAGTAATTAGGATGCTACAATATCCTTCAATTTGAGCATGGGGTATAGTGATCTTTGTGGCTAAGAATGAGGCTGATTTAACTAAGTAATCTACTCATCCCTAAAGAACTGAAAGAAGAAATGAAGAACAATTAGCAAAGAAGGTCAGAAGAATGATGAAGAAAGAAGGTAAAGGGGAGAATGAAGGGAGTGAGAAAGAAAACAAACAAAAATGAATAGTTCCCAGTCTAACGATTACTTTAACAATTCAATCAACTTTTTGATCCCTTTTTTTGATAACCAAAGAAAGTAGTAATTGTTATGTTTATACTACCGTTGAGAATTGAAGTTAGAGAAGTTAAATGTTTTATTGTTCTCTTAGTGCTATAAATTATAATCTCTAGAAAAGTGCCCAGCTTTCAGACTTTTCCCCCAAAACACATGGATTTTTCCACTCTATCCCATAGTAGAGCATGGAATTTCTGATGAGTAAGAATTAAGAGCCAGTTACTCCCTCAGACATCCATCTGTGGTCCTCATGAAGCAGAATATCTCTTCCATCTTTTTGGGAGTCAACAACTTATGTATACAAACAGGAAAGTAGTGGAAGAGAAAAATATATGTTACAGAAGTTTCTGTGTAGCATTCACCATAATTACCATTTTCTATCATCAGTTATCTTAAAGTTGACTTTTACTTTATTTTCAGTTTAAAATCAAAGATTTTGTGTTATATAAATGGAAAGTAACTAGTACATATGGCTCAATAACACATGAAACAAACTAGAATCTCAGGCTGTGAGGTTTATCCTTTCCACTTGGCAAATAAAAACTTTGCAAATTCAAAAGGAAAAAAAATCTCATTTTTGGCAATTTTACCTATTATGCCTGCAGTTAAAGTTGCTTAAAATAATTTTTGTAGTCTGAAGAAAACTAACTTTGTGGAAATTATTTATATTTCTCATCTCTTTCTTGTAATTTTGAAAGTAACCTATTAAAAAAACTGAAGCTTGCCCATCTAACCCACATAATCTACTTCACTGCCCCTAAATCCTAGGCTTAGATTGTCTTATTTACCCTGCAGGTCATTGGTAAAGTCATGATTTGAAAGAATTAATCAAAAAGCATTTTGGAGTCAGGCTTTCTGTTGTATAAGAATGAGGCAGTGGTGGATGGTCTGTCTACATCACTCTGCTCTCTTCCTGGAGCCATAGGAAGATAAATAATCCCTGCCAGTGAAGGATAGAATATAAAAAAAAAAAAAAAAAAAGTGAGTTATGAAATCAACATCAGAGAATACAGAAGGTTAGAGTGGTATCCCAAAATAACATGCAAGGCCTACAAAACATTCAGTTATGGAGGAAGGACAATAGGTAATGGAAAGCACAAAAGGAAAAATGAAAGAAAAGACAATAAAAATAGCATCACAGAAATGGAGCACCATGCAATAGAGTGAGAACAGAGAAACAAAAACAAAACACGAAGCAGTAATGCAAGTTGCAGAACATGAAACTGAATGAGAGAAAATTACCAAAGAATAAAAGGAAAAAACAAAAGGGCACAAAAGAAACATTAAGAAGTGATCATTACTTTCAGTGCAAACCATATAATTCCAGTATGAACTAAATATTATGAAGTGGCAGAAAAAGTTCATAAACTCCCTTGCCTAAACATGGGAAGATACAAGAGAATAATAATAATTTTTAAAAAAGAAACTAGAAACTTGATAATACAACAGAAGCAGGACAATGCTATAGCCATTGTAAATAAAAAAAAATATGCACTAACTCCATTACGGAAAAAATTAGTAGCTCAAACTCTTAATAAATCTCTATTTCTATGTTTATAATTTGTTATTTTTGGTAAATCCTAGTAATAATTGATCATCACTATGTAATGATAATTTTTAACAAATCAAAAAATGAGAGCAAAAAGTAACTTTCCATTTAATAAACCAAACAAAATTAATTATGTAAGCCTAGATTCATAAAGATTTACTGACTTATGGTCACTGGACACAGATAAAGAGCCACGGATTGGGTCCTCCTGAGCCTATGTCTACCATAGGCAGGAATTGATGTTTTAATGAGGGTCTGTTGCTCCACAATGATAATGACATTTCAAGAAAACAACACTGATGTAATGACAAGACTTGTGGCCACTGGAGTAAGAAAATGAAAACTCACATCTGCTCTTCCATAAGCTAGCTGTAAGACCTAGGGCAATTCCTTTAATCTCTGTGATTCTCCATTTCTGGGAGAAGATACAACCGAATTATTATTTTTGTAAAAGTTAAAGATATTCTTATAGGCATGTGCATATCAAAACAAAATAAGGTCGCATTTTAGTTGGGAGGCTTAAAATTTTACCCTAGGACTAAACAGCAATGGAATGCTGTAGTTTTTAGAAAGTCAGCAGTTAACACACTTTAAGGAATGCTAACTTAGTTGTCTTTTGCCTTTGAAGCTCATGTACCAACCTATTTTCCCCATATTTTACATAAAGTTCAAATGTGAAATAAGCTGAAAATATCAGAAAATGTATTTTAGTCCACCAATCAGTCCACGTCTCAGTATTTCATCAGTTTCATTTACCATTTAGAGGTAGAGTTCATAACTCAGGGTGGATTATTTGGCAAGGGACAACAGAATCCTTTGAAGGAAAAAAATATTGCACACATACAAGAAGAAAAATAATTTAAAATTAGATGGCATAAGAACAACAAAAGTTATCTTTAGAATTCTTAAGATGTAAATAAAAACATACTGCTCATATTTTCAATTTATTTTACATAGGAAGAGAGTGTACATAAAAGAGATAAGACATAGGGTAAAGCTATTTGTAATCTATACATAAGATACATCTATTATCTGACTTGACTTCTTATAGGAAAACATGATAAATTACAGTTAAAATTAATTTCTAATGGTGAAATAAGATGAATTTCCATCTCTGTTAGTAGACATAAATAGCATGCATTTTCAAAACATTTGATTTTATATGTCAGTGTTATTTAGAAAAATTATTGAATACTTGCACACTCGAAAAAAATCGTGTTTGAAGCCTCTTGCACATCCCTGCAGGAAGGTGATTTATTCATTAATGTGAGTAATGTTTATTGAGGGTTCACCATGTGGCAGGTGCTATCCTAGGTGTTGGGGATTCAAAGGAAAAGAGAACCGGCCTCTTCCTTATGAAACTTTCCTTCCAACGGGCACAGAGGGTACATAATGGAGGCAGGAAAGTGACTGATATAGTCTGAGGCAGCCAGCAAGGTTTTCCCGAAGAAGTGACATATGAGTATGTGCCACAGCCCTGAGATAGGAGAAAGCATACTGTGTCCAGGGATGAAAATTAAAAAGCCAACGATGGCTGAAGGATGGGAAATGATGCAAAGTGTGATTAAAAAGAGAGACAGAGGTCAATTCATGAACAGCATTGTAGGCCATGTTAGGGGCTGTGATCATTATCCTGTGGACTCCAGTGAAGCAGATGTGTGTGTGGTGGGTACATGTTGGGGTGTAATTTAATCAGATTTGCATTTGTAATGCATTTATGTTGAAGTGTGGAGAATGTCTGGGACAGGTGCAGAGGGAACATGGAGATAATTTTTAAGACATGAAGACCACCAAAGAATGCACCTTTTTAAGTAAAAAACAAAGAGCATTTTCAAGCCTCACTTTCTCCATTCAACACTGAAAATCATTTCTCTCTCTTTGTTGAATAAAACCCCCAAATCTATATATCTAAATATCTATATATATCTATATCTTATTTTGAAGTAATATTTTTGAAACAATTTGTCTGAAATGAGTCTTTGATTCATATGATCGTAAAACTCTCTCACTCTCATCCCATGACTTCTAATTATACTTAGCATTCCAAATCCTTACCAAGATTTACCAGGCTTCACTAATGTTGTCTGGGACTATTTCTCTGGCTTTATTTCTTGCCCTATTTCCCTTACTACGTATGCTGCCACAGTGTTCTCCTTTCTTCCCCAAACAACCTACACATTTCTGTTTGAGGGATTTGCAATAATTATGATTCTCCCTAGATGCTCTCCAATCAGATGTAACAAGGATTGTCCCTCAGCTCATAAATCTACATGGGTGTTATTAATGTCATAAAATTATGTCATGCATAATATGCCTGTTGTCAATTAAAAATTAGTAAGTAAAATTTCCTGGGTAGAATTTTAAATTTTATTTAAAAAAAAAATACAAGGTCAGAAAATTAAGTATCCCATGTTACACAATAAACTAATGTTCAAAATGGAAACTACAATGCCCTTAGTTTAAAAGAAGCTTTAAATAGTTATGGATACTATTGAACTCTTTAATTCAGGACTGGGAAGGACTGGTAGGTGGATTAAAGTGTTTATACTCTCTTGTTTATTTTTTAAAAGGGAAATGTAAAGGGAGAATTTCATCTGGAAATTATGAGAGAAGAGTCTTTCTTGTTCCCTATAATTATATCCTACTGATTACCTAAGACTGTTTACAAGGAATCTTCTCTCAGTTTCCCATCTGTGTAGGGTATTAGATAAACTGGTGTCTCGCAATGGGAAAAAAGTAGCCAAGCCTAATTATTTTTTTCTGTTTTTGTTGTTATTGTTGTTGCTGTCATTTTGTCCTTAAAAACATGCATTCCTTGATGCAGGTCAGGGTGGTTGTCTAGATTGGGGATCTACCCTTACACCCATGTTCAAAAGCATCCTCAGTCTGAAGCAGAACACTTGGGAAAGAAAAGAAGAAAGTAAGGAATAGCAGAAAGAAGAGGATAGATAGAAGAGCAGGTCAGACATAGATGTCACATTTAAATACCTATCAAAGTTAGAGAATCCTGGGGGCACTGTGAAATGTCTAGAATCTCATATTCCTAAGGCCTTTTCAACTGAGAAAAAAATAAAATGAGACACACACACACACACGCGCACACACATATACACACGTATATAATGACAGACCAATTCTGGGAATGGCATTCATGGTTTAAAAAAACACTGTCAGTTCTCCACATCTTTCATGTGATTATGGAGAACAAATATTAGCATAAATATGTAAATGGTACATGAATGGTATAAAAAATGCATTTATTATACTTTCTTTAGAAATCAAGGCTCTCAAACCACTGAATTAAAATGGCTTACTGACTCTTTCTCTGTTTTACCAGTTGCAAAGGTCGCCTGAAGTACAAAAAGAGAGGTTTTCTGGAAAATTTGAATCTATTTGAAACTGATCTCGTAATTATCTCAAATATTATATTCTTATTCTGATTGCTTCTGGAAAAAAAAAACACCCTTTATGTACTCTCCTGCAAGTCTATTAAAGGCATTTTAAAAAAATATAATATATTTTTCAAAACTGTGTGTGAGTTCATGTATGTGGATGTTTACTTACTCTCTAATTGTTATTTTTTGTATGTGAGTCTCAGAGGAAAAAGTATCAACAGATTTTGTCCTGTGAATATATTTTTCAATTTCTTCAGCCTATGTGACTCAACTAGGACAAATATACATATACATATATATATACACAAATCAACCCTTTAAAAAATAAGTATCACTCTTACTCTCAATTGGGATGAAAAATGATAATTATGCTGAATGTGCACATCCAAGACAGATGATTAAGATGATTGGATTATCCATTAGAACTTCTGTTTAGTTTGTCAGATGAACGTGGCCATGGACTAAAGCTATGATTTCATAAAGAAAAATACAAGCTATGTTTTCAGCACAGATGGTTGTGGAAATTGATATTTTAACACGATAATAAGTTCACTACCCTGTGGGTTGCCAATTTCTACACTTTTTCCCCAAAGTGTATGCTTCTATCCAGTGGGGGTTATTTTAAATACAAATAACTTAAATTTATTAAAATTGTGTGCAATTCATTCACTCCTTGCTTCTAAAGTTCATCAGTGATAGTCTTGGAGACAACTAGCTGCTGTAGGCATTGTGTTAAGTGATGAGGAAACCAGGATGAATAAAAGACAACTCATTCATGAATAAAAATGACAAAACATGAAGATTTTAATGTAATAAAACACAGGATGATGTAAACAAGTAAGAGCAGTAAAGTTTATGTATCAAGAAGAAGCATAGAGGAAGTAAAACACAATTATGGCCAATAGACAAAGTACTGTGTATCTCTTCAGTTAGGAAAGAGACATTTCTTCAATCTTGAATTCAATTTTATTTTCTATAAAATGTCATTCCTTCCAGCAATAAGCTCTGATGGTTTGCACAAACTTGAAATTGTTTCTTTCCTGTTCTACATAAACACACACACACACACACACACACACACACACTCACACACACAGCCTTAATCCTCTAATCCTCTTGTGTTTCTCTCCTTTTTTTCATCCCAAAATGGTTGGTTCAGTTCTTGAAGTTCAGTTCTTGCTGTAGGTTAACTACTTAACACTCTAGATCCCTGCTATTCCAAATTTCAGCTCACCAAAGAGTTTAAAAAGACATGATCCCTACTCTCAAATAAGTCTGTTTAAAGGAAGAAACATACATGTGTAAGACGTGTACCATAGGTGAATGGAAAGTGTTATTTCAAAGTCCTGTGGTAGTATAATGAACAGACTGACTAGCTCTGTGAGGTCAGTGTAGGCTTCAGGTGAGTTCTGAGATGAAAGCTGAATGGATTTTGCCCAGACAAAACATGGGGAAATGGTCGATTGTCCTTCATCAGTATGCCATATACAAACAGACTGGAATACATTAGGTTTTAACATTGATTGATACACAAATAAGTCACTATACTTGTACACTGTCCCCATCCTCCCCCACCTACTCCCCAGAGTGGCTTGCCTCTATATAGAAGGATTAAACATCCAAGTTCTGTTTTCAACTGTTGTGGTCTATGGCACATTTTGATAAAATTCCAACCTCGTGTCAAGACTCCTCAAATTATGATCAGTATGAACTTCATCTTATTTTTACATCCTCTCTCTAGTTACGTATAGATACCACTATAAAGAGAGAGAAAACATTCATTTCCTGTATTGATTTCTCTCTCTTTATAGTGGTATTTATGCATAACTAGGGGTGCTGGTCAGGTATGTGGTGGGGGTAAACTCACAACTAATGTAGACATAGACACTGTATGGGGGAAGGGCATGCCTCTAGCCCTGGCTTGGGCGAGGCAAAGGCATTACATGTAACCAAAATGTTTGTAACCCATAATATTCAGAAATAAAAAAAAAGAGAGAAAGAAAGAAATCATTTATAAAGTAAATAAAATATGTTAGTTTATAGCTTCAGTGTAAGATAAAATATTGATAGAACATATTCTTTTAATGTAGTGACAGGGGTATCTGAGCTCCAAATAGCATTTATCATCACTTCCTCCTATATTCTCTTCCTTATCATAAAATCTGAAAGACTACTGGGTTGTCAGAATTCTTCACCTTCAAGTATCAGGATGTGATTGCCATTCTTCCAGTGCTAACACTTTACAAAAAAATTGAAAGGCAAAAGGCAAAGAAAAGCTGTCAATCTTCCTCCAGCAGTGTCAACCAGTCACATGGGCTTCCACAAATTTTTAAACATTTAGGAATTCTTTTGCAAACTACTTGCCTTTGTGCTATAGACAATGGCATAATTAGGGTTTCCTTTGGTTCCTGATCTGTGAAGGAACTTTGGAGAATCCTGACTAACACTATCTCTCTCTCTCTCTCTCTCTCTCTCTATCTATATATATATATACACACACACACATATATATATATAGTGTGTGTGTATATGCTACATACTATACATAGTGTATATATATTCTATTTATAGTATATTATATATAGTATATTGTATTTTTATATACATATGTGTAGAGAGAGAGGCAGAAATAGAGAGAAACACTGAAATAAGCAGAACGGAGAATGAGATTTATTTTAAGGAATTAGCTCGTGCAATTATGAGGGCTGACACATCTGGCATCTACAGGACTGGCCAATAATCTGGAGATTCAGGCAAGAATTGATGTTGCAATCTGAAATCTGTATGGCAGGCCAACAGACTGGAATCTTAAGCAGGGTTTCTATGTTTCTTGAAGTAGAATTGCTTCTTCTTTGGTAAACCTCAGTCTTTGCTCTTAATTCCTTTACCTGATTGTATGAGGTCTACTTGCACTATAGAGAGTAAACTGCTTTATTCAAAGCCCACTAATTTAAAGATTATCACATTCAAAAAATATTTTCACAGCAACATTTAGATTGGTGTTTGACCAAAGAACGAACCTAATCTAGCATAGCATAGCCAGTTAACACATAAAATTGACCCTTTATGAATTTGAGAAGAATACACATCTTAAACTATACTTAATCTCACAATGAAGAAAATGACAAAATTATACTTCTGCCTAACATTCTACATGTTTGTGTCCTCCAAAAATTCATACATTGAAACATAATGCTTAATGTAGTAGCATTTGGAGGGGGTGCCTTTTGGTGGTGATTAGATCATGAGGGCGTGGCCCTCGTGAATGTTATTAGTACCCTTATAAAAAGAGGCCCCAGAGAGCTCCCTTGCCCCATTATTCCAAGTGAGGAGGAAATGAAAAGACAGCCATCTATGAAGTTGGCCCTCATCAGGCACTGAATCTGCTGGTGACTTGATCTTGGACTTTTCAGCCTCAGAACTGTAAGAAATAAATTTCTGTTGTTTTTAAGCCATCCCATCTCTGGTATCTTTGTTATAGCAGGCCAAGTGGACCAAGACAGGGGATAAGAGAGGAGTGAAATCAAACATACTTCCTCACCACATCTATCTGTGTATGTACACACAAACATATTATAACAAAATAAGGAAGACATATAACGATTTTAGTCTTCATTTCTTCAACTGGTCATGTGGTTGTAATTGGTATTTGTAACCACCTTTTCTACTATCTATTCCATATTCCCTTTGCCCTCAGCAAGCACCTTACCTGATCATGGTTCTTTGTCTGTTGGGGTAACCCCATTCTTCATTCCTGAAGGGTCAACCATTAGCATTCTTGACTGAATTGGGCTGTTGAAGTTTTCCATTGACTTTAATCACAGGATATGGTAGAACTAAGGGACTCCCTAAGGAATTTTCTGTATTCCATGTATACTATTATTTATCACTATTTTGTGCTAGCAGTCCAATTTCTCCTGGTAATCAGGATCAATTACCCCAGTCAATAAAGTAAATCCCTTCTTTGTCTGGTGATTCAGAGGCTTGAGGAGCTCAAAGTGGGTGGATGGCCATCTCCCCTCATGTTGAACAGAATCATTGATGTGTCCCCTGGTGGAATCATTCCTCCCTTTGGATCTAAGACCTCTAGACACCTGGAAGATGAGTTTGCAAGAACTGGAAATAGAATTTTGCTAGTGGATCAGTAGGAGTAATAGTGAGTGGTGCCACTTCCATTTTCATCCTGTGATTTCAGGACCCATGAATCCTGCCTTTGGGAGAAACAGTATCATACATTGGAAAGAGCCATTGCTGAATAATACCCACCACATCAAAACATAGCCATCATAATAAATGATGAAATTCTAACCTTATTCTATGAATATTTTAAGAAACAGATGCCTATTCCTCCATTATTATCCAATAGTTTGTACATTATAGATAATACAATCAAAATTAGAAACAAATATAGGTGCAGTCTGGGAGAGAGAAAGCAGTGTAATAGGAATGGTGGCCATGTGTTTCTGGGCCACTTCTTAATGCAAAACACTTGTGCCTCCACGTCCTGCTCTAGCTCAACAGCATATATACCACTTCCATTTGAAGGTGAAGCTCTGCTGTGTACTCCCAACTTGGAGAACTACTCTTAGGAGCAGAACTGGGTTCAAAGTAATGAACACAACCAGCAAATTCCTGGTTGGAGTTCAAAAATTATATTTACCATTGACTGTATTGTGTCTTTCGTGTTTCCTCTTTATGAACCAAGAGGTCTGTTGTGATTATGCTGTCCCTTATTTACCACTGGATCATAGACGTGTACAGGGAACATAACTTGTCTTTGGAAATGAGGAAATGCACCTGAGAAGTTTCTTCCAAGGTACATCTGAGGAGCTTCATCCATGAGATGTGAGCTAATGCTCTAATAAATAAAATATTTTGAGGGAGGATTTGAGTAGATTTTGCATACAAGAGAGATGTGGATTTTTGTGATAATCTCTTACAATGGATTCCTTCCCTCCCCATATGAACACCCACATCTAGGACCATAGATTATTACCCCTTCTTTTAAATATAGACTTACTCTTACTTCTTTGGCCAATGAAATGTGGCAAAAATAAAATTCTGGGATTTCTGATCCCAAGTTTTTCTTCCTCTTGGAATCCAGGTACCCATAATATGAGCTCAAGCCATGTGTACAAGCCACATAAGGAATATATTAGACTTCCCATCTATTTAATTTCTAGGGACTCTTTGAACAAATAGCCAATGTCAAAGTTCTCTACAAGTAAGACTATTCCTTATTATTGTTTTGCCTCTATTATCCATCATAGTAAACATGATTACCTGTCTTTGAATAATGGATGCCACTTAGCCCCTGCCAGTTTAGGATTCTATCATCCCTGTGGTATTTAGGGATTGAAGTTCAATGGTAACAGTTACCACTGTAATTCCTGACCTACAAAGAAGGGTCACTACAGAGATCTTCAAGGATGATAAAGTTCTCTGCAGAAATTTATTTCTTACAGGTTTTGATGAAAAGTTTGTGTTAAGTATATGTAAGTATGTGGATTTGTTCCTCTACAGTATACCAAGGAATTTCTGGCATTCCAACTTTGTTTAGGGTAGGCTGCCTTTTGAGGAAAATTATGCAGTTCTTTTGAAGTATATTGCATCACCTTATGTGGCACACTTTTTACCTCACCTTTGGGGCTTGCTGGTACTGGAGTCTAGTTTTAGGTCTAGAAGCAAAGGGGAATGGCAAGAGTAGATGCTGAGAAAAATTGGCAGTAACTTGCAAGGCTACTATACCAAGGTTAAGCAGAGTTAATCTCCTCAGACAAAAATAGAAGGGCTGCTTACTGTACTGGCAAAGAAAACATGGCAGAATCTAGTTCCAGTTTCAATGACCTCTTCCCTTCTTTCTTGCTACTTAATATTTGTGCCCCACCCCCACATTCACACGTTGAAATCATGACTTCTAAGGCAATGGTGTTAGAAGATGGGGTTTAAAGGAGGTAATTAGGTCACGATGGTGGAACCCTCACAAATGGGATTAGTGCCCTTATAAAATAGGCCCAATAGAGTTTGTTTGCTCCTTCCACCACATGAACACACAGGGAGAAGGAGCCTTTTGTGAACCAGGAAACAAGTCCTCACACAACACTGAATCTGCCACCATCTTGATCTTGGACTTCCCAGTTCAAGAGCCTTGAGAACTAAATTTCTCTTTTTTATTAGATAGCTAGTTTATGGTATTTTGTTATAGTAGCCCAAACTGACTTAAACATGTCCCTACTCCAAATTTCTGCAGTACAGTGAGAAACATTCAACCAATTCCATTATGTAGTTAACTACAGTGTTCTAAGGTAGTTAATATTTGGTCACTCAGAGTTCTGTCTTCTATGGCTGCTTGATTACAGTTATCTGAAGGAAATAATTTGAGTAAGTCTTTTTCCATGTCATGCTGTGGTTTACCAGTGTCTTCTTTACCACTAGAAACAGACCCTTTATTGCCTTTAAATCAAATGAGACTAGAGAAACAATTCTAGAATTCACCAAAACAACACGCGCGTGCGCACACACACACACACACACACACACACAAACACACACATGCTTGTATATATATATATACCGTTTATGATATATTATTACATATTGCATATATTTGGGGATTTGTAAAATGCAATTGGCTTGAACAATTGTAGAGACTTATTTAAGAGTCTGTAAGGCTGTTGTCTCTGCTTCTACTGCTGCAACTTGAAGATCACAGGGAAGAGAGTCTGAAAGAGAAGATTACAAGCAGGCTGAACCTCACAAGCATGAGATGGAACTTTATGAGGGTGGACTGAAACTTGTGTTGGTTCTTATAGCCTCCCACCTTGGTGATGATGTTATCCTGAAGAAACTGGGCTTTTTATCACAAAGATAAACATATACACCTGAGCAAGAGTCAGAGAAGCTAAAAATAGGAACCAAAAGAAGGTAAAGGAATGTCCTGTCCAGCAGTTATTCCCCCAACAAGAAGCGTCAGCCTATCAGTAATAACATGTGTGTACCATGCAATGGCTGCTGCCTCCCTTCCACATTACAAATCTTGTAGAAATCACACTTGTGGCTCACTCTTATCATTAACATATAAAAAAGAGAACTCTGGCAAATGCAGTTTAGCTTGGCCATGTTTACACATTATAAAAACAGCACTTTTATCACAATTTATCACGCTTTGGAGAAAATGTTAAACTTTTCTAACACTTTGTTTCAAATTTCTATTACTATATACAAAAGTCAGGTTGACTATGGTATTTTTGCATAGAATGTGTGTGCATGCACATTTTTATCAAATTTTTCTATTAAAATAATGCTAACTTTGTAGAGTGAATTGGTATGGTTTGCATCTTTTTCCCCATGATCTGAACTATCTGGAATAATATATAAATTTGTGGTCTCTTATCTACAGAATAGATTGAACTCAGCTAAAAAACCACCTGGATTTGTAAGCTTATTAAGTAATAGATCTTAATATCCATTCTTATTTATTTTATGATTATCGGTCTGTTTCCTCTGGAAATTTAGATGTGAGATTTAATGACTGCAATTTAATCTTGGCATGTTGCTAAACTGGAAGGTTATATTAAATAACAACACTTGAGCTAAAAGGCAGCTGCCTTTTGAGTGGAGATAGAAGACAATGAACAGTTATCTAGCCCTTACAGTGTGTTAGATACTATACAAAATTATTTGCATACATTTTCATTTTTATCCCCATGGTGGAGAGAATCTGTGAGATAGGTATTATTAGCCCTACTCTCAAGTCAAAGAAGATGAGATCCAGAAAGATTAAATAATTTGCCCTGAGACTTCTGAACAGTATGTGTGGTACAAGTATTCAAATCCAGCTAAGCAGAAGCCAGAACAACACAATGTTAAAAATGTCTTCGTGAAATTGTATGGAAAAACTCAGAGCTAAGAAACTATGTGACTTAGAGCCTATCTGGAGAGGGCCTGCTTGGTTCTGTTTGTTTTGGTTTGGTTCTTGTTTTCCAGATGAAGGATTCAGTTTCTTGTTTGGCCTTGTTGCTTTTTGCCTGTGTGTTCCCACTTTCTCACATCAAACTGACACAAATTTTTTATATAACTAAGCTTTGTGGAGTCTTGTTACTCAAATCAAAATATTTCTCTAAAAAAATAGTGTATTATTTGCAACCCAGCTAGTTACAGACTACTGTAAATTAAAGACTCGGCATACTCACTAAACACCCAGTAAGTACTCCATAAATTCAAACTGTGGTTTTTGAGGTTGGGGACTATGTGTTATCCATCTTTGTATTAGTCTCTAAAATTCTGTGCCTTAGCCACAGTAGGTGTTCACTAAATCTATTGAGTGTTGAAATCTCTTACAATGAACTACATAAAACTGTCTTGGTATTTAATCACTGTGCATTACTATCTTTTTTTCCCATTTTCCTATTGATTCTTTTTATACCAACCACATTTATCATTTCTACCAGGCTGTTTCCAAAATCTAACTCCAAGGTACATACAGATTTGTTTTCTTTATAAATATTATCTATATATTATATATTCAGTTTTCTCCAAGTATGCCAGCTTCCATAGACATCATCCTATTGTCAGCCTTGTTGGCATTGGTGTAATTATAATCTTCTATGATTAATGTCTTAGCTCTTTCATAGGATTTTGTTATCTGCATACATACTTCTAAATCTGTTTTTTCATCCTACCTGAGACATAGTAGCTTCTTATCATTTATTTTCTTTCCATTTCTATTTTTTTGCTATGATCCAAATAATCTCTTCAGTCTTTGGAGCATGCATTATATCTCTCTTTAGGTGATACAGAACATTATCTCCTGCCTGGCAAAGTCTAGCCTTCCTCTAAAAACATGCTCCTGATTTTTAACAGGGCTCTTACCTACCTCATTCTACCTTATTACTTCAGTTGTATTAACCTCTACTTCCCAGCCTTGAAATCATGGTTTTATTCCATCTTTTTTTAATGCATACTCCAGGAAAATAAATAAACAAATGATAGATATACTTTCTCTTACTGCTAAGGTTTTGTTTTGCTGTTGCTGTTATTGATTTGTTGTTTAGGAAATGTTAGTCCTCAGTTCTCTATTACTATCTTTCTCCCTGTTATTTATTTTAATTGTTGAAATAACATTCCTTATGTTTTTGATTCACCTTTTCCATAGGCATGGCATGTTATTCACCAAAGCAGTGCATATTATATCACTGTATCTACTACTTTTTTGTTCTGTTTTTATATGGTGACAATCTACTGGTTTTACCAGGAAGCAAAATAGGATTGATTTTTAACAAGTATTCTATGACTAAACATCTATACTTAGATACATATAACAGGCATCATTATGGAGACTTAGAATAATTTTTAAAAAACAACATTGTCTTGCTTCTTCTAATTTTACTTACTGCTTTTTTTTTTTTTTTGCTTTTTTTTTCTTTTTGTTATTGTCTCTTAATACCTTTGCAAACACATATAGAAAAAAATAAATGAACTGCCAGGGTGACAAGTTAATACTTTGAGATTAAAATTTTACATGATATTGGATTCAATTCTGTCTCCTGCCAACTGAAAATATACCATTTCAAGTTAAAGGGGAGGAAGAAAGAGTGTTTGGGTTTATTGCAGATTATTGCTGTTAAAAACAAATTCCTACGAGAAAATATCTAAAATACACTCTCAGTTACTAGTGCTCATATAAAATTAGAGTATAAAAAAGAATGTCTCCTTAGTATTATATCAGTTATTTCTATTTCCATCAAGTTTTATTTTGATTTTCTGATCCCCTGCCTATAACTTCTAACAGAAGTGCAGTGTGTAAAATTGACTGTGAGTTTATGATTCTAGTTTTCCTTATCACACTCTATTTTCAGTATTATCTCTATCTACCTTTGGTTTCACTTTTCTTTACTTTCATTTTAAAAAACACAGTTTATTTTTTGCTCTTGGCTCATTCTCTTTGATCATTTTTTTTCTTGACTTCATTCACTATCTTACTCCTATCTAAACTATGAATTTGATGATAGTCATTTCTCTTCTATACATTCCCACCTAGCAAAGGGTATATATAATTTTTTTCAAAAACTGCAATTGTGGCAAAAAGTATACATAGATACATGATTCTTTACAGTTTCAAAAATAGCCTTTTTGTTTTCCCTTACCCATCACTAGAGTCCACTAAAATCTAGCCAATTATTGACTGCTACTAGTATATACATTATGTGGAAAGGAAATTACACATTGTTTTGCATTTGGCAATGGGGTTCCAAATATATTTAAGAAGGCAACATAATATTTCTGATTTCTCTGTCATTGTTTACGGCATTTTTGTTTGTTGACTCTTTCACATTTATTCACAATTTCAATTGTTGTTTAGTTACTTCCTTGAAAGATACATGATAGTAAGAGATTAAATAAACATTCCTACTCATTTTAGACATATAAAATGTTTCACAGCAGGGATTATGTAATATAAATGAGATAAAATATAGATATTATTAATGAATGCTTATGGGTCCATTTGACAGCTTTTACTTACAAGGCTATTCTTAATATAGAAATCAGCATAATTTGTACATCAACTTTAAAGACATAAAGAAGACTGTGATCAATGAATTTATTATGCTAAGTAATCATATCATTACTTCTTTATTTTCATGGAGAATAAAACATTAAATAAACAATTTTTTAAAAGAAGCTATATACTAAAACATGGCCACAAGCCCAAATAACCTCAAATTTATGCTCAGAAACATGATTGTGGGTATCATATAGCATTTTCAAATTTTATAGAATTGACAATTTGATCATTTGAAGATAGGGTCTCATTATATAAAAGGGAAACAAAAGGAAGAGTCAGACAATTCCATTTTTGAATATGGCCTTTCATGTTATGTCTCCACTAGGAGCTATCTTTTGAAACATTGCAAAGGACCTTAAAATATGTTCCAAGCCTCTGCTCTCATCTGTGTCAGTTGCTAAGGCACCATATCATTATCTCTGCCTGCAAAAAAAGCAGATTGTCGTCTATGCCCTCTACCCCCAGCCACCTCACTCCGTGAACACATTGTGAATTGAAACATTGAAATTTCCCATGAAAATGGTTGTCTCCTTCGTGATTAGGTTCTCACTTTAGTTAGGAAAAAATAGAATATAGCCATGAACGGTGACACTGTGTGGTGTGTTAGCATATATCAGAGTCTATGCTGTGGTTAGAGAGAAGGAAGGAAAATTGTGGTGCTATGAACTCAAGGAAAAATTTTTATTCCTTCTTTATAAACAATCCCAAATTTCCTATTGTTAATTTGCTCCTTGGAATTTCTCAGAGATTACCCTTCCTAAATATTGAGATATACAATTCAAGAAACACTGATTTCAATCAAGTGGCTTAGTCAATATAATCAAATTACCTTAATTGTTGTGGTTGTTCTTCTTGGTGCATCAGTGAAATGTGTTTAAAATATTAATATGTATGTACAAAGATAAAACAAAAGTTGATAGTTCAGCTTACACCAAAGGAAAAAGATTCAAAGGATGGTTATGTAAATTAAATTTTTTATAGATCTTTAATAATATAAAAAATTGCATGAAAAATAGATCCATTCATATTAAGTACTCAAATTTGGTGAAAAATATTTATAAATCCTATAAGACTTGGAAATGTCAAATATCTCCAAGAAAATATTATGTGTCATGTGTAAGCATGCATTAATTAGAAACGTGCAAATAATTATTTTCTTAGATTACTAACAGATTCAAACATAAAAATAAGGAAGAAATTAATGAATATATACATGGTATAGATTGATATTAAAAATTAAAATCAAGATGTGAATGTTTTCTAACCTCAACAGCTATTATTTTTTCTTAGAAATTATTTAGAATGTTAACATAAAGAGAAAAAGATAATGGTGCTTTAAATTATTAATATTCTTACTGATTGCATACTCATTAAAAACAAAGTACAATTCAAATTGTATACTTCATCTGTACATGATATCATTTAGCTTTAAGTCATAAATGGACTAAATGCCCATCACACACATGATGCAAATAAATCTAATTTATTTGTAATTATACTTTTCTAAATCATATTACTATATGATAATGTGCTTTTGTCTTCATAAACATATAATCATTAAGATTTATAGTTCTCCCTGGGAAAGGGACAGATAACAAACACTATCATTTTGTAATGTGTAATTCAATTGCTGGCACATTAGAACTTTTAACATAAGATTTACAACGAAAATTTCGATTCTGTACTCTGTAACTAACAAATCCTGAATTATTTCCTTCCTTAGACATACGCCATTGGAATCCATTTAGAGTGCTTAATGATGTATTAATAAACCATGATTTTCCAGCAGAGTTTCTCAACTCTCCTTACTGGCGCCAGCTCTAGTGCTGCCAATCAAATTAGAATGTCATGGTTTCTCAGTAAATAAAGGTTAATTGGACATATAAAGGGAAATTGTACATCAGAAATATCTATACTCAGGTTATTCTTCCTGAAAACTTAGTTATTAAATTTCTACTCATCATATGTGCAGCTAAAATATCTTTATTTTTAATTTGGAATACAGAGAGCTATCTGCTTGCAGTATCAGAAAACTCAGACATACTAGGCCTATCATTTTCATCTTTGTTGACTTAAATTTTCTAATTGCTTGTTGCTTAGAAGAAAAGACAACTTAGGATGATTTTTGCTTGGTAACCTTTACTGTAAATGTTTTTCTTTAAACCATCCTCCCCAATCTCAAAAATCTTGTTCTTCATAAACATGTGAAACATTATTTAAACACACATATCATTATTTCCCCTAAATAGCTTCTATTTCCTTTCTTACTTCCTGATCTGTTATGGAACATCAAATAAGGCTTGTTTTTGATGGGTTCCATTGTCTAACATTCAACTCAGATGTGAGTTGTGGGCTTGAACATCTGCATTTTATTACTTGGACAGTTCTAATAGAGCTGTACAATAAGACTTACTAAGCAGACATTGACTTTCACCAGCCACATAATTTTAGAAACTTAAATTTACCTAATAAGAAAAATTAGTATGTTAATAACAATAGTTAATTTAGGAATTTGAGCCAGTCTCACCACTGTCTCTAAATTCTAAATGCAAGAAATAATGATAATTGACACTTTTATGTGTAACTATATTAAGATACTTTTTACATGAATTATATACATGTTATATATTAATATGTTTTATGTAAATAT
>CM052444.1:57642780-57673538 GCA_028533085.1 Varecia variegata
TGTATTATCAATTTTAGATATTGTTACATTTGCTAAAATTTAATTAATTTTAAAAATCTATGTTCATGTAGGTTAATCATCTATTATTTTCTTTTAACATCATTGTCATATTTGAGTAAAAGAAATGCTGGCCCATTAGAATGATTTGAATTAATTTTCTTTCACCCTCTTGTAGTATAGAATTGTTACTTTTTTTCTTAAATATTTGTTATAATTATAATTCACCAGTAAAGCCATCTGATCTTTGGGTTTTCACTGGCTTTTATCTATGAATTTTGATATAAAATTATTTAGACTACTTCCTTTTTTCTTAATGTACTTTTGTCTGTGTTATTAGAATTTGACAATTTCATCTAAATTGTCGACTTTATGGGAGGAAATATGTTTATGATATTTCCTTATTACCTTTTGATACCTACGTATATTTGTAGTGATATTGTCTATAATTGTCACCAAATTATCTTGGTAATTAATGTTTTCTTTCCTTTTTCCCCCAATAATTTTGGTTTGACTTTATAAATGAATTTTTAATTAATTTTTTTTTACTTATAATTATTATGGGCACATAATTGTATATCTTTATAGGGTATATATGATGTTTTGATACAGGCATATAATGTGAATTAATCAAATCAGGGTAACTGGTGTATCCATCACTTCAGATATATTTCATTTCTTTGTGTTAGGAACATTTTAATTCCATTCTTAGTTATTTTAAAGTAACTCTAATTTATTGTTGATTGCAGTCAATTTGTTGTGCTATTATTATTGTTCATTCTATGTAATTATTAATATATTTCTTTTTATATTAGCTTTGGTTCTCATTGATTTTTTCTGTTGTTTTCTGTGTTGTTTTATTGATTTCTATGCATATTTATTAATTCCTTAACTCTGGTTAATTTGGATATGTTTTGGTCTTCTTTTTTTAGTTTCTTAAGACAGAGGTTAGAATTATTGGTAGGAAAATTTTCCATATTTCTCAAGACTTTTTAAAGCCACAGATTTCCTTAAAATGACGCTTTACTTCCAACAAACAAATTTTGATATATTGCTATTTCATATTCACTAAGCAAGTATATTTTTACTTTTTCTGTTTTTTTCCATCCATGAGTTATTAAAAGGTATTTTTGAATATTTCCAAATATGAGGGCCATTTCAAATATTTCTCTGTTATTTATTTGCAATTTACTTTTGTTGAAGGTCAAACATAGCTTGCACAATTTCAAATAGTCTATATTAAGAATTGTTTTATGGTCCAAAACATGATTAATCTCAGTAATTGTCCATATTCAATAGGAAAGAATGTGTCATTTGATATAGTTCTGTGGGTGTTTTAAAAACATAATTTAGATCGAGTTGCTTCCTACTGCTATACAAGTCTTGCATATCCATACTAATTTTTCATCAATTTCTTCTCCAGATTAACAAGAGGGGTTTTGAAGTATTCAGCTACAATTTTGGATTTTCTATTCCTTTTTTTAGTTCTATGAGTTTTCTTGTTCATAGATGTTCTGTTGTCATGTGCATATACATTTAAGATTGTTATGTTCTGTGAATAAGTCAGCCCCTTTAAAAATAACAAGTTTCTCTGGAATTATTCCTTTCTATAAAATATCCATTTTTGGTAATAATATAGCTACTCCAGCTTATCTTTGAGCAGTATAATACAGTATATTGTATAGTATGACTATGTCTATCTTTTTACTGTAAACCCACCTGTGTTATTATGTTTTGGGTATGTTTCTTGTGGATAGCACATTGTTGGGTGTTGCTTTTGTGGGGATGAGGGGAAATTTCCCCTTTGCCCCAGAAGGTTTGTTGATAGATCAACTCACAATAAGGCATATTAATAAGAGAAAGAGATTTATTTACCATGCACACAAGGAGAATCACAGAGTAATTACCCAGTATCCCAATGGGTCCAGAAATTTATATATCCTCATTTAATAGGGGAGGGGTGATAAGGTGATAAGAAATATAGATAATTCTACTTAGGGGCAATAAATTGTTACTAGGGAGGGTGAATATATACTTAGAAGGATGAATGGGTGGGGGAAAACAGACTGACTTTTAAATGATTCTCTTTGCAGATTAAACTAACCTGAGAAATAGGTATATTTCAAATGATTTGGGCCAGGTATGGTTTCATTCTTGATCTTCTTTCCTGTAATATATTGAGATAACAGGGAAGGGAAGGGAAGTTGGGAAGTTAATTGTTCTTTTTGATGACTCTATTTTTCTAAGAAGAAAGAGGGAAAGCTCCTTTCAAGACCTGTTCATGTCTAAGGGCCTTTAATTCAAAATACTCTTTATATCAAGAAGTCATATTTTAGGGACAAATTATGACTCCTTCCTGAGCTCCTCACTTTTGTGTTCAATCTGTCAAACTCTGCCTTTTATTTAAGTGTTAATAACATTTGCATTTAATGTTGTTAACAATAAGATTGAATTTAATTCTACCATTTTGCTATTTGTTTTCCATTTGTATCATTAATTTTTTGTTTCTTCTTTCTCTTTTCCTGTGTTCTTTTAGATTGAATAAACTTTAGAATTTACTTTCATTTCTAATATTGGTTTATTGGCTATACCAATAGCTAATAACTGTGAATGGCTGCATTAAGATTTAAAATATACATTTTATACTCACTATACTCAAACAATATTATAATACTTTGTGTATAACATAAACTCTTATAACATGCTTTAATTTCCCCTGATAGCATTTATGTTATTGCTACTATGTATTTTAATTCTACATATTTTTAAAAGTGTGTAATATTATTATTTTTCCTTTAAAAATTAATTATCTTTTAAAGAGTTTTGTAAAATGTGACAAAATGTTTTATATTTACCCATATATTTAATTTTTTCCTATTTCATTGTTTGTATAAATTCAAATTTCCATCTGTTGTAATGTTTCTGTTTAAGGGACTTCATCAATGATTGTTACAGTGCTCTTATGCTTTTCATTAATTATCTAGGCTTTTGTTTTTCAGGGGGAAAAAGCAATTTGTTTCTACTTCAGTTTTGAAAAAAATATTTGCTACTTAACATTTTTTACTTCAGACTTTTAAAAACGTTCATTGTCCTCTAATTTGCATAGTTCTAGTAAGAAACCAGCTATTATTCTTTCTTCCTCTGTTCATAGCCTTTTTTCACTCTAACTTCAACCTCTGTTCAACCTTTTTTCACTCTAACATGACTTTACAGATATTTGATTATAATATATCTTGGTATAATATCCTTCATAATTCCTCTGCTAAAAATTCTTTGAATATTTTGTATCTAGGGGTTTATAGTGTTAGTATAGTGTTTACTATATTTTTAGTATTTTTTCTTTTTATGTCTTATTTCTGCTTATCTTGCCTTCTTCCTCTTCTGTGGCACTCTAATTATACATATATGAAGTTAATTGATAATTGATAATATCCTATAGCTCAATTAAGCTGTGTTCATTTTTTCCAGTGTTTTTCTCTTTCTCTTTCAAATTTATTTTGGATATATTCTACTGCTGTATTTTCAAGTTCACTAATACTTTCTTGTGCGGTTTCTAATCTGCTGTTTAATCTTCTATTTTTTATTTCAAAAACTGTGTTTTTTACTTTTATAAATTTGTGTGGATTTTAAAAAATCTATACTACTTAGCCTCATGTTTATGTACTTCTTTACTCTCCAAACATATGAAAAATATTTATAATAGCATTTTTGATGTTCTTGTTGGTTAATTTCATTATCTCTTATTTGTGGGTCTCTTTCTATTGATCTTTTCTCCTGGCTGTAAGTTTTCTTATTTTGATCATTTTTAATTTGATGCCAAATGTGTTACCTTGTTGGTTGCTGAGCTCTACATTATTCCTTTAGCATAAGATTTGTTTCCTGCCATGCAGTTACTTTTCTTAAATTCAGTTTGATTCCATTGAGATTTGCTTTTTGGTGTTCACAATTGCAAAGATATGGAATCAACCTAAGTGCCCATCAATTCATGATTGGGTAAAGAAAATGTGTGTATGTGTATATATAAATGTGTGTATATATATATACACACACACACACACCATAGAGTACTACTCAGTTATAAAGAATGAAATTCAGTCTTTTGTAGTAATGTGGAGGGAACTGAAGACCATTATCCTAAGTGAAGTATCTCAGGAATGGAAAAACAAACACCATATATACTTTCCAATAATTGAGAGCTAAATGATGGGAATATGCAGGCAGAAAGAGATGTAAAGGACAATGGAAACCAATTCTTGGCAGAAAGGGGGTGGGAGGGGATGAGGTATAAAAACTTACCTATTGGGTAAAATGAGCACTATTCTGGTGATGGGCACACTAAAAGCCCTGACTTAAGCATTATCATACAACGTATCCATGTAACAAAAACATCTGTAGCCCTTTAATATTTTGAAATTTAAAAAAATAAAATTAAAAATTGAAGTCATAAGTACTGAATATGTCACCACAGACATTATTGCTCTCTCTGGAGTAGTAAAAGAGCTGCTAGCTAGGGAAAGCCCCCTCATAATACCAATTATATTTAACATATTGGCAAATTCAAGCTCAGGAATTACATTGTATGCCTTTAGCAACCACTGACTACGGGAACATCTGGTGATCTCACATTTAACAGCTGGCTTCTGCACCTCTGAATATATATTTCAGCAAGGGACAAAATGAGGGATTCTCCTTTTTTAGGAGAATATCTCGATTATATCAATGAACACCACTAAACTCACAGAAAACGGGAAAGGACAAGTTCAACATTGAGCTAATTTGCCCCCATCCTCTAACAGAATCTAAGTTACCCAGTTCTGCAAGTTGGACTTAAAAATATGATTTAGCTAACCAAAGCTAGACAAAAAATAAAGCAAAATGAAAAAAGAAGTCCAGAAAGGTAGAGAGAAGGCGAGGTTTGGAGTCTCAAATCTCATCACCTATAAGACCTGAATTAAGTGTCTAAAACTTTCTGAGTTTCCTTATCTTACATATCAAAGAATACATAGTATAAAAATTATTAGGAATAGAAAAAATACAATGCATAAATTTGTGAATAAAGTTGCTTTTATAGACCACATATTTTAAGTTATATTGTCAGCTTTTACAAAATTCTTTAACCATTGACTTCTGTGGATCTGCATTTAGAAAGAATCTGAAACAATAGAAGTATTTTCCTTTCAGGAATATAAATATAAATTCAAAGAGAATAAGATGACAGATGGGTGTTTCAGAGATTCATAACTCTGAATTCAGCTTTTATCTAATGAGGCTTCTTCTGTATGTATTTGTTTGCTAGAAATTTTATTTCTAAAAGGTGTTATAAAGCACTGCTGAGCACCTCTATAGAATTTTTTAGCCTATCTTCTACAACGTGATTCTGTTTGTGTCTCTCAGTCACAGCATTGTCACCTTCACTGGAGGAGGCAGTTTCACAAGGTCATCAGCAAGGTCAGCAGCAATAGCCATCTCTTAAAGATCCAATCAGGCCTGCAATAGGATAAGGGTGACTCTTTGTTTATCCATTTAATCTTTGATTTATTTTTCAAACCTGTTATTTTGAGTTTATCACCTATTTTACAGTTGTATAATATGGTTCACAAGTTCTGATTTTTTTTCCTACTGAATTTTTGAAAGAATAGTATTGTGCTATCTGTACAATATACCACTGACTCTGGAATGGGGGAAAAACTGTTTCTGTAGGATTAACATCAACATATCCATTTCAATTGTTTTCTATTACACTGATTTTTATATTATGCTGTTACAATACGGAGTTCATCCATGGAACTCTCTATAGTAATGTTTAACGGTTGTGCAAGACATACCCTGAACTTGTGTTGGATGATCAAACATCTTGAAAGTAAATAGCCAAGGATTTAGGACATGGATACTTTCTGAATCCTGCATATTGTTTCTAAACAGACCTCTTAGACTATCTGTCTCTAAATATGACAAGAGTGAGAAAGAGAATGAAAAGTATATGGTGTGTTTTATATATACAGATGACAGGTGCATATATAACTATATTTTTAATATATACACACATACATATTTAGATACGGAGGTTGAAAGAGAGAGAGAGAGAGAAGTTTTGTTTTTTATTTTTAGTATTTGTCTTTTCTTCTTTCCCAGATAATTGGCTTTCTCAATGTACTAATGAGATAACAAATAATATTGATTTACATTTTGTTTTTATCTATGGAAATTTTGGATGTTGGATAAAAGTATATTAACTGTGTGTATCAACAGTGAACTGTAATGTATGACCATAAGTGCTTCAATTGGGTATTTTCAGCCTGTTCAATGTTTATGGTGTTGATCTGCCAGAACTGTAATATGTGTGACCATGCTATAGTTTTTGAAAAGAGGCAATTTTGCTCAAAGTTAGATTGTCAGTAGGATTGTATTCTACAACTTTCCCTAGACGTAGCGTATATTACTAAGATGCTTAAAGACGTTCTGTCTTTCAATGTTCTATGGCAAGATGTTATTATATGCTTCTCTTTTTTTTTTTTTTTTAGTTTAGATTTGCTGTTTGAATTAAATATATCTGTAGAAGATAAAAATTGCTTAAATAAAAGCTGCAAATATTTTTAAAAGATCATTTTCAATAATAATCTTAAGATCATAGAATCACAGAATCTCAAAACCAAAAAGAAACGTCACCAAATATATGACCAAATTCCCTACCTTTAAGGAAAACTAGCTATGCTTAAAGCAGTTGTGATTTGCCCAAGATGTGAAAATTTAGTTTTGTTCATGACAAGCCACATTATTACAATGTAGCTATTGTAATGAAAACATCTTTCTTATGATTATTAATTTGACTTTAAAAGTGCTACCAGAACACAAAGCTTTTTGTGTTCACAGGCATACTATTTTTTCACAGTCATACTATTATTGGGGGTGAAGGTGTTGGTTGTAGTGTTATTATTATAATCATCATTATATTATTTTGAATTTGGGCATCTTCAAACTTAGAAAACACTAAATATTTGATTAAGGATCCATAAAATGAAGCACAGAGCCAGGAATTCCAGGTTAAATAAAAACTTTGCCACTAAAAGGCTATCCTAGTTCATTTGTGTTGCAATAACAGAATACCTGAGTCTGGGTAATTTATAAGAAACAGAAATTTATTTTCTCATTTTTCTGGATGTTGGTAAGTCCAATATCATGGTGCTATGGGTTCAGTTATTCACTAAGGGCTGCTCTCTTGTTGCATCCTCTGGAGGGAAGGAATACTGTGTCTTCTTCACACGGTAGAAGGCAGAAGGGCATGCTAACCAAAAGCTCTGTGAAGCATCTTTTAATATTAAGACCTTAATCCCATTCATGAGGGAGGAGCCCTCAGTGCTTTATCAGCTCTTTAAAGATCCTCCCTCTTAATTCTATCTCAGTAAGAATATCTGAATTTTGGAGGGGATGCATTCAAACCATAGCACAAGTTATATGACCCATGAAAATACTTGAACCTTCTTTCATCAAAATAACAAATGGTATGAGGTTTATAATCTTTTACTCTTGTTGCACTCCAGCTTTTTGTGATTATAACTTCACCCCCTCTATTTTTTGACTACAGATGCTCAATGTGATGGGGATTACAACCTGATAAACTCATCATGATTCAAAAATGTAAGCCAAAAATGCATTTTATACCCCATAAACCCATCATATAGTCAAAAGTCTGTACGTTGAACCATCATAAATTGAAGATCATCTATCGATGCTCCATCATTAAAAGTATTTATAGCATAATGTAATGTCTGCTCTTGTAATCCCTTAGTAATTTAGCAATACTTTCATGCAGAAGGAAAGAAATATCTGTAATTGATGACCAAGTAATGAACAGAATAATCCATGTTAACAAGTGATACCTGGAAAAATAATCTTAATCAAAGGGTGCAACACCAGGCAAAATCTTAGATACTCTGCCACTGTAATCATGGAGTCATTAATTTCAGCTGTGGTCAATAGGTTCTGGCCATGGACAGAACTTATTTTATGTCTATGAAAATTGAATAATATTAGCTAGCTCAGGTACATTAAGGAGCATTTTGTTAGGAATAAATTGTGGATTCGTAGACATCCCTCAATCTTCAGACTTCTTAACTCTCCAGAAAGGTATATCAGTGAGAGGCTATCAAGATAGTTTCTTCTATTTCCCGATGATCACAGTTTCTCAAAGGAAAATAAAATAGATCCTGACCTATAATGGATTTCATTGGTTTCGATAGCATCCTATTCTCAAAGCTTCCAGTAGGATTTGTAGGATCAGCCAATAAAATTACCCATAGAGAAAGCACTGTCTGAAGATTATGGTAGATAACCAACAAAAGAGAAGAATAAAGTTTTAGAAAAAGCCTAGTGAAGAGAAGTAACCTTTTAATCAGAGTTGTATGGAATCCTGGATTGCTTCTTTTTGTCTGTGCTGACTAATAAAAAGAACTTATATTCAGGTAAAGCTTATAGGCTTCTTATTGTTTGAGTTTCAGAAAACAGAGTACAGAGTACTGATAAGCTTTTCTACCTTCTGTTGGCTGTTTTGAGAGGGAACAAAAGCCAAATATCTGCTAGCATGAATATTGGCCCTAGAGAGTCAACCCTAATCACAAAACAAGATAGTGCCAGTGGGCATGCTACTCAGGAAATTAAGCATTTCATTTACCCATCACTGACTTCAGCATCTGATTTTCAAAAAATAATGAATGGACTGTTTAAAAATTTCAAAAAGAAATCATCTCGAGGATAAGACCTTCCAGGCAGAAATTTATTAGCCACTGAAAACAGATTCTCAAAAAGAATAGGACAGTTTAACAATTAGAATTAAACTAAAAATGTCAAATATATAAAAGCAGTCTTTTGAGAATAAATAAAATGTGAAAATGTTCATAAGCCAAGTGTGGAGTTAAATATCAGCATTATGGTGAAATATCACATGAAAAATGATTGCATTTGTAAATAATTAGTTCCATCAAGAAACTAGGGGTCAAAGGCAGCTAAAAAACAGACTTTATTGATGCAGAACTTGTATTTGAGTTCTAAATATCTATTAATCACATAATAGATCTCTCCTTTTATCCTAGCAAGTGTCTGCACCAATACACTAGGGACATCTTCAGATTCTATTGGAGAAAGAAGTAGATAAAAGATAGTGCATTCAGCCTCTCTGCTCTTTTTAAATCAGTAAGTAGCCAGCTGTTCCATTGCAGCCAATTCTGTACTTTGAGCCGATTCACGACATCTATCAAAACCGTGTTTACATTTTCTTAATAATGTTAACTTAAGCATTTTATTGCTATGCTCTGCAAACTGTCTGAGTGCACTAAAGAAATCTGCTCATGGGAAAGGCGGTTAAGCAATAGGCAGACTACATAAAAAGCCCAGCATCTCTGGAGGTTAGCTGCATGACACCTGGAATGACACAAAGCCTCTGTTGCCTTTGTCCAGAGCCAACTGGGAATCCCCTGTGGTCAAGAAAACGCTGGTGAAAGCAAATGCCCTTCCCTGCAAACATCTGCAGCCCTGTTGTCTGTGCAGCTTTAAACAGAGGAGGACTGGAGAATTGCTTAGAATCCCAATGAAGAGATGAGATGCAGATTGCTGTTGTTTCCACATTATTTTTTAAATGCACATTGTGAAACTAGGCATCCTTCCTTTCTATTCAGGACTCTGAAGAGCAAATGCCAGATAGCAGAAGTTTTGTTGCTAATCCACTCTTGAGTTATCCAACCACAAAATTATATTTAAGCTATTGCCCTGACAGCTAAAACACAGAGCTTATTTTTTCCTCTTTGCCCAAATAACTTAGGTGAAAATCAGGTTTTAAAAAAAGAATTCATCAGTTCCTTTTTCTCGTGCCTAGTTATTATTATAATTATTAAGCTCAAGCTAAGACATATAAATATTATCCACATTTTAAATCTCTTATAAGGTATAGGAAATCAATGCTTTTTGGACATAGAATATCAACCTTAACTTACGTTCTATGTATGAAATTTGGAAATCTGGCTATTTGGGATTTTCTTGAGCTTGACCCTAAAATCATTTTCTTTTCTTAAGCTGATGAAATGCCAAATTATAGTCTCACTTTAGTGGCATGAATATTTTGATTATACATCCTTAACTAGAATTGGATACTTTTGGGGAAAAAAAAACATAATTTTTATCTTGGCAAAAAATGGCTCTTACCATTTCTAGTTATCATAAAATAAAATTAATCTGAAGATTAGTCAAATAGAATGGGAATAAGAAATAGCAAATGAATAAAGTAAATATATAGTATATAATATTGTAGTGCATTTCTAGGTCATTTGGAAATTTGACTTCATTTATTTTGAATATTTATATGGGACTACTTTAGTGTCTTTCTTCAAAATAATATGTAGATTTCTAAGTGCTAATCCAAAGAATTGTAATAAATTAGTTGCAACCCAGTCTTTGATTACTGAAACACTCCTACTAAAGAATGAAATCACATAGGGTTAAATGCTAACAAAGTAGTAAAGAAGTATAGAAAGTCATGGAATATTTGGCTAAATAAGAAATTTCAGATGGTATTAACTTAGATTCAGAATTAAACAAAGTCAATGTCAACTCAGACCTTCACACTTGTCTATGTCACTTTTGTCATATTTATCTGAAATCAAAATATTAGAAAAACTATAGTAAGTTTGTAGCATGTATTATAATAAAAAATGTTACTTGCAAACCAAAACATAAAATTTCTACTCCAGTGTCAATGGACAATATAAATCGGAACTGACTATATGCAATCTTATTTAACTTTCTTTTTTTATTTTACACTGTAAATTTTGTTATTCATAGATATGTGTGTGTGTATGTCTGTAAAGTAATATAGTAGAGAGCATAGTTTAAAACAGCATGTGTAATTCCATAATTTTGGCGATCATTCAGAAATGATTTGGAGCTATTTAGAAATGTCAGATTGATTAAGATTCTCAAAGATTATTTTCCCTTTAATGTGAATTAATTGTGTTAAAATTCCAGTAAATTATTATTTTTTTCACCAGTAAATATGCCCTATTGTATAATGTACATGTTTTTTTGCATTTAACATATATTTTTAAAGAATCCATTTCTATCCCCAGACTCTACACACTTTCTAACTACTACATTACAACTGACACTACCACCACCATCACCTCCCTTTACCATCACTACAGATGCAACTTTGCAATTGATCCATTTATTGGACCTGTTTTCCCATCAATCAACCATATTTCCTTGAGTTCAAGACTGAGGAATCTACATGTCGCTATCTTGAAGCAAGTTTCCATCCAGTTGGGGTAGAAATTGACAGTTTTCATAAAAGAAGAGAAAACTTGGCTTTGTACTGGACCTCTACCTTAATGTAATCACATGTTTGTCACCTAACCTGAATAATCCCTGAAGCCTTCTATCAAATTCATTAAGAGATGATATCTAATATTTAATAACCTCATACATTTTGGGGGTTTTGATGGAGTTTCTTTTCTTCTTTCAATTATTCTTTAGCCAATTTAAGTTCTCTGAACTGGCAAATGGTTTCTAGTACACCCTGGCCAAGTTTTATTTCTTGAACTTTTTTGTGGAAAAGGGATCATGGTTCTCTTAATCATACCGTAATATTTTATCCTGACCTCTCATGTGTTTTAGCAGTCCTTGACTCTGATATGAAACTACCTCTATGACAACCTATAAAAGATGGGTATCTAAGAGCCCCAACCAACATGGAATTCCTGAACCATAGTCTGTCTTCTCACCTTAGGTCAATTAAATATATCCTAAGATATTTTCCAGATATTAATAGAAATTTAATTTCTACTTTTATGCTCTAAGCATCAGGAATAATTTGTTTACCTGAATACTACAAAAATTTACAATATTATGAAAGTAAAACTTTTTTCATGCTGAGATCCTGACCTATCCTGAGCATTCCAGGTTTTGTACAGACTATTGTAATATATTCTTTTAATATAATATTTAGTAGCAGGCCACACACCAAGGGGATCCTAGTTCTGACAAATGTATCCCTATGTGGTGAATTTTTCATAAATCTAGTCTAATTAGAACAGGAGTGACTTACAATCATTATGATTTCAGAGACATGAAAGCACTTAATTCAAGATTATACTCTATTTGTTGAAAGTTTTAACAAATCAGCAGTTGAGAGCACTGAGATTTCAACAAACATTAGCTAGCATTGCATCTGTCAGTCTATCATCTCTTAATGCTTTGAATTTTCCCCATAATATGTGCTAATTTATCTATAGCTATCCAGGTCATGAGGTTCTATTAGTTAAAGTTCCCCAAAGAAACAGAACCAATAGATGTTTCTCAATGGAAAGATGGACAGACAGAAAAATACTGCAGGACAAGTTGGAAGTCAGTCTAGAGGTAGAATTTTTTCTTTCTCAGGGGACCTAATTCTTTTTTTTTTAAGGTCTTAAACTGATTGGATGAAGCTCATCCATACTATGCAAGGTGATCTACTTTACTCAAAACCTACTGATTTAAAGTTTAATCACAACTGAAAAAAAAAAAAAAAGTCTTTACAGCAACATTAACCTGGTGCTTGATCAAAATCTGGATACCATGGGTACACTGGCCTAGCCAAGTTGACACATAAAAGTAACCATCACAGGGGTGTAGTTGAGATAAGACCCCAGAGGTTATATGACATGAAAATTTTGTGACTTTTCACCTCAGCTACACGTGATTGCATCGGACACCTTTCCAGCAGTATCTATGAGCTCTCTAGGGCTATCAGGGTATAAAGTCTTCTTATGTAGTGGTGATGGGTGTACTTAAAAATTAAGATTAATTAGTGGTATAATTACGAGCTTTGCATGTGCCATGTTGTTAACCTAGCCTATGCAAAATATTGAATGTAGCCATCAGGAATTTTTGGAGATCCAGCTTCAAATAAAATTCCCGTGATACCTGTGTCAAAATCAATGGTAGATCCCCTGAATTGAGAGCAACTACACTTTTCTTAGTCTGAACACAATTGGAACTGCGTCATCCTTTATTTAATCTTTAAAAATATGCCCTAAATGGACAAAAATATCTCAGTGAGAGCTATAGTTTTACAAAGTTCATTTACTTCCTACCATATTTACATTTCTGTTCAAATGGAGGAGATAATGTCTGTATTGTCTATACAATCTGTTGCCTCCATAGTACTTGATTTCCAATTATGGTCCTCAGTTTGTCTTCACATTTTGAAGAACGGTGTTTAGGGATGTTCAATTATGCATTTATATGTCCTTCCTTAGTTATGGATAAATGGTGGGTTTCAAAGGAACACTTAGAAACTTCTGCTTACACAATAATGCAATATTACTGCCCAACTAATTTGCCACAGCATAATTTACTTATCACTACTAGTGAATATTGTGTTTTATCACTTTACTTCAGCATGCATGCCCCTGCTACTGATGCCACCAGCCATGGCATTGGATAGTGAATGATGGCATTGTGGACTTCCTGTTATAAATTACAGAACATGTTCTGGAGGGTCAAGGACTAGTAAAAGCAATATACCAGCTGATACCAGAAATAGGGAGAAAAGGGGAATCATGTTGTCTTGTCTATTTCAGAAGTTAGAGGGTCACTAGTAAACAGGGTCCTCAACTCTGAGTATATTCAACCACAATTTCAATTTTCATGCACATTTGTGCATGACATGTATCTTTCAACCAAATTATGTGGCAACAGTAAAAGACTAACGAAACAATAATTATCTAGTCTACTTTAGGAGGTATAGTATTTATTATTAATAGATATGTTTTCTGCAAATAAATCAGGCCAAAATGGTTTAGAATCTTCTTTTCACTTTAAGAGAAGTAGCACTAGAGAAGTATATGCAATGATAAAACTTTGTTATATATTATTTTTGAGAGCAGGAACTTTAACATATGTATTAGAAAGAGTTCCATGAAAAATTGACAAAATAAAATAATAGTAACATTTAGAAACACAGCTTAATTATTTGGCAATACTGTTTTTTAATGTTTATAAGGATTAATTCATTTTTTGACAGTATTTTTTAAATATGGAATTATAATAGCCTTCTATGGAATGAACCCCAGGACCATTATAGGACAGCTTTCCTAAAACATTTTTAAAGATTTGCTAAATAGTTTAAGGATTTTCCTTTAACATATTTTAATTGACCATGGAAAATGTCTACAAAATCTTCATCCTATTTATATTCTATTCATTCAACTAAGTATTCCACATGAATCAGTTAAAATAACCAGTGATTTGAATTGGATAATTAGAAGTAAATATGTATTAATAATTACATTTTTAAAGAGAGAAAATTATATCTAAGGATTTTTTTTATTTAATACATTGCATATTTTATCTTTTTACTTACAGTAAAATATCCATTTTCCTTGAGACTAATTTTTAACTTCTTGTGACTTTTTATTTTAAGCAGCATGCAGATTCCAGTCCATTGAATAATACAGAGGAAATAATTCTCTGACTAAAAGTTTCCAATGAATTGAGGACCCATTTGTATTTAACTTAAGTATACAAATGTAGATGAATGTATGTATCAAACACTTCTCCAACTTCTTGTTTATACTATCTATAAGCCATGTATTTGAAGTAAGTGATGAATAGTCCACAGCAACTAGAATAGGTGTACCCACTGGGTTGAGTTAGTGTGGATCTAGACAATAATAATTCAAGACAATTCACTGAGACAAAATACAAACAAACATTTATAATCCAGTGACTGTGATAACAAGTAAAAAGTAACAGGCCAATGAAATGATTGTCACAAAAAATACTGAGCAGTAAACTGTAATGCCAGTACATAGATAAAGGATGGGAATGGGAAATTGTTATCTCATGAGGTCTTATTATATATCAGGCATTGCACTAAGCACAAAAAGAGTATCAACTCCTTTAAAAAAATATATGAGGCCAATACTAGTTACTCTTATTTTACAGATGAGGAAATGGATGCACAAAATGTTGCTATGCCTAAAATTAAATCAACTTCATTATGGTTCCAGATCCCGTGCTTCACACTACTACGTTGTGGGCATTAAGAAGTTTTGGCTGGAGATACCAGAATTCTGCATGTAGGGCTGGGGTTTAGACCTTCAAGGAAAGAAAAAATGAAATATCATGGCATCAGGCAGATTTGCACATTACATGTTTTGGCAAGAACAAGTTAGGAAACAAGATTAAGCAGAGGACTTGAAAACAGGTGCAAAATAGATGTCCCATTACATAGGTAGAAATGGAACAGGAGTATCCAAATGGCTAACCTGAGACAGCAGCATCAGTTGTGAAAAGTTCTTTAAAACCCTACTGCTGACCAAGGATGAAATTGTTTCCAGGGTTTAAGAGTGATGTGGATTCACATGTGGGGAAAAGTTGGTCTTTAAAACAAGAAATGTATTCTACTTATGTAACACAGTTATTGTGAGAATGAAATGCAATGATACATATTAGAATAATAATGAGTAATCAAAAGGTGTTTTATTTTTGTTCTTGAAGTTATAGCTGTTATAATTATCCATAGTGTATAACTTGCCTTTCTCAGTTTGTTTATAATAATCCTTTATACAGTGGCTTTGGTGTGATGCTGTGCTTTACAAATCTTATTTTTTAATGACTGGAACATGCTGAACTTTTGTTTTCTAAATCATCAGACACAGCCCCTACATTATGTTTTAATTCTCAAACTCGGCAGGTAGCGATGGTTGCTGTTCTGTTACACTTGAGTTTCTGTAGACTAGTCATAACACAATCAGCATTTTACTCAATGCTATTTAAGAGGACACAGAATGTGTGGGTGCTGCCCAGAAATAATAGATAGTTTAAATACAAAAAATTTAAAAGAATTGTATAAATGGTTGTTTGATAACAATTCTAATATCTTATATAGTAAAGAGAATTAATAAACCATAGTTTTTTGAATGGAGATATTCACTGATATTTTTCCATCCCCAAAGAGATTCACATGGCAGATCTTAATACCATAAATAGTGCAAGGATTAGATAACAATATTATTTTCTTTCATCTTACTAGGAAATGTAGGTGTCTATCTACAGTATCTACAGTATCTGAAATTTTATCCTACAATATCTAAATATCACCTAGGTTCTCCCTTACATCTCTACTGTGCCTTTATTAAGGCAAAAATAGCTAGAATAAGTTAGGGCTTTATTGAAACCTCTTTTATGCTGGCAAGTGACCCAACCCAAAAATATATGTGCAAAAAGGTATGTGGGGGGACTTTATTAGTTGATTTAACATTTGTCAGCGTTGCTTATATGCTGCAGTCAAAAACAGCCTCAACTTTTCAGTGGCTTAAGTCACACCTGAGTCTAACTGATTGAACAATATTGTCAGAAATTGCCTTCTTTATGTCTCGATAGAACATGCTAGGTTGACTTTACTCTGTGGAGGGTAGATTTTCCCTATGGAGGGAAAAATGGATCCTAAGGAGAGACACTGAAAAGATCTTGGTCCCATTTTAGTTCCCAAGAAAGAACTGTCCTTGGCTCTTGTTCAGTCACATGTATTCCTGGTCCCATTGTCAAAGGATAAAGCAGCTATGATTTGTTAACCAAAATTCACACTTGCTTGTGAGAGTTGATTTTATATGCTAACTAGGCTGGCCCATGGTGCCCAGATATTTGGTCAAACCTACTTCTGGATGTTTCTTTGAGGGTATTTTTAGGATGTACTTAACATTTATGTATATATGCATTTTTTAGACCCACATATAAATGATATCATGCAATATTTTTATCTCTGTGTTTGGCTTATTACACTTAGCATAATTTCCTCCCGGCTAATCCATATTGTGGCAAATGGGAAGGTCTTCTTCATTTTTAGAACTAAGTACTATTCCATTGTGTGTGTGTGCACATGTGTATGTGTGTGTGTGTATCACAGTTATTTATCAATTCATCCATCAACAGATAGATTGTCTTCATATCTTGGCTATTGTGAATACTGCTGCAATGAACATGGGAGTGCAGATATCTTTAGGGGAGTGGAGATTTCATTTTCTTTGGGTATATGCCCAGAAGAGGGATTGCTGGCTCATGTGGTACTTCCATTTTTAACTTTTTTAGAAATCTCTATATATATCATTGAGTATATCAAATATAGATTGGCTGTACCAATCTATATTTCTACCAACAGTGTAAAAGAGTTCCCTTTTCTCCACATCTTTACCAACATGTATCATCTTTTTGGATTTTTTGATGATAGCCATCCTAATGGGCATGATCTAGTATCTCATTTTGGTTTTTATTTGTATTTCTCTGATGATTAATGATGTTGAGTACATATTTATATAACTGTTGCACATTTTTATGTATTCTTTGGAGAAAAATCTATTTAGATCTTTTGCCCATTTTTTAATCAGGTTATTTGTTTTTCTACTATTGAGTTGTATGAGTTCTTTTTTTTTCTATTCATAGACTTTATTTTTTTGAAATTGTAATACAGTTTATTTATTTATTTTAATTTCTTTTTTATTTCAGCATATTACAGGGGTATAAATGTTCAGGTTACTTTATAAATTTTGGATATTAACCCTTTATCAGATACATGGCTTACAAATATCTTTTCCCAATCTATAGGCTGTCACTTCATTTCACTGATTGTTTCATTTGCTGTGTATAAGTTTTTGTTGGATATAGTCCCATTTATTTATTTTTGCTTTTCCCTTTTGTAGCCTGAGCTTCTGGTGTGATATCCAAAAAATTCCCTTTCAAGGCTAATGTCCAGGAGCTTTTCCCCTATGTTCTCTTCTAGGAGTTTTACAGTTTATGGTCTTACATTTAGGTCTTTTATCCATTTTCAGTAGATTTTTATAAAACATAAGATAAGGGTCTGAGTTCAATCTTTCACATGTGGAAATATGGCTTTCCAAGAACCATTTATTAAAGAGACTATCTTTTCCCCATTGTGACCTTTTGATGCTTTTGTCAAAAATAAGTTGACTGTATATATTTGGATTTATTTCTGAGCACTGTATTCTGTAACACTAGTCTGTGTATATGTGGAATCCAAAAAAGTGAATATTCGGAGATAGAGAATAGAACAGTGATTATCAGGGCTGAGGTGGGAGGGGAGGAAATGGAGAGATATAGGTCATAGGATACAAAGTAGCAAATATGTAGGATGAACAAGTTCAGAGATTTAATGTGCAACATGAGTACTATTGGTAATAAAAGCATACTGTTCTGTGTTTTGGATTTATGCTAAATAAGCAGATTTTAGCTACTTTTGCTTCAAAAGCAAAAAGAAAGGTAACTATGTGAGTTAATGACATGTTAATTTGCTTCACTACAGTAACCTTTTTACTATATTTTTGTATGCTATAACATCATGTTATATACTTCAAACATATATAATAAAATTTATTTTTAAAAATCAATTTGTCTCCCATCCAAGTACTAACCAGGCCCAACCCTGCTTAGCTCAAAAATCTTTAGGGGGAAAATGAGGTTCATTTTTGGTATATTTATTATTAAAATATAAGAACAAAAAATTAAGATGTCAAAGTGATGAAAGGTAAAGAAAGGCTGAACTACTGTAAAATAGAGGAAATCCAAAATATATGCAATGCATTGAAAGGTGTAAATGTGCATTAGATCCTGGACTTAGATTAAAAAAATATATCTATAAAGGATATTGTTGGGGCAACTGGTGAAATTTGAATGTGGACTGTGGGTTAGATGACAGAATTGCATCTCCTAGATTTTGGTACTTTTACTATGGTTATGTAAAAAAAAAAAAAAAAAAAAAAGAAAATGTCCTTCTCTCTCTTTCTATCCACAAACACTATTGGTTCTGTTTCTCTGGAGAGCTCTAATACAGGACTGTTTCTAGAAGAAAAGGAAAAGAGAACACAATATATAATAGATGCCACTACATAATTGTTAATTAATTTATCAACCTGCTGTAGTTTTAAGCATGTTAAGAAAACATAACATTTAAAATACACTATACTTTTTCAATAAAAAGGATGTTATATCCATTAAATAAAATTTATAAAATTCAGATCACCCAAACAAGAGAAAAAAAACCCATAATTTTCTGGCCCAATAAGTACCAATGATATCACTTGGTAAATTTTCTTCTACTTTCTTTTATATATAGCTGTATTCACACTTAATGTAGGGCAGGGTGTTTGTCACAAAGAGGCTAGGTGCTCTGCTATAATTTGTCTTTACTTCAGGACCCAAATTAACGGAGCAGCCACTATCTGAAATATTGCCAAAGTATTAGAGGGAGATAGAGCTCTCTGGAGGGTCTCACATCAGCAACTAAATACTCTGGCCAAATATTACAAGAATCATTTCTATTCACAATTAATTGACCAAAACCGGTCATATAGTTCCACCCAAACAGAAGTGATTGGGAAGTTTGTTTGAATAACGGGAAACCAGAAATGCACATTGACTAACACTAATGGCTCCCACAGTTTTTAAGTGCATGGAGATTTATAATTATTAATCTCAACTCTGACTGACATATTCAAGGGGCAGAAGCCTAAAAAGACTGACTGTCTCTCAGTATTCTCTACCTTTCAGTAAATCAGGAAATGTGACACATTAATAATGCTGCTCCTATCTCAGCTTTCCTGAGCAGGTTGGAGCCACATAATCAGACACTTGTCTGGATTCGTTTTACTCACAGTGGTGTCATTTGTAAATTTATATCATATGTGTTAGGACTGGACTTTGCATACTAGTTACATGGTATAAAGCAATACCTTTAGGAAACCCATCTGATAGTCTGAAGTTATCTGTCTTTCACAATTAGAGCTGGAAAAATTAGAAAAGGAGGGAAAGGGGTTGAGTAACAAAAACAAATACTTAGGAGAAATTGAGAAGGCATGGAAACAAGTGCAGACATTTTGCCTTGACATATATATGAAGCTGATTCTAAAGTAACTGGAGAAAAAGAGAGAAAGAAATTTGAAGATTCTAAACCATATTCTTTTTTCTCTCACTGAATAGAAATCAAGCTTATTATTATTTTTTTTTTTGTAAGTTGTTTTCTAGGTCTTTAATCAGCAACATTCTTCTTCCTGTCACATGGGTCAAAACACCATGAAGCTAAAAGCTGCCGGTACTCACTGAAGTCTCACCATTCCAGAAAAACAACCTTAGGAGTGTTCATTCATTAATTTTATTTCTGCTACAGGGAAGAAAAGGTGTTATGCCTTTCTTCGCCTATCATAAGGGTCATGGCCAGACACTCCTGTAACGAAAGAGAGTTTAACATGAGAAAGCATAATAAATGCATTTAATCAAAGTTTTACACTACATGGGAGCCTTCAGAAGTGAAGAGCCAAGGACTCAGGAAAAAATGTCTTTTTTTATAATTAGGTTGGATGACGAATGGACAGCCATGTAGAAATGTGATTGGACAAAAGGGTATAATCTAATAGCAATAAACTGAGGGGAAAACACACCAAAGTCTGCCCGTTCAAATTCTTCTTGGCATTTCTGTGTTACATTCTTTTCCCGGGGTATAGAGCAGGACCCCCCTGGAATGAGGGTTTTCAAGAGAGAAGGAAAAAGTGTTAGAGGGTGACATTTCCAAGTTTTATGGCCAGCTTTGGGGGAAAAGACTTTTAGTTTCCATGACCTACCTGGGGGAAGAGGAATTCCAGTTTCTATGACTCCCTTTGAAGGGCAGGAGGCAGGAGGAAGAATGAAGGTCAGAATGACCTTTTATCTGAGGTCTTCCCAATTTCTTTCAGTTCAAAGACCTCAGCATGCCAGTATGCCATATTTTGACATATCATTTTCTAAGCCCTGACACCACCCATCATGTGTAGGTTAAAATTCTCATGAGGCCACGGATATTCTTTGAAGAGTTTACAACTTTTTGTGTAGTCTACAGCTAGCATGGAAATTTGGTTACTTTTGATGAAAAAAAATTTGAGAGGGTTTTATCAGTTAGTTATTATTGCATTAAATAGCACCCCAAAATGGAGTGGCTTAAAAATAACAATTTATGCTCTCTCATGAGTCCATATAGTGACTAGTTGCTAGTTTATCAGAGCTAGTTCAGCTGAACCACTTTGGAGAACTCAACTTGACTCATCCGTGTGTTCTGGACCAGCTGGAGATGGCTTTGTGTGTCAGCCTCCTGGGAAAAATGGGCTAACTCAAGTATGCCCTTTTCTTGATATTAGCAAACAAGCTAAACATGCAACTGTTTTCCAGGATGGTCCTTGAATCCTGTCTTTTACTATCCCATTGTTCATAGCAAGCCAAGTGACTGCAGATTTCATCCTGCCCTCTGAAGGAGAGCACAAAAATGCTGTGTGACTAAGGACATAGATACACAGAGGAATTAGGAATTGGAGCTATTAATGTCATCTATGACAGTTGAACTTCATAATTTTAAACTCAATCAAAGAAAATTCTCTATGAGTTCCAAAGTGGCTTTGGCGCAGTAGGACTCTTCAGGGAATTCTCATCTTGCTCAAATTATTTACAATATCCTACATTTTACATGCGCTTATTCTTTTCCACCTCCCAAATCTTCCTTTTCATCACAACATTGCTAAGAGACTGGAGTACTTAGGAACCACTGAATCAAATATTTAGATCTACAGAGATCATCCTTACATCTTATACTTTACTGCTGTCCAGGTGGACAGTCCCAAAATAGAAGTCAAGATTAGAGTCTTAACACTTTCCAGGCAGGTAGGTTTGAGATCCAGAAACTTTATACATTATAAACATTATAGGTTTACCCAAATTAGGAAGATAAAGATGACTATTATTTGGAGTCATGTTAACTTTAAGAGTGAAGACACTTTAGTCTCCTAATATTTAAGAAGAGAATAAAAATGGAAACCAGAATAATTCCATTATTAAGAATCCACCACACATAATACTGCCACTGAAATAGTTTGTGACTAGTCTGATTAGATCTCTGTCACCAGTATACTGCACATCATATCTACCTCTCTAACTTGTATAAAGCAGAGATTTATTCATAGTACTTCACTGCTTAAAGACATTTGATAACTTCTATTACTTATAGTATAAATTTGAAAGTGGTGTTATTCCAGGCTCATCATTATTTGACCCTAATTTATTTTCCGCTGCTTTATTTCAAACATCAAGCTCTTAGATATAGAAACTACTAATACATATCAAAATAACCCAGATATTTCCTACCTGTTACCTCTGATGATTTCAAGAATATCCTACCTACATTTATTGGAAACTCCAATGTCTGGCTCAATTTAAAAAGCGCTCATCTAATGTCCATCATGACCCTTATAGGAGGTAGTTATTCCTTCCCTGTGCCCAGTAACATCTGATGTGTTATCCTCCCTCTCACATTCAACATTATATTACAGCAATTTACCTGTATATTTACATCTGTCTATCGATTTAACTTTTCTCTATTGATGCCTGTCTGCACTGCTTGTCACCTGTTACTATACTTTCAGGAACTCATGAAACGCAGTTTTTAAAATACTGAGGTCCATCATTCACATTTCTGGTTATTCATTCAACATTTACTTACCATGTGCTTACTGTTGAAATGCTGTAAGGTACAAACATGAATTTCGGAATGCTGGATGTGAAACACAACTCTTCCATTTATGATCTTTGTAGTCTTGAATATGTCTCTTGTTCTCTCTCTGTCTTAGTTTACCTTTCCTAAATTGGCAGTAATAGGAATACCTATCTCATAAAGGTGTGGCAAAGATCAGAGTATAAAGAGCTTAGAATATCATAAATTGAGACAGAGATAAAGCTATGTGTCCATCAGACTCGTTCCATTTTCTTCCTGTTCCCATAGCTGAAGAACATTTCCCAGTGTCTTTATAGTTAGGTTGGGACCATATGAGAGTGTCCTAGCCGATGAATATGGGTGAGACAATTTTCTCATTTTTAGTTCTGGCCTATGAAAAAGTCTCTCACATGCAAATCTTACTTTCTCTCTCTGGTCCATGGCCTCTTGCAGATCATGTTTTTAAAACAACAATGCTGCAAAGTAAAATGACTCTGGATCCTGACTGAAATCATAGATCAGAATCATCCCCCAACCCAATCTACATTAAACTGATATGAACAATAAACATGGCTTTGTTGTGTTATGCCACTGAGATTTCCTGTTTTTGTGTTTTAATAACACACGCTAATACATAAATTCTACTAAACTTAACTATTATTATTTGATGTCAACCACTACACTAGAAACTGAAGCTACAGAGATAGCTTCTATCTTCAAAGAGTTTACAGAATTGTTAGTGAAATAGATAGGTAAGCTGATAATTTCACTTTTGTATAATAAGATACATCACCTGATTGGGATGTAAGAGTAACCCTTCCTGAATAAGTAGTGCCAATGAACACAAGCCACAGTGAATGGAATGCAGGTTTTCTGCTCTAAATTCACGGCTCTTTTGAATTGTCATGCAAATTTTTCTTTCTGATAAATACTGAAAATGATAATGCTAATATACTGTCATTCAGGTTTAAATATTTGTCTTAACATAACATCATAAAATATTAACCTGCTCATACTATGAGAGCATAAACTTTGGTCTAGAATATGGAAGTATCTTTTTTATTGTTCTCATATTAATGCAAACCCACAGGTTACTTGAATTACCTCTTTTTTTAAAACAGTATGTAATATCTTGCAAACCTCATGGTTTTAACTTGATAGCCTAACCCAAAGGTCTCTTTCAAAGATCTTCATTCTTTTTTTATCTTTTTGTCTCTTGTGTTCTTGAAAAGTTTTGGTCAGTGTTCGGTTAGAGATATTTCGTTTTCTCAAACATCTTTTCTAGCTGAATTTTCATATTTCTGCCTCTTAAGTCAGAATTTCTCCAAACCTGTTGGATCTTCTAAAAATGTAGAAGCTCAGGCCCCATTTCAGGTATATCGAATTATGATATTCAAGTAGGGCTTTGAACGTGTTCTTGTTAAAAGTTCCATTAAATAGAAGGAGGAATGCTGGAGGTTTCCATTTGACCATCTCGCTCCCCTCCCCTCTCAAAACTATGGTTTTTGTTATAGATTATCTCTGTCAGAATTGCAGAGCTTTCTTTTCATGGCATTTTTGAACCCATTAGTGAACTGGTCTGCAATGCATCTTTGACTTTTCTTGAAACTTTTGTATAAACACTATAAAAACACGACTTACGTTTTGTGAACATTTTCAATTGCAAAGTCATGTACTTGAAATATTCATGAGGTTATTTTATCATGGTAAATACAGGGTTAAATTGTCTAAATGTAAGGGAAAAACAATTCAGCCTGAGGGTGGGGGCCATGGAATATGGTTGAGTACCCACTGCTTCAATGGGATATGTAGATACCAACAGAATGTGAGCATCCTAAGATCAAATACATCATCATGCAAGGTTCTAGCGAGGTAACAAACCAGACACCAGAGTTGAATTAAGGCCACTTTGAGCATTTAGGAGTAAAAGAATGTGTGACACTCCCAGAGATAAACATTTTCATGAATCATTTTATTAAAAGGAGAAATACTAGAAATAAAGAATAAGGTCACATAAAGTAAAAAATACAGCAGTTTAAAAATCATCATATTTGTAATGAGTGTATGTGTTTTAAAGAACAGCTTTTTTTATTAGCAATTTCAAATTTATTTTTTAGACATTTTATGGCTATAAGGTTTTAGAAGGGGAATATTTGATTTACAAATAGGGTATTTATTTGAAAACTCATTTGCCTAACTTCCTTTTCAATAGCACCTCTTTTAGTTGATGGAAAATATGACTTATTATACCAGAAGGCATTACTCAGTTTCGGTATACAGCTATTCCCAAAATAAGAGGTACACTTGCAGAAGTAAATAATTGTACTAAAAATCTAGGCTAAAGGAAGGTCATATTTGAGAGTAAAATGTGTTTATATGCTTCCTGGAAGCCAAGGTTAAAAGAGAAACAATGAATTACAGACTAAATTAGATTATGCAGAAACTAAATTATGCACCAAATGTAGCATTCTAATTTACAAAGGAAAATATATATTTTTGCCTTGTATCTGAACTCTAAAAAGAATATATTGAAAAAGTCTTTATGAAAACAATAGAGAACTTTACAGTAAGTGGTAAACACAATAATTGTTTTGTTCCCCCAAACTGCAAAGAAGCTATTCATATGTTTGATGCCTTTGTATACCTGATGTAGAGTCCAGGGCATAGTGTTAAATGATACTTGCTATAGAATTTCTGAAGGGACTGCACTTTACACGATATTTCTTTATAAAGAGCAACAGGTTCGCCATTTAACTTACCAAAATGGGACACTTTGGCAAATTCAAGGTGATACTATCAATACTCATAGTCAGGAACAGAATTAAACTGGGATTCATTTGATTCATTCAAATCAGGACCTAATAATACTGTAATTATCAAATTAGCAGAATGAATAAAACAGGGTTATTAGTAGCAAATCTAAGTTTAACACTACTGGCTTAAACATAAAATCACACATTTAGCAAGCTCTGAGGGTTAAACTAATCCTACTCGGACATTTATTTATGACTAATTTCATCCACAGAGGAATTGCCACATGCAGCAAATTAATTGTTCAAGGTAGGGCTAGATTTTTACCTATCAATAATTGACCACATAATTTTTAGAATATGTCAAAATTATTCTCCTCTTTATCAGATGTCTGTTGTTATGGATGAGTGAATCCACAGGTCTTTGAAACTTTACCTATATAATCTGAAATGAAAAGCTGTAATCATGCCTTACTAACTTTCTCTTTTTTCATTGGTCCACCCTATATCCGGAATAAGAATAATTTTCTTCCTTTTTAAATGAGTTTTAATGACTTTTTCTAATAGATTAAAAAACTCAATTCTATTAATGTCATAATCTGCAAGTCATTGAAAAGTTCTTATACTCTTTTTTTAAAACAAACTTCATTTTTATAAAAGTTGAGATTACAGAAAAAATATAATGTGGAGAGCTCCCATATACTCCATGCCCAGTTCCCCTATTATTAAATATTTTATGTTAGTATGGTAGATTTTTTATAATTAATGAACCAATATTGGTATATTTTTATTAACTAAAGTCAATACTTTTTATATTTCCTAAGCTTTTGCTTAATGTCCCTTTTCTGTTCCATGATCTCATTTGGATACCATATTAGATTTAGCTGGCCTATCTCTTTACCCTTCTGTGGTCTATGATAGTTTCTCAGACGTTCCTTGTTTTTGATAACCTTCAATGTTTTGAGGAATATGTATCAGGTATTTGGTAGAATGTTCCTTACGTGAAATTTGTCTGATGTTTTTGTCATAATTATACGTTATGGGATTTTAGAGGAAGACCACAGGGGTAAAGTGTCATTTTTGTCACATTATATCATGGATACATATCATCAACCTACCTTATCACTACTGATATTGACCACAGTCACCTAGCTAAGGTAGTGTTTGTTAGATTTCTCCACTGTTAAGTTACTCATTTTTTCCTCATTTTTATACTATACTCTTCGGGAGAAAGAAAGTATGTGCAGCCAACACCTTTTTTTAAAACTTTTATATCTCTGCTACTTGAATCAGCAGTGCAGCCAACATTTAAGGTGTGAGGAGTTATGCAGTTGCAACTTAAGGATACAGTATCTAAATATATTATTTGGAATTCTTATACACAAGAGATTTGTATCCTCTTATTCATTTACTCATTCAATCATTTATTATACTAAATGACTTCATGATTTACTTTGCCCCTACACTTATCAAAACATTGTGGAATTGTCATGAAAATAGACAAAGAAAACAATTGAAATGAAGAAAGGGTGTAAAAATACATCTACACTAGTAAGGCCAATTGATTTATTGATTTTCTCCAAAGAACCAAAGTATGCATGCATGGGTATTTATTTTATACATTGGGTTATAATGCATTATTAGCTTAATTTGTTGCTCAAATTATTACTTCTTTAGTTATTGGGAGTTTTTTCAGTTGGCTCCTGTGTCCCTTTGTCATACTCACATCACTGTGTGATTTGTTCTGTTTCGTTTTGTTTTGTTCGGACTTATTGTCTAGCACTACAAGAGGATCCACGGTCATTTTGTATATTCTCTGTACAAGTCAGAGAATCAGCCATTTCTCCAAATGAAATTTTTGGGTTGTTTTGTTTGTTTGTTTGTTTGTTCTTTTTATAACAGGATATTATTAGACCAAGGCACAACGTGTGCTTATTGCTACTGGGGTGTCATTGCTACCTGTAATCTTTTTTACTTTATGTTTAGCATGATTATATACATGTACATTTTAATATATAGTATTTATATTTAATATATTTAATCATTTTACCTAAGCAAACAAATAAGACACAATATCATTTGTTGAATAGATTTAAAAACTATGCTTTTTAAGGCTATATTATTTGAATATACCCAAATTTTATTTCTTCATTTAAACATTGTTGGGTCTTTAAGATGTATCCAATGTTGTATAGTCAACAAATGAAGAATTTAGTCTGGTTTTATTTCTTCTATCTGTCCTTTATCTTCACATTTGTTATCATAGTTTATTATTTTTATATACAGATAATTTACTTTTCATTATATAACTTTTTAAAATAATTTTTTTCTGGCATATTTAGAAAACCCTCATATCTAGAGTACTCCAGGAGAAAAATACAGATGGTATACTTTCTGAGCTTTGGAAATATGGGAGTGTCATTTTCTTCATATGAGAAAGATGAGTTGGTTAGATATAGCAATCTGATGTCACAACATTTCCCTTCAAATATTGGCAGAAATTGCTTTGTTGGCTTAAAGTTCGCAATGTTGTATAGCAGAAGTCTCAGGCCATACTGATAAATTAAATGTTGAAAGTAGCCTCTTTTTTTTCTGGACATTTCCAAAACTTTTTAGGATACTTCAGGATATATATCATATATATATACACACACACATACATATATTTAAAATTCATATATACATGAATTAGATCATTTCAAAAATTGGGTATTCACTATGGTCTTTTAATGTTCTAAATGTCCTAATTTATTTTTTTCTCTCCATAAAGCTGTGTCCTACTTTTTTAAAATTTGTACTCAAATTTTATTTTTTTCTTTTGTTTATGACATCAGTCATCTGAATATTAAATTCTCATTCTGTGTTTTATATCTCTATCATCTTCTCTGTATCCATTTTGTCTTCTTATGTATTTGCCTACATTTCAGGCTAATTTCTCAATATTATTCTCCATATTGTGGATTTATTACTATGTATTGTCAATTATACTCATCAATGCTTCTAACTCAGATTGAATGTTCAGTACTGAATACTTTTGTCTTCAAGTTCCATATCACCTCTGCTTATTTCATAATCTGCTCTCCATTAATATCATCATGTTGTATTTTCATTTCATCAGTTATCCACACTTAAACAAACTCTATTTAATGTTATCATACCATAACACAAAGGAGATGCTCATAAACATGAACCTTCAGTAAATATTTTCTCAAAATATGTTTTACTTATGCATATCAGTTATGATCTTCACTATCATATAAGAAACAAAATAAATTCTGTCATTATTCACATGAATCAATGATTTTCAAATTAAATATGTATCAGTATGTTATGAGAGGACCAATAAAATGAAAACCATGGGCCTCACCTGACCTATTGAAAAAATATTTTCTGGAGTTGTAGGAGATTATAGTGTTTTTGACAACTGTGTTCTCCCTTCCTTGTAAAGGGATACACATTGCTACAACCCATTGCTAAATGGCTTGTAGTACATTTCTATTGGTGTCTTGCTTTGAGCAATAAAATATAAGTCTGTGTAACACATGCTACATCCAAGTGTGTGTTTCAAATAAACTTATGTGTGTTTGAATCATCTCTTAATGCTGCCCTTTCAAGAGAACCAAATGCCACATAATGTCCCCTTGGCTGTTCCTTCAGTCAGTGTTCAAAAACAAGAACACATAGAGCAAAGTCCCAGCAATCCTGAGTGATAAGCAGTTATTTGTTTTGGAAACTCTCTGAAACCGGGGGTTGTTATGGCAGCAAAGCTGACAAATGTGGGAAAAAGAGGCTAGACAATTTACACATTTAACAAAATTCCACAGGAAGGCTGATGCAGGAGGTACATGAAGCACCTGGTGAAAAGCACTAGCGTAGTGGTTGTTAAAAGCATCCCTAGTTCACTAATTTATTTTTATTTTTTTATTTTTATTTTTTTTTGCCTTAGACCAAAACCACATTTGCAATATCTAGCAGTCATTCACCTAGCGTGGCTCTGCCAGATGGAGGAAAGATTGCCTGCTCACCATTCCTGATGTTTGGTTTGTGAGGAGGGCACTTTTTCCAGACAATTTGAGACAGTCTACAATTCTTCTCTTGCCTGAAAACAAGCCAATAAAACTGCACCCCCCAGAGGGCTCCTTTCCGCTCGTTTTCTGTCACTGAATCCACATCTCAGAATGTAGCGCTCTGTTGCTTTCCCATTCCTCCTTCCTGTAACACTGCTGAGAAATGTATTCGGTAAGTGATGCAGACAAAAAGAAATACCAATGGGGGGAATAGGAAAACGAACTTATTCTTATTGCCTGCCTGTTCCCAAAGCAGATCCAATGTGGTATGAAGTGTGACCTCCCTCACGTCAGCAAGTAATCCATACCTCTGATGCAGAGAAACACATTGGCTATAGGCTCTAATCTATTGAGTTCCTGTTTTGACCTGATACTCCATTCCAGCATCTTTTTATTATTAGAAATCCTCTTAAAATCGGACATATTTTTAAACCAATTTTCTGAGTTCCCATTGCTGCTATAACTTTCCTTCTCTTTCTGCGTATTCTAAAGGAGTCTGGGGAAAGCACTGGCTGGCTACCATTTTAACCTGAAAATCCAAAATGACTAGTTTAGAAGATTTTTAAAAGTCACGGTAGCTAAGTAACAACTAACTTCTGGGGTGGGGGAGAGACGAAGGATCTTGAGTTTAGAATAAGATGTGAATAAGCAGTGGGGTAGCAAGCAGCACTGTTATAATGTTGGTCATGTGAAACTCGGCAGGATATCTTAGACCCTGCAGGGAGCAGCAGTTGAGATTACTATAGGCACTGCAAGTAGAAACAAGTCTATTGTGACTCAGAAACTTGTCTTAAAAGATTCAAAGTCAGTTTTAAAAAGAAAGCACAAGTAATTCATTGTATTTATGATGCTTATCAAAGGCAACTGGAAAAAGTTTTGACATAAATAATCATTTTAAAACTCAAAGAGTACAAATTTCCAAAATGCAGCCTGTCTGGAATATAAAGACTGTCTTATAATATAATTCTTATTACTATAGTCCTAGCAACTTTCATCTAAGGAGGGAAAAATTATCCTGAAATTAATTCCTCACAATGCCCCTGGCCAAGAGATGAGATAAATTTGCCCACTCATTTCTTGCATATAGGGAAATTGAGGCATTTGAATTATGTGGAATAGACACATTATTAGCATTTTTATTATCATAATTTTAGGGGTGAAGGCATATGGCATTTTATGGGTTTTCTTGGCACATACATTTTGAACGTTCTAAATTGACAACAATAATACTCGCCTCTTGAAACAAATTCATTCCCTCTTCTAAGAGAACAGCAAACAAGCATGTATCTCTTTGTTAGAAATACCTCCAGGCTCAAATTGAGAAAATGCCTGTCCCTGACTGATCGCAGCCAAAAAGGCAAAGATTTCACATACAATCTGATGTTGTTCTTCTAGGGG
>CM052444.1:57674038-57689679 GCA_028533085.1 Varecia variegata
GTGAAAGTGCTTCCATATTTCTTCAACTATCACCATGGTTTAATAGTTCTAGATCAGTGGTCCCTAACCATTTTGGCACAAGGGACCAATTTCCCAGAAGACAATTTTTCCACCGACGGGGTGTGTGTGGGAGATGGTTTCAGGATGATTCAAGCACGTTGCATTTATTGGGCAGTCAAACTTCTCTGCTAATGATAATCTGTATTTGCAGCTGCTCCCTAGCACTAGCATCACCACCTCAGCTCCACCTTAGATCATCAGGTGTTAGGTTCTCATAAGGAACCGCAACCTAGGTCCCTCAAAAGTTCAGTTTACAGTAGGGTTCAGGATCCTATGAGAATCTAATGCCACCATTGATCTGACAGGAGAAGCCATTCACATGGTGATGTGAGTAATGGGGAGTGGCTGTAAATACAGATGAAGCTTCATTCATGCACCGCTCACCTCCTGCTGCGTGGCCTGGTTACTAACAGGCCACGGACCAGACCAGTACTGGTCTTCAGCCCAGGGGTTGGGGACCACAGTTCTAGACTGTTTTTTATATAACTTTACGGCTTATGGATTTCATCGTAAGCAGGTAATTTAAACTTTTTTCTGCAATTTATTTTCTTTGTGTGGGCAAGCCTTGTTTCATTATGATGATGATGATGATGATGATGATTATTGTTTTATACTTTGGTGTTTTTGTTTTGTTTTGTTTTGTTTGTCTTCTACTCCAAATCCATTATAAAGGTTAAGGTTCCTGGCTGCTCTTCAAGGTTCTGGTCAAGATTTAATTTGTTCTGAACTGTGAAGAAAGTAAAAAAGTCTAATGTCCCTGGTTTTGGCTGCCATGACTAATATTTAAAAATATCTCAACCCATAGGTCTCTGATCTTAGTGCAGTATGAATTTAGTTTGGGATAATAAAGCATCAGATTTCCCTAACCATTCTTATTTTAATTTATTTCTGATTTTCTAGCATCTTGTCACTTTTTAAAAATTCTCCCTAATAATTACCAGTTAATTATAAAATATTTTCTATAATTTCATCTGGAATTCATAAAGCTTAGAAAGAGAGAGCAGCCTACCCTTTTCAACTGAATCCATAATTTGCCAGAAGTGAGTTTTGCATGTTTTTTCTCAAAATTGCTATTGATTTTATAATAATATATTTTAACTGACCACTGAATTTGCTAATTTAGGCAGAAATGTTGGAGTGTTTCTTTTGAATTTTCAAAAACTCAATAAAGTCTTCTACTACTATCTTTCCTATAGTATATATACCATTTCTTGAATTATCATATTGAGTTTAAATTCAAAGAGAAATATGAGTTGAAAATGATAGCTAAAACAGATATCCTTGATTTTTTCCTTAATGCTAAAGAGAATTTTATTAAATGTGGTATTGTATCTTATTTAAGATAGACTTTTTGTGACATTAAAAAGTACCTTTCATCATGTATTTCTCTATGAGCTTTTAGCTTTTTTCTTTATTAGATATTCCTATTTTTAAAATCCATTTTCACAATTATATTTATAATACTATCATGTTCTTTAGCTTTTGACTATTAATATATTAAAATATATTAATATATTTTCCATCATCAATCTATGTATTGTGGAATAAACTCTACTTTGTGAAAACATATTCATTATTTCATAACTAGTAGGATCCATTTACTAGTCTTTAAATTTTCATTATCATCTCTATTATTGTAATTGGTAATATGTGTGTGCTGGTATGTGTAATAGATAACTTGTTTAGGATTTATGAGTTTTAGTATCAGTGACAGTATATAGTTGTAAGCAATAGAAACTAGCTTTTTAAGTATTTAAATATTTATCATAAAATGTAAAGATCAATGGGCAGTTCACTATCTCCCAAATTAGAGAAGCAGGGTTTGAATTGAAAAGCTAGGAACAATTTTTCAAATCATGCAGCAGATTTGTTTTAATTAGGAAATTTCTGCTACTACCTGAAAACACTGGGTGAAAATACTATGAAAATTATTTGAGCCACTGGAGGGATTGCAGTGTGTGATTTTTTTCATTCTTCTGATGGAAGAATCTAATTCTTCCTGAGCACAGGAATCAGCGAACAATCTAGACTGGTGAGATCATAGAAGCCATACTTCTGGTTTCAGGTATTGGGTTAGGGATAGGTATATTACCCAATGTTATCATTTCAGACTCTGTAATTTTCTAAAAGGAATGCTTGGAAAGATGCCTTTCTTCTTTGATCCTGATGTTATAAAAAAATCAGTCTATAGGGAAGCCATGGTTCCAAGACATTGGAAGTAAGCAGGGTAGAATGTAGCTGACACCCAGACATGAGTAGAGGCAAAAAGTAGAAGGAAAATCCTGGAGGCCCAAGTCCATAACTCTATTCATAGTCCCATATAGCAATACTGGTTCCAATTTTGTGAGGCAAAAATCTGTTTATGTTGTTTTTGAACTTTTTGGTTTTTTGGCACTGTGGGACTCATGAATATATTCCTCTTTTTTTTTCAGTATCTCCCAGGATTATTGTTCAATGTTAATTCAGTATTCTTTTTTAATTGATTTTGAAAATGCTTAAGAGATTTTCCATATCATTGAGACTTTCAAATATATTGCTATTGAGTTTAAATAAATCTTATACTTTAAAATGAAATCAATTTCAATTTTTCTAAGTGGAATGTGGTAAGATTTTTTTTTCTGGTTCATTTTTTTTTGAATATGTATATCAAATTATTTCTGCACCACTTGTAAAGTTTATCCTTTCCACCAATTAATTATGCCTCACCTACATGAAAACAAATTGAGCATATATATATATATATGGGTTTATTTCTATGTTATCAATTCTGTTTTATTGCTCTGTATAGTATTCCCTCCTTATCTACAGTTTCATGTTCCATGGTTTCAATTCCCAATGGTCAAACACAGTCTGAAAATATTAAATGGAAAATTCCAGGATTAAACATTTCATAAATTTTAATTTGTGCATTGTTCTGAGTAGCATGATGAAATCTTGCACTGTCCCACTCACTCCTGAGACATGAATCATCCCTTTGTCCAGTGTATCCACACTGTAGACATGACCCTCCCTTTACTGACTTAGTGTCCATTTCAGTTATAAGATCAACTGCCCCATTATCACAGTACTTTTGTTCAAGTAACTGTAATTTTACTCAATAATGGCCCTAAAGGGCAAGAATACTGGGGCTGGCATATTGTTATTGTTCTATTTTATTATTAGTTATTGTTCTTAATTTCTTAGCATGCTAATTTATAAATTAAACTGGCTCATAGGTATACACAGAAAAAAAACATAGTATATATGGTGTTTGCTACTATTTGTGGTTTCAGGCACCCACTGGGAGTCTAGGAAAGGAGGTATCCCCCACAGATAAGGGAACACTACTGTATATCTATCATTGCACCACAGCACAATATCCTAATTACTTCAGGCTTATGGTAAGCCTGGGAATCTATAACTAGTTTATTTACTACTAACAAGTTCTTAGTTTATCTATAAATTATGTTTTTCTCAATTTAATAAAATATATTAATTTCTCCCACTATTATTATTCTTATCCCTTATAGTGTTCTTTGCCATTTTTTGTTCTTTTCTAACTTCTTTATTTTATTTTTTGTTATTACAGGGGTACAAATGTTTAGGTTACATATAGTGCCTTTGCCCCCCCTTAGTCAGAGTTTCAAATGTGCCCATCCCCCAGACGGTGCACACCACACACATAAGGTGTGAATATACCCATCCCCCTTTCCACCTCAACCGGCCTGACACCCTATGAATGTTACTACTATATGTGCACATAATAGTTGATCAATTTAATGGTGAGTATATGTGGTGCTTGTTTTTCCATTCCTGGGATACTTCACTTGGTAGAATGGGCTCCAGCTCTATCCAGGATGATACAAGAGGTGCTAGATCATCACTGTTTTTTGTGGTTGAGTAGTATTCCATGTTGTGTGTGTATATATATCCACATTTTATTACTTCACTCATGTATTGATGGGAACTTGGATTGTTTCCCCATCTTTGCAATTGTGAATTGTGCTGCTATAAACATCTGAGTGCAGATGTCTTTTTTATAGAATGCCATTTTTTCCATTGGGTAGATGCCCAGTAACGGGATTACTGGATCAAATGTTAGTTCTACTTTTAACTCTTGGAGGTATCTCCATATTACTTTCCACAGAGGTTGTACTAGTTTGCAGAGAAATAAGAGAAAATAACAAAGCCTACAAGAAATGTGGGATTATGTGGAGAGGCCTAACATGAGAATCATAGGCATCCCTGAGAGTGAAGAAGAAAATTCACAAGGATGACTGGTCTATCTCTGCAACTGACTTATTTAATTGACAGATGTTATCTTCAATCCTTGAGAGTCTTTCTTCTGTTTGATCTACCCTATTCTTGAGGCTTTCCACTGTATTTTGTAATTCTTTGAATAAATTCTTCATTACCAGACTTCTGTATGATTTTTCTGTAATATTTCAATTTCTTCAGTGAATTTTTCTTCCAAGTCCTGGATTGTTTTGTGGTTTCTTTGTGTTGCATTTCCATTTTCTCTTGCATATCATTGAGTATTCTTATAATCCATGTTTGAAATTCTTCTGTCATTTCAGTGTTCTGAATTTGGTTGGTATCTATTGCTAGAGAGCTGGTGTTCCTCTTTGGGGGTATCCTTTCAGTTTGATTCTTCATACTTCCAGAGTTATTTCACTGATTCCTATCCATCTGGAGCAGCTGTTGCCTCTTATCTTTGGATTTTTGTTTAGATAATGACAGATCCAGTTCATTCTCTGAGCCAATACATGGTGTCTGTGGGTGAGATTCAACCACACCTTGTATGATGTGTCAGCAAATGCAGTAAAAGGGTGGGCAAATTGACCTCCCTATCAGTTGGTGGCACTTGCTGGGAGGAGCAAGCTGCAATGTTGTTTTGGATTCTGTAACCAGCTCTTGTTCCTCTGGAGAGGTGGTGGGTAGGGCCCTGGGACTTCCAGGTGTGTCCTTATTCTCCTCCTCAGCAGGGGTATGTGGGGGAGTGAGGCTGGGCAGGGCGGGGTTGGATGAGCCTGCCCTCAAGCTCCACAAATGCTTTTAGCAGGCATCAATGGTCTGTTCCCAGCCTCTGGGCAAAGCTGCCAGGGAGGGGCTGACATGGCTCCTCTCAACCAGAAAGTATACCTGTGGAGGTGCGGGGTTGTCTGAGACCTACAGTCTGGCAGTCTGGAGCAGACCTCACTCCTTTCCACCCTCCCTTATTCCATGGTTTCTCCCTGGCCTCTGGCAGCTGGTAGGACTTCAAGTCAGCTGAGCTCCCCCTGACTGTGATGTGAACTGGGAGGTTCCCTTCCCAGGGTCATGGCCTAAGCTAGGAGGGCAGCCCTCCCATGGGGGGAGGGGAGCCCCTTGAACATGCTACAGCTAGGGCCCACTCTGGTCCACCCCTGAAGGCACACATACCTCAGTAGACTAGGTCACACATACCCCTTCTGTGGCCCCAGGCAATGTGATTGAGACTTGGGTATACGAGATCTGGCGTACAGGCCTGTCCCCCCCACCCCAGCCCCAGAGATCAATCCCTGACCATGCCAAGTAGAAGAATGCTGGTCCCAAGTCACTCACAGGATGCCCAAGCTGGATCAATGTCTCTCCACCTCAGGGTTTGCCCTGCTCTGCTGTATTCAGCAAGCAAGCAGCACCAGGGAGGGCCAGGAGGTAGGGAGCTCACAGCCCCTAGATCCATCAGTCCACTGCAGGGTCCCAAAAGGAAAGGTCCCATTCCCTGTGGATGCCTCTGGGTGGTGCCTAAATTGTCTTTCTTTCCAGGGTAGGGGAGGAGAAGAGGAGAATGAAGCAATATGGCGCCTGCCAATCAGTTCAAGTCTGTGGGGCGTGAGGTGCCCTGAGGGAGCTGGGAGTCCGGTGCCCTGTCCATAAGAGGCTCTCTGCTCACTGACAGCAGCAGTCTCAGGGCTGGTGTCATCAGGTCTCTCCAACAGAGCAGCTTGGGAGCCCACTAGCAGTCTGAGATGCAAGGGAGGGTAATTTTAATCACTCCACCTACCCTTGTCACTGGTCTCCAAGCCTCTCAGGGCTTAGACCCTGCCAATGCCTTTTTCCTTCCAATGCTGCTCTGCAACCTCTTCCCATGTAGTCGCCTATAGCTTCAAGTACCCTTCCTTCCAACCCTCATTCTATCTGTGTTTGTCTGCCTGTTTTGTTTTTTTTTTTTTTCACATTCATCTAAAATCTTAACTTCTTGCAGAGACACTCTGGCTGGAGGTGTTTCTGGTCTGCCATCTTGCCTCTCCTCTAACTTCTTAAGTTCAATGATTTTAATCTCTTTTTGTTGATTTTAAATAATTGAAGCATTACAAACTATGATTTCTCTCAGTCTATATTTTATCTTCTCAAAAGATCAAAATTATCTTTTTAATATTAAAAATAGTTAAAAGCCATATATATTTTTAAATTATTAATTGCTCCAACCTCTACATACTCCCAGTAGGTTTCCTTTGACATGTAATGATCAAAGGAAAACCAGTATTTGCAGTTTAGACAAATGACATAAATATTGTTCATAACAGCCCATAAAACAGAAAAGCAAGTGCTCTGCAATAGCTCATCAATTTTAAACATAAAAGTACATCTGCAGAAATTAAAAATAACTGTCGTATATATGTATTACATAGCTTGTGTAGTTTCAAATGTGCCCAAGGACTCTAATATGCAGTAATAAATCAATCAGAGAGGAGACATTTGAATGTTGATTTGTGCAAGAGATTTATGACCTTTTTCTGCTTTGTAAGGAAGAACATACTGTCATCTAAAAGTACATTTTGCATATGACTGTTGAATATCCATGCATGCCTACAGCAAAGGAAATTTAATTAGAAAAGACTCTAATTTTAATTGAAGAACAATGTTGTTTTCTTTTGATTAGAACCCCCTTTCAAAAATTCTTACATCCGCTTGGGGATGGGGTGGGGGAGGGGATGGGTGTATACCTACATGATGAGTTCGATACACACTGTCTGGGGAATGGACACGCTTGAAGCTCAGACTCGGGGGGATGGCAGGGGCATGGGCAATATATTTAACCAGAACTTTTTTAACCCCATAATAAGCTGAAATAATAAAAAAAAAAATCTTACATCCTTTCTCCAGAAACTGTATTCAAGTACCTTCAATAAAATTCAGAAAACTGCACCTTTAGGACAGGTGGAGGTGCAGTTGTGGAGACAAATAGGCCATTAATGAGAATAACAAGAAACAAACCAGTGCCTATAAGATTTACTACAAATTTTCCTCATGTTCATTTCAGTTTCTTTGCTTTTATATATACTCAAAATTTGGGTTTTCACTTGAATTTAAATATTCATCTCCAGCCCAATAGTTTACCTATGTATGGGTCACTCTTATTTTTCAATCTCAAGTGTCTAAATGTGGACATTCCCTTATTATGTTTTCTCATATACACTCCAGGCTGTTGTCCTGCCTAGGCACTTTTGGCTTTTTAGCATCCAACTAATTCCTGATTCCATCTTTCAGTGTAAGATTTATTACTGTTCTCAGATGCATAATATCGCAAATCATTTTTGCCTTGGACAGGGTAATTGACTTGATTGGGATTTGAGAGAGTTCTCTAGGATGATGGAATTATTCTAGTTCTTGTTGTAGATGGTTGATATATAAGTGCATGCGATTGCCAAAATTCATCAACCCCTGCACTTAAAAAATAAGTGTTTTATCTTACACAAATTAGATCTCAATTTATTAATAAAGTAATAGGAGGAACAAAGTTGAAGTCAATAAATACAAACTACACTTTTGAGGAGGTTTTATTTTGATAAGAACAGATAACCAGCAATTTATGAAGTCAGCAATCTATGAAGGTACACAAGATTTATTATTATTATTAAGATTAGAGAAATAGCAATTTTGTGCATCTATGAAATTTTAATAGAGAAATAAATAAAGAAGATTCAGGAGAAGAGGCAAAGAATGTAATAATAATGCTCATGGGTAAGAAAGATCCAGTGCATTTGACATGAGCTGACTACAAATAGGGAAAGTGGTTGTACATCTATCTTTCTATGATAATGAGGTAGAAAGCACAGATGCAGATTAGTAGATTGTTGTGGTGATCAAAATTTCCCAAAGTTACTTTCTGGTTTTTTTTTCTATTTTATCACTTAGATGGAAAAAACAGGTATTAGAAATTTGAGGATAAAGGAAATATTGGACAATCTGAAATTATATTTCCAAAATAGCATTGTTTGGATTTACTATGGGGTGAAAGAAAATTCAATGGTGATCCTAACTTACTGTTTTTAATAGATTCTGTGCTTGACCTATTTGTTGATGACACTATATAAGGTAAATCAAAAACTCTCAGAATAGTAGTGGCTTTCTTAGAACTGTTTCTTCATGTAGTCAGTCTATCTAAAATCAAAATCATTGTAAGACTATTTTTTATAGAATTTTTTTCAGCTTTTTGTAAAATATAAATAGAATAGACTAATGGCCAAGAAACATATGAAAAAATGCTCAACATCTCTAATCATCAGGGAAATGCAAATTAAAACCACAGTGACATATTACTTATCTCCAGTCAGAATGGCCTTTATCAAAAAACCCCAAAACAATAAATATTGGTGTGGATTCAGAGAGGTAATAACACTCATACACTGCTGGAAGGACTGCAAACTAGTGCAACCTCTGTGGAAAGTAATGTGGAGATACTTCAAAGAGCTACAAGTAGAACTACCATTTGTTCCTGCAATCCCATTATTGGGCATCTACCCAATGGAAAAAAAGACATTCTATAAAAAAGACATTTGCACTAGAATGTTTATAGCAGCATAATTCATAATTGCAAAGATGGGGAAACAACCCAAGTGCCTATCAATACGTGAGTAGAGTAATAAAATGTGGTATATGTATTCCATGGAGTTCTACTTAGCCATGAAAACAATGATGATCTAGCACCTCTTGTATTATCCTGGATAGAGCTGGAGCCCATTCTACTAAGTGAAGTATCACAAGAATGGAAAAAGAAGCACCACATGTACTCACCATCGAACTGGTATTAACTGATCAATACTTAAGTGCACATACAGTAATAACATTCATTGGATGTCAGGCAGATGGGAGAGGGAGGAGGAGATGGGTATATTCACACCTAGTGGGTGCAGTGCGCACCATCTGGGGGATGGACAAGCTTGAAGCTCTGACTCGGGTGGGGCAAAGGCAATATATGTAACCTAAACATTTGTACTCCTGTAATATGCTGAAATTAAAAAAAAAAGAAAAGAAATGAGCGAAGGTTTTACAGTAGAAACTTGAGTTATAATGCATAAAAGTTATATGGCCCCGTGAAAATTACTAGCCAAAAGAGTAAAATTTTTCTGACATAGATAAGAGGCATTGTTTCTCCCTGGGGAAACTTTACTCTTTTTACACTTAGTTAAAATATTGATTTTCTTTGCAGGCTCCCTTCTGTTACTCCTTCCCCACCCAGAGTTATAATCTCCATCATCTGTGTTCCACCACTACTTTTGGCATATCTCTATCATGATATGCATCATACTATATTATAGTTCTTTGTTCATATTGCTGTATTCCTAATCAGTTTATGAAGGAATGGCAATCTCTAGTTCCTTTCCATATCCACAATGTCTAGAGTAAGGGCATGAAACCAAATGAAGCAATAAAAGTTTATTGCAATGAATTGAATCCTCCATCCTCTGCTACAAATAAACTCTATTTTAGCATGACTAATGGACATAGATTTATCTTCTTTCAAACATATGTTCTTTCAAAAATAAAATAGTGATTCTGCAACAGAATTGGCAAAAACAACAGAAAAAAATTTTGATATCTAAAATACCAGTAGACTTCTGTTTTGCTGAAATCCAGAAAAATATTTCCTATATATTAATTTTACCATGAAAGAAAGTCATGTTGTCTAGAGAAAGATATTCAAAACTCAGATATTAAGAAGGCATGTTAATGCTAATAAATATATATAATATTGTAACATTAGATATGAATTTAGATTGCCCTAAGACATTGAAGACAAAAATCTTTTTTTATATTTTCAAATATATTTTCAAGGCACTGAAGAAGACAAGCACATTCCATTTTAGGTGGCATTAGCCAAATAATAATGTTTCTTATTCAAATTGGCAAAAATTGTCATGAATTTAGTATTTGCCTACTAAGTTCCCTTTTTCTTTTTTTCTAATCTCTTTGAAATTCTTAGAAATGGACTTCAGGTGCATTGAGCTGAATAAGAATTTGGGAAGAAGTCACCAAAATGATAATAGTGGTTAGGGTTACACTATACCTTAGAGAAAAGAAATACAAGTGTAATGAATATGCTGTGTATATGAGATGATAGATATTTTTTGAAGGTGCCTATCCATGTAGATTCTAAGTTGGGGATGAATTACTGAACATAACAAAGCTAGCAAAATTTAAAAAATAATAATTGTAATGAGATATTATCATAGTTAAAATGTGATCTTTTTTATATATTTGAGCATTACAGAAGAGGGCATTCCTATGTATTAGTAGTTCTGGGTGCACTGATACCTGTTAAATTGTTAAATTTTGCTCCCCCAAAATTAGCCTGGTTAAACAGTTTCATTGATTGAATAACTCATAGTCTGCTCTCCTTGGTTTAAATAAAGAATTCTGTTTTGAAAGTAAAATTAGACATGATGGCTGTAATCTTCCTTTTGGGTAAAATGTTTCCAATGTGGATCCCAAACATAACTGATTCCTCTAAAATTTCACAATTGTAATCTATTTCAACAGGACTCTTGTGCATGTATGTGTGTGTAACTCCAGATTGTCAATGGAAAAGAACCCAAACTCTGTAAAATAATTTAAAGTGGTTTATTCTGCGCCAAATATGTGCAACCCTGGCCCACGGAGCAAAGCCCACAAAGCCTTGAGCAAGTGGTTTCACCATGGGTTACAGTTTGGTTTTATACATTTCAGGGACATAGGAATCACAAGTGAAGTCATAAATCAATACATGGAAGGCATAAATTGGTTTGGCCCAAAAAGGCAGAACATCTTGAAGCAGGGGATTATAGGTTACAGGTGGGCTTAAAGACTCTTTGATTTGTGATTGATCAAAGAAATGAAGCTTTGTCTAGTTTGGAATGTTTCAATTAAGATAAGGAAATCCGTTAATCAGAGACAAGCCACCAGACATATACCGGACATATACCCAGACTCAAGTCATCTGTTAAGTAAATTGATGACCTGCAGGTATGATTTAAGCTTTGTCTTGTATAGCCTTAGGCCTGTTAATGAGTTACAAATGATATCTCTGAGAAGGGAAGGGGACATGATGAGGCATGCCTGACCTCCTTCTCATGGCCACCAACTCAGCTTTAGGGCATTTAGGGTATTTCTGGGGTCCCCTTGGCCAAGAGAGGGTCTATTCAGTCAGGTGGGGGCTTAAGATATTATTTTAGTTCACAGATTTAAAAAACAAAACATTCTGAGCATCAGGGTTGCATTACCTACAATAGAAATCAGTGTCATTCTTTGTAAAATAAGTAGCTGTTACCATCGTGAAAATTTGCCTCAGCTACCAGTTGCTCTTTTGTATAGTATTTCAAAATTCTTAATACAGTCTGCATGTGACCAGGGAGGCTGAACATTCTCAAAGGATTTACTAGCGGCTTAAATACATTCTTTGCTTGGAGTAACCATACAGAATTTAACAGATGATTTAGTATTCAAGATACATTAAAGTTTTATTATAAGTATGTTATCTTTACAAGCTCTTTTGGATGCATGCAAAGTAACAAAACTCTACACGAAACATACATTCAAGTTGGATAGACGACATTCCATGCATTAAAATTTAAATGGAGAATTAAATGAAAACATGATAAATAATTCAAAAGAAGTCACAAAAATATGGGTTATTCAAGAAGTGATAAAATAATTAGGGCTGAGTGTTAAAGAACAAAATCTTTTAGCGTTAAGTGAGATCAAAAAGGAATTTCATGAGATAGAGATCGAACAAGATCTTAAATATCTGGTAAGTTTTGTATGAGCTAAATGAAATAGTGCATATATTATCTTTTGGAACTAAATACAGGAGATCCTAGGAAGGGGACCTGCAGATTGCAAAGATCAGAATGCAGGCATGGAGCAACAAGATAGCAAACCAAAGAATGGAACTTTGGAACAAAGTTGAGACTTACTTGCAAGGCCAAGCATTGTTAGAACTTAAATACAAGCTGTGAGCCAAAATAAGGAACATTATTAAAGTTTTATGGTAGGTGTGTATATCTTTGACATTCTCATTCAGAGACCCTATTTAACCTGCAAACATTGATCCTTTTGTGATTCAAGTTTGCTAACTGTGCTGCCAAGGGTGGTAAAAGAAACATATCTAAGCAATCTTTTCTCAGCACTATTGTAAGTACTTTAACATGTATTTTCTCAGATAAGTGTCAAAAAACAGCCTCATAATTGTTATGGAGACACAACTGCAGCACAGTGTGTCCCAGATATAGTATAGATCTCTCTGACTCTGCTGTCTTTTTAAGTTCTTCCACTAACACATTCCATATTCCTACTTCACAAAAGGCTAGTAAATTCATTACTATGGCAATTACCACACTTGTTCACATTTCTCTGGATGTGTTATGTTCATTATTAGACTCGATCTAGATTTTCATCAACTCCTCTCTATTAGATCAATCCAGAAAAATTCAAATCTTTGATCACTATCACTATATTCACTCTCTTACTACTCATTCACTCCTTCAAAATCTGAAATTTAATTTATTTGCATCAACAGTGAAGTCATACTTATGCAACTCAATGCACGTTTATCAGTTTCAATCTTAGTGGGCATCTCTGCAACACTTAGTATTGCTGATCATGCCCTCTGTTTGGAAAAACTCCTGTTTTTTGCTTTCCACTAAAACACACTTTACTACTTCTCCTCATACGAGTATGACCATTCATCTTTGCATGCTTATGGGTTCTACTTCTTCATCTCACTCATTAGCATTTGGAATTTTTCTGATATTTCTCCTCAAATTCCGACGTGCACACTCTCTCAGCATAACCACCTCCAGTAAAATTATTTTAACTACAAACACACGTTAATGACGTGAAACTTCCTATATCCTATTATCTCGATTTGCCTGTCACTTCCCTGTCTAAATCCCATCAATGGCTTCCCACCAACATATTCACATAACTGCAGAAATGATTACAAGATCGTTCATGGTGTGGTCTGTGTTCTCTCTCAAGCTTTATCTTTACTGCTACCTATTTAAACTTTTGCACTTCCCCATGTACACTGTGTAGTTTTTCCCTTTTATGCAAGCCTCCTCTTCTGATTCAAATAAGCCTCCCATTGTACCCATATACTTGATTTGGCTAACTCATATTTAAATGTTTAACATATATTGAAATTCTTTTGATCTTAAAAAGTCACCATTGATTTTCTGCACACTCCCTCCATGTGCCCAGTCTCCCAGTAGACTAAACTTCCTACTTTCATGCTTGCTAGAATAATAACTATTTGTATTGCTTTATTATTACTCTGGCATAATTTTTGATAAATAGCTGCCTAAATGCTTACTTTGCTGCACAGTATTTTCTGTTCTATGAAAAAAAAAGCCCCTGCTATATTCCTGCATTTATCATCAGCAAAAAATCAAATATAATAGGAAACCAATCAATGTTGAATAAACAATACAAACATGCACTATTGGATGAAAAAATGTTTAGCTAGTAGAGGAGTTAGTATATGCCACTTTTTCTATATTTGGAAAAATTGAGCATCATACAGAACTTCTAAATTTTATTTTACATATTGACATGCATTTAAAAATCACAAGGCATGCCAAGAGAAAAAAGACTAACAGGGGACAAAAACAGACCAAAAAAAGAGATTTTTGATTTAATGGAGTTGTACTTTAAAATATCTGCAATTAACATATTCAAAAATATTGCTATTATCATGCAAAGTTTTCCCATATATTTGGAATATAAGAAAACATCAAATGGAAACTGTAAATATGAAAAACTCAATAATGAAAATTTAAAAGTTAATTAGTAGGTTTAACAGCAGAGTGGACACAGCAAAACAGATGTATAGTGAATTGCAAATAGGTGATTGCATAGTATGCAGGATGAATTACAGAGTTCAAAACACATGGAGGAATAGAGAAAACTGTATATGAGATAAGTTGGATACAATAAAGGGTTTTAAATATATGTACTTTCAGTCCTACAAAGAGAGAGGGAAAGGGGAAGATGCAACATTTGAAAAGGAACTGGCAGCACTCTAAAATATTAACGCATTCCAAGGGTCATTCAGAATATAATGCAAGGCTGTCTAAAGAGAAGCCATTTTGCTTCCAGTATGCTTTCAGTTTGTTCTGTCTGAATAGTTGAGCATTAACCTTCTGCTTGCTTATACAGCTCCTGGGCACAAGATTAGAAAACAACCTTGAGGAAACATGGATCAAGAGTCTGGAATAGACCAACTGCAGACTGCTGCTAACAAGGTCCACCAGATGCCCTATGGTTTGCCAACAACCATGGAGCAAGTCATGTTGACTTGCACAAAGCCCGCTTTCTGTCACCAACCCCCTTTACCCCTTCGCTTTATAAGTTGCTCAGTAAGCAGAGGAGATGGAATGGTCTTTGAGACAATGGTTTGCCATCTCTTCAGGCTTCTGGAACTTGAATAAACCACCTTTCCTTCACCAATAATTGCCTTTCGCATCTGGCTCGCAGGTGGCAAGCAGCTGAACCTTCAATCAGCAACGAAGAGGCCTCCAAGCACAGGGTCAAACATCTGGAGCAGAATAATTTCTCTGAAAAACACACCTAAACACTTTATAATCAAACTACTGAAAGTCAAATAAAAAGAGAAAACATAAAGGCAGCTGTAGAAAAAAGACACATTATGTTCATAAGAGCAATGATAAGGCTGGATGCTGATGTTTCAATAGACTCTATGGGGTCCAGAAGACAGTACTGTGGCATCTCTAAAGTGCTAAAAGAAAAGGAGGGTCATTTTAAAATTCTACACCAAGGAAATATATCCTTTGAAAGCAAAGGGGAAAAAGAAAATGAATTTATGTCCAGCATTCTCGCTCTAAGAGAAATATCAATAAGAGATCTTAAGGCAGAAAAGGAATATATCCAGAGAAACACACAAAAACAAAAACAAAAAACGGAAATGGGGAATACATCAGAAAACCATATATTATATGCCAGACTTAAAATATACACAAAATTAAAGTGCATGCTAGTAACACAAAATTTGGGATAGGTTGAATGGAGTTAAATAGTTATAGGGTTTTGGTATTGTCTGAGAAGTGATAAAAGCATAATTACAAAGTGCAATAGCATGTTTTCACTTCTAGCATAATCACTAAAATTATTTAAAAAAGTGAATAATTTTAGGGAAATAAAAGATGATATGGAAGAATATATCTGAGTAGTCTAAGTGAAGGAAAGAAAGGAGAGAAAAAGTACACAAAACAGATATGATACACAGAAAAAAAAGTTCTCTGTTAGATATAAACTAAAACTAAACTATGTTAGTATTTAAATGAAATGTATTTGCATTCTAA
>CM052444.1:57690179-57710762 GCA_028533085.1 Varecia variegata
TCAGAGGAAAAGAAAAGACATTCTTTAAAAAAGTTATCTTCACTCAAATGTTTATAGCAGCACAATTCACAATTGCAATGATGTGGAAACAACCTAAGTGCCCATCAATACTTGAGTGGATTAGTTGTCATCTTTTTAATCATGGGCTTACTTTGTTCACTAAAATTTATTTGGGTAATATTTGGATATATATTAAAGATAATGAAATAAAATCATACTGAAGCCCATACTGAAATGATTTCAGAATATATTTCCTTAGAAAATTTATCGAAATCATGACTTTAGTCTCCATAATGTTATTTCAGGCTATTGGTAGAATGAACAATATCATGGAATGGCCTTAAGTCTAGTGGAAAGGAAATTTTTGTAAAATAAGGACTTTAGAATTAGTGAATTTTAATCAATCTATATTCTATATAGAGAAAAGCAATAGCTTGTAGTAAGACTTTCAGGAGATTAACAGAAAAGATGAATTTTCCCTTTTTTTAAAATATGGGAACAAACTTCTCTGTGCAGTATAAGTATGAGCTACTTTGAACGTTGAAATACCAATCATGAAAATCGTGATGCTTAATATTTGGAGTACACTAAAAATCAAAACTGAAATATATATCTTCATATTGGTTTATTTTTAAATTATTTAAAGATCCATTTTACCACAACACATACTGATTATTTTTACAGAAATTGATTATTTTATTAGTTCATGTAGATTAATAAGCATTAGAGATTTGACATTTTTGTCTGTTTGCTGTTTTTCATCAGTTAGAAAGTTAATATAACATAATGCCCATCTGTTTAATATTAAAACATAAAAATAATATATGACTTTTATCCTATAGATACTGCCCTACCCCCTTTATGTATGTTGTATACCTTTACTATTTCAAAAATCATTTGAGGGCCTGGAGAGCCAATATCAATGTCTCAGACCTCAGCCTGCTTTATCTTAGTTTGTTGATTTAGTGTATCCTTGAATTACTAGGAAAACTGGATATTGTAACATCTCTAATTCATTTTAGTTTGATATGAAAATCCAATATTTTGTGATTGCTATCTACCATGAGTGATGCTTCTGTGAACATTCTGCTACATTCTTACACATGCAAGATATTTTCTGTTACATACCCTGTTAATGCTACCTTTGTATACCTCAGCCTTTACCTTTTCTATCCATGGGGATCTAACTTCACACTCAAGCTGATGCATACCTTTGCCAGAGGATTTTCTCTGGCTTTTGAAGCATGTTCTGCCTCTCAGCAGGTCAGAAGTTCTGGGCAATTAATGATGCTGGGGAGCAGAACTCAGTGACCGATGGAAGTTGGTGTATAAATAATGCCTGTTGCTGCACATTCACCCCACCTCAGGTGGGATGACCCTAAAGCATGTTCTGCCTCCGAGTTTACCAGTAGGATGATGCTCCAGTTGTCTGCAGTGGCAACTTCTTTATAATCCACCCTTTACTGGCTCTCCTCCTTTCACTGTCTCAGTTTCCTGCCGTCTGATGTTTCCTGCAATTAATTCTCAAATAAATGACTTCCACTTTTACCCTTGATTCAAAGTCTGCTTCTAGGGAATTTAAACTAAGAAGTATCCAAAACTCTAATGTCAGTGTTGTAGCTTATACAGATGTTCAATTTTACGAGCAAGAGACAAATAGTTTCTGAAAATATTTTCATTAATCTGTACTCCCAATGTCAGTATGTAGTGTTCGCATTGATTCACATCCTTAACCAAAATTTCTAATTTTTATAAACCTAGTTTGTAGAAAATAGTGTATCTTTATGGATTTAATTTTCCTTCTTTCCATGTCTTTAAATGTTAATCTTGTTGCCTTATCAGAACAAATTCCTGTTTATGACTTTTGCCTAGGTTATGCTGGGCTGCTTGTCTTATTTTTATGTATCTATATAAATTCTTAATATGTTCAATATACTAATTCCTGGTTGTTTTGAATGTATTACAATTATCTTCCACCTTTTTTGTTTTTACAACTTTTCTCTTTGCTGCAATTTGATAAACTGTTATTAATATCAATTTTAATATAGTTAGTTCTACTAATATTTTCTTTTATGGTTAGCACATTTTGCTTCTAATTAAGAAATCCTCTTCTACCCTGAAGTAATAAATGTATTTTCCTACATTCTCTTCTAGAAGTCTTAAAATTTCACCTTTCGCATGTTTTCATTTAACCCATTAGAAATCGATTTCTCAGTGTAGAGTTAGACACAGACCCAATTTCATTATTTTCTCATAAGATGATTAATTTTCCCGGTATCATTTATAAATAATACTTCCTTCATTTGTTCTTTCTTTCATCAAAATACTTTTTCACTAGTCAGGGGTCAGTAAATATTTTCTTTAAAGAATCGGATAATATATACTTTGGATTTTGCAGGCCATTTACGATTCTCTGTCACAGATTATTCTTGTTTGTTTTTTATAACCCTTAAACAAAAAATAAAAAAGAAACAAAAAGCAATTTTAGCTCGCAGTTTGTACAAAAGAATGCCACAGGCCCAATTTGGCCTCCTGATCTATGTAGTCATCAATCTTTATATCTTGCTTCCTCACCTTTTGCCTTTTTCAAGTCTTTGCTGAAATAGTATCATTTTTATAGTTTTTCCTACGCAACCTTTTTATAGATGTATTTCTTCTCTCTCTAAGTGCTATCTACCACTCCTCTCATCTATTTTTCACCATGGAACTTATTACTTTTCAATATTATACGTAGCTTTTGTTTTGTTTTTCTTATGTTTCTCCTTCCCACCCACCACCCTGAAATGTAATCAACAAATGAATGGGGTTTTTGTCTGTTTTCTTCATGGTTGTCTCCATGACCTAGAATCATACAAGGCACATATTATATTAACACCTCTATTAAGATTTTTATTTATGGATAAATGAATGGTTATATTTTATAGTATTAGAAGTTTTACTTTGTTATTTTTTTAATGCTGGAAATTTTTCTTTTAAAACATTGGGTTTCCTATTCATTTTTATTTCCTTCTTTTTTGTTTGAATATTATATTTATTTTATTTTGCCTTTGATAATTCCCATATTTGAAATATTAGAAAAAATTATTATGCCAAATATATTTTTTCTGTTGATTCTCATTCAGGATGCCTTGTTTCCTTTTGGTTGTCTAAGTTTACGAGTGTGTGTGTATATGTGAGTGTGCATGTACTCATGGCTATCTGGGGCATTTTGACTGTCAGTACATATTCCTTCCCATATTTATCAAAGCGAGTGTTGTAAGTCATATTGGAAAGCTCATTTCTCCAGAAGATTTGTGTTTTTATCTTTGAAGTTACTGGGACAATACTAACCAATATTAAAATAAATCTTGACCTGAAGTTTTCCAGACAACACACATAATACAACTTTAAACCACAATCCCACAAAATGGAGGTCATTAATTACAAAGAAACTTTATATTTCACTCCATGCATAGTTAATTTGTGTTCAGCAAATAATCTTTTCAATTTTAAAGTCCTTCAGAATGTAAATTTCTTATTTATTGTCTTGTTCTCATGGTAGCATGTTTCTTCTTGGGTTTGGTAGTGTTTTATTATGAGCCCACATTTTATGAAACTCAATTTTGGGGAATCTTGAGAGACCTCTAATGAAGATTCCATTGTTCAGAAAATATTGGTAATTGCTTTTGTCAGATGCCAGAGTGGTTGTAGCAACTTTGAAATACTTCAGTTAATTTCTCAACTTGATGTTTTTTGGGCTGCATGAGTAATGTAAATTAAAAGCATATTCCAGTGTGAGCACAGGCTGAGGGCTTCAAATTCCCGAGGTAAACAATTAGTTTTACTATTGCACCTTGAGATAGCATAGAGAAACCAATTTCCTCAATGATTCCCTTAGTTTCCAGTCACATTTTTGTTTGTTTTGGTTTTTTTCTAGATTACTTGAAGGGTAATAATTACTTTGTGTGTTCCAGATTTAGGTTTGTATGTCAAGTTAACATTCCTTCCTTTGAACAAGTTCTAGGGCCATTTTACTGTTGTTGCCCAGTGCACAAATGTTAATTTCCCAGGCTCTATTTTCCCTAGTATGTTCCAGGGAAAACCCTGCTTAATTTTTAACCAACCTGTTAAAAAGTGTTATTGTAATTCTCCTTTTATTATCTCTCCACTAGTAATTTTATTTTACTTCAAGCTCAGCAACATATTAATTTTAATTTTGTTTGTTTTTTTCCTATTTGTTTATTTATTTTAGGCAGGGTCTTGTTCTGTCACCCAGGCTGCAGTGGCCTCATTATAGCTCATTGCAACCTCAAACTTCTGGGCTCAAGTGATCCTCCTGCCTCAGCCTCCCAAGTAACTTGGAGTACAGGCACGTGGCACCATGACCAGCTAATATTTTTAGTGTTGTGTTTTTTTTTGTTTTTTTTTTTTTCTTTAGAGACGAGGGTCTCACTCTTGCCCAGGAAGCTGGTCTTGAACTCCTGGCTTCAAGCATTCTCCCTCCTCACCCTTCCCAAGGTGCTTACATTACAACCATGAGCCATCATGCCAGGCCTTGTAATTTATTTTTCATTTGCATGTTTAAAAATGAAGTCTTTCAGAATGTCTTAGTCTGCCATAGTATTAGAATAGGAAGAATCTCCTTGTTCCCTTGGCAGTCTTCCTAAGGTAACCCTTTAGCTTAATCCTTAAGACATAATAATTTGTTCTTGTTGCATTCATTTTGGTCTTCAGCCCATGCATTTAATTTTTTAGACAGTATGTTTTATTTCAAGATTTTGTAGTTGCTTTTCTTTTATCATAGATGTCTTTTGTTTTATGGCTTTAGTATCCTTGCAAGTCACTCTGACTGAGTTAATTATACTAAAGTCAAAGTATTTTCATATTTATTACATTTATTATTATTGTTAAAAATCGTTAATTAATCTGTTGCTGTCTTTAGTGTTTTATTTTCATGATGTTATTTTTTCGCATTTTGTGTAGATTTGTAAATTTTAATCTTTAATTAAAATTTTCTGCTTAACAGTCTATGACTATGCACTCTCAAAAACAGTCCATGAATACATCGCTATAGTCTTTAAAATGTCCTTAAGCCATGAAGGACATTGGGGGTGTAGAGATGGCTATTCATCTACAGTGAAGGTTCTAATCCCCTTGAAGGAATCACTCTGAGCTAGGGCAGTGGACTCGCTCTATAATCCGAGTACTCTGCCTTGACTCAGGGGTGACAGCATTATAGGGAGGGACAAGGAGCCTTCTTATATTGCTTTTCTGAATCCAGCTGACCAATGAGTCATCCCAATTCCTACATTCTCTTTGTCTCATTGAATACATAGCTATTTTAGTTTGTTTGTTATGTGTTTATTTTGTCAAGTTGATAGTTCTTTTGAGGTTTTCTACATCATATGATTTCTTTTGGGGATTCCACAAACTATGTGATCAATGGATAAAAAATTTCTATTTTTCTAGCAATCTTTCTATTGTTTCAAGAGACTTAAGGGCTGTGCAAGAGTATATGTATATCCTCCTTCCTGAGCTTAAATAACTATCCTTGTGAATGTGTCTTTGACCTATCTTCATTTTATCTATATTTTATACTGGATTGGAACACTGAATATGTGCACTCCACTATATCTCAAATGAACATATAGCTTCTTTACTGTCTATAATTAATCTGATCTTTCTTATGAGTTTATACTCTACTGAGAAGTAATGGAATAAGTTTTAAAAAAATAAATTCTTAACTTAAACATATAAATTAAAAACAAATGAATGTCTTTCAGTTTAGATATTCTCTGTGGATTTAATTTCTAGTGCTTCCATTTTCACTGCCTCCTCTTTTTGCTAGGGTGATTAAAGATTGGGTATTCGACGTATGCATTTCTGTAGCAGCAGTGGAACAAAGAGCATCTGGTGTCCTTTGATCCACACATTCAATTTTGCAGTCTCTGGACTGATGACAGGTCAGTGTGATATGTCATAAATGGCCTTTGGTAAAGCCATGCTGGCACCCACATCTGGAGCCTGTCACCCTCAGTATTTACTTCCAGTTGTAAATCAATGAATAATGCGGTCTGTTTATTGTAACTACAATCTTTTGCTGGCCCATTTGCCCTCTCATTACACCTTTTCCTTCACCTGGGCATGTGACTACCTCCAGATCCCTTGAATACAGCATGCACAAAGGAGAGAACCAGGAGCATACCTAAAGTTGACCAATAGACACTTCCTTCTGTCACTGCTGTGTTATTTACACTCGTGATGGCACATGGCCACCCTCCATCACAGTCTCTTCTCAGGTCAACAAACAAAACATGATTGACAGATAGTTAGATAGATCATAAATCTTTTTTGTTTCTAGGTTTCTTCTCAGACTAAATAGCATGCTTTCCAACTGTGGGACCCACAGACTAGAAATCAGGGTATGCTTTTAGAACTTCTTGCTTCCTCCATCTGTAATAATTTATTTTCACTTTATAATTCACAGAGAACCAAGAGGGGGGATTTTTCCCTTCCTCTTGTAGATAGTACTTCCTTTACATCATATTCTGAGCTATCTCTAGAATGGATTTTTTTGTCATTGAATGGTAAAGTTGATCTGTCCTTGCTTTTATCATGGGACAATTAAGGACGGAATGTTCTCCAAAATAGAAATGTTACTTTTCAATTCCAAAGTATGATTCCATTAGATGAAGTTCAAAAAATGCTTAGTCAAAGCTTACTAGATACAAAATCTACATTATTTCCAAAAGCACTACTAAAAAGTAGAAGAAATTTTGTAACAATGATATTTTTTGTGTCCCTTGTACAAGGTTTCCAGATTTATCAAATAAAATTTACAGGATCTTCTCAATTAAAAAATAAATATTTCTGTTATAATTCTTTCTCATATTTTGAAATATATTAATTTTTAAACTAGTTTGGTTATTTTCAAAGATAGTTTGGCTTAAGGAGAAAAAAAGTTTCCTTATTCTGATTTGCTTCTGTTATTATCTAACTGTAAACTATTTTACCAGTTTCCTTTCTTCTCTTTGATTCAGTGTCTTCACTTTTAATTAAAAGGAATGGTAACTAGGTGGTTTATAAGTTCCTTTATATCTTTAAAATACTATGGTTAAACTGATCACTGGAAATTGCATATTGTACTGAATATAGAGAATTTTGAGGAGCTATGTAAAAAGAAAAACAGAGTTTGGGCCAAGGTTAAATGAAAGCAAAGAGAATTTGCCATCTACTTTTCCAACCCTCCCTTTCATTGCCATCCAAATAGCTCACTTCCTTTTCAATTGTCCCTTTGGACCAGTCCAAACTTTTGAACAGCCTTGACTGGAGTTACTTATTATAGCTTTCACTGGATGCTCTCATTTGCATTTTCTAAAATGGTCCCAAAAGAATGTGTCAAAGAGTATATTTAATATCACACTAAAATGCCTTATCAGGCACATTAGAAAATTGATACTAATGGCACTTCTTCTCCAGAGAGCTGGAACAGTGTTAATGGTCCAGCACTTAACCGTTTTGGCAAAGTCTAAAATCATTTCTAAAGGTCTTTTTTAAAATGAAATAAGTTCTTAGGATTTTCCACAAGATTCTGTATTACTTTTATAATGTATCATATTTTCTCTATTTTGTAAAATACTCATCATGCAAAAGTGTATTAAAAAAGAGAATGGCTCATCAGAAACTTAATTTGTCTTAAGTGACAACACTTGAACTGATTTTTTAAAAAAATCTGTGTCATATCACATCATAAATCCTGAAAAGAGCTGTTGAGCTATAATGTCATCCAAGTCCCTGTGCCCTAATAAGGTGTCTGTTTTGTAAAATCATACACTGGCGAATTGGGTACCTAATGTTTGGAAGTGAAAAAAGAAAAAAGTAGGCTTTTGTAACATTAATTTGCTATCAATTAAACTTGCATCAATCTGCTGGCATTTTGGAATATGATGCATCAGGTCAGCACTTGTCAGGTGAGTAGACTGTTCCCACAGTGCAAATTAGAGTTTTAGAAACAAGTCTTCTCTGTCAGTCCATTGGGGCATTATGTAGCACATTGAAGTGGCAATTTATTAAACAATACCCCTGTGGTCTGAAAGAAAGAACATTCTTCCTGAAATTCATAGACTATTTCCTGGGACTAGAGGGATTATATGATAACACTTGGCTCATTCTAGTTATTTCTACTGAATAGATCAAGTTATGACAAAAAATTACAGTAATTATTGTCTATAAATTGTAATCAATTATGCAAACTTTTTGCATAGTAATTACTTTAAGGTCCTCTAAATTATTTATTGTACATTTAATTAGAATAGTAAATCAATACTGAGTAATTAACTTTTTAAAGAGAGGATTAAGAAATTCATGAAAAAATTGTATTAATATTAGATTATACTGGCATCATTCTAATTGAAAAATACTAAATCATTTCTCAATTTCATTTTAAATATGATACCTGCAGTCCTCATTAAGATACATTCTTGGAGGAAGTCATTGTAAGTTGAAACAAATTTTCTAATTACAGTATAATAAAAAATCATCTTTCTGACAGTGTCCACTGTCTAATATCTATGTAGAATAAGAAAAGTAATATTTAATTGATTAATATGATATACCTTTACACTATATATTCAAAACCTATAAAGGTTTGCATAAAACATGTAAGCACACTTATATCACATGAAATATTATCTAATAATGGAGAACACAAGTGAGTGTATAGAGAGTGAATTCAGAGAAGAAATCCTGAAGGTAAAGAAATCAAGTTTGTTAGTAGAGATAAAATGCGGATTGTCTCTTTCTAAGAAGAGATAAAAATCAGCCTTTTTCCTCCTAAAAAAACAAATAGTGTTTTTTTTTTTTTTTTTTTTTTAAGTAGATTTAAAAATCAAATGATACCATGTGGTATAACCAACCATCTTAGGTGCCCTGGATATAGTTTTGCTTTGAAAATTATTTAAGTTTTATGAGAAAAAAACAATGTGAAAATGAACTAAATGCAGAATATTAATAAATAGTGTCTATCACAAAAGATATTACTTTCTAAAAAATAAATGTATGATTGAAACCCAGATCTGTGACACTATATTACTTGCTCTTTATCATGATGATAAATTTGTATGCGGAGGGAGGGTAATCACAGAGAATCATTAGTTTATTGAATATTAGAGAAAGAAATCACTTAGACATCATTAGATCCAATCTCCTTATTTTGCAGATAGGATAACCAAGCCTGAAAGTGATTCAGTTGAGGGCTCATGAGTTGTAGAGGGAGGATTGACCTATGTCACCAGAAGGCCAGTCTTGTGTTATTTTCAGTACATCTCTGAGTCATAAGCTCTAATTTCAGAAATGTTTGAAGAGCACATAAAAATGTTTATAAAAATATCATCTTGTATGTCAAATGTATATAGCTATTTCTACTAATTTAACACATTTTATAGATTGTCCTCACAGACTAGTGATTTAACCGGTTGAAAAGTTAGTCTGTATATTGAAATTGGCAACATAATCAGAGACAATGTATTGATACAAATCTTCAGTCATAATTCATAATTTAATGAGTACATTTTTGCATTATTGATTTCAAAGTGCTTTTCAAGTCTTGGGGGAAATTAAAATTATTGCAAGAGGTCTCTGCATCCATATATGCATATGTGTTTTCACAAAGGAGGAGAAGTAGATATATGAGTACTGTCAAACATCTGTGTATAGACAGCATAATTATTGTCATGAGTCAATATCATGAATGATGTGAATATATATATACATACACATATGCATGTATATGCACTCATATGTGTATACACATACACATAGTTTCAAAAGAATTGAGAAATACTTATATTTTTTACTGTCACATACTGTCCCTGAAAACAGGATCTGTTGTTTTAGTTTTAATAACAGTTTCTCATTCCACTTTTCAATACACACTATAAATTGTATATCTTTTATGAGTCATTGATTTCTAGTTGAATCTTAGTTATTTGTAAATATAGTTTAAAAGATAATGCTTCTTCATAGAAGGTATGCAAGGCTAGTTCAATATTGGAAAAGCAATTAATGTAATCTATCATATCAACAGGCTAAATTTAAAAACACACGAACATATCAATAGATATAGAAAAATTATTTGAAAAAATTCAACACCAGTCAGAAGTCATGATAAAAACTCTCAGCAAGTTACAAATAGGGGACAGCTTCCTCAACTTCATAAATGGACACCCTTGAGGCTCGGTCTCGGGGGGTTGGGAGGGGCATGGGCAATATACTTAACCAGAACGGTTGTACCCCCATAATAAGCTATAATAAATAAATAAAAAAAAACCTATATCTAAAATCAAACGTAATGGTGAGAAATTCTAAGCATTTCTACTAAAGTCAGGAACAAAGCAAGACCGCCCCCCATCACTGTTTTTCAAAATCATAATGGCATCCTGGTGAATTAAATAAGACAAGAAAAAGAAATAAAAGGTATACAGATTGTTAAGGAAGAAATAAAGTGTCTTTGTTCATACATGACATTATTGTCTACATAGAAAATCTAAAAGAATCAATAAAAATTATAGCAAAGTTTCAGAACACAGGATAATATACACAAGTCAATTGCCTTCCTATATACCAACAATAAACAAGGGGAATTTGAAATTAAAAACACATTACCATTTATATTAGCACCCCAAAAATGAAATACAAGGTATAAACCTAACAAAATATGTACAAGATTTATATGAAGAATATTGTAAAATATTAAAGAACTAACTAGAGAGATATTCCATTTCATGGATAGGAATTTTCAATATTTTCAAGATGGCTGTCTCTTGCAATATGATGTATAGATTCAATGCAACCTCAATTAAATTTTATGGACAATGAGAAACTTATACTAAAGTTTAGATGGAGAGGCAAAATACCCAAAATAGTCAACCCGATACTGAAGAGCAAAGTTGGAGGACTGACACTCTCCAACTTCAAGAATTACTATAAGCCTGCAGTAATCAAGAGAGTGTGGTATTAGAGAAAGAATGACAAATCGATGAATGGAACACAAAGGAGAATCCAGAAATAGGCCTACATAAAAATAGCAAACTGACTTTTGACAAAAGACTAAAGGCAATGCAATGGAACAAAGATAATCTTTTCAACAAATGGTGCACGAAAAAAATGGAAATCCACAAGCAAAAAAAGAATCTAGATACAGACATTATGCATTTCACAAATTTAACTCAAAATAGACCCAAGCCTAAATGTATTAATAAATGAAAAACTGTCAAACCAGAAGATAACATAGGAGACAATCTAAATGATTGGAGCATGACACTGAATTTCTAGATAAAATATCAAAGGTACAATTCATGATACTATTGATAACCTGGACTTCAATAAAATTCTAAAATTTATTCCCTGCAAAAGACAATGCCAAAATAATGGGAAGACAAGCCACAGATTGGGAGAAAATATTTGCAAATGACACATCTGATAAAGGATGATTATCCAAAATATACTAAGAACTCTTAAAACTCAACAATAAGAAAATGAATAACCCAAATAAAATATGGACAAAAGACCTGACAGATATCTCACCAAAGAATATGTATAGGTGGAAAGTAATTGTGTGAAAGGATTTTCAACATCATTTGTAATTTGGAAATTGCAAATTAAAACAGCGATGAACTACCACTATGTACCTTTTAGAATGACCAAAGTCCAAAACTGACAGCACCAAATGCAGGTGAGAATGTGGAGCAACAGGAACTCACATTCATTATAGGTAGGGAAAGAAAATTGGCATTTTGGAAGACAGTTTGGCAGTTTTTTTATAAAAAATAAACATATTGTAAGATGGTGGAATAGGAACCTCCAGGGATTATCTCTCTTCATGAACGCCAAATTCAACAACTGTCCATGCAAGCAGTTACCCTCAGAAGAACCAAAAATCAGGTGAGCAATCATACTACCTGATTTTTACATTTTATTATGGAAAGAGACACTGAAGAGGACATAAAAGACAACTTTGCACTGCCTAAACCACCCCTCCCCCATCTCCTAGCAGTGCTGTGCCAGCACACCAGCGGAGAGAGAATCTATGTGCCTGGGGGAGAGAGAGTGCAGTGACTGTGGGACTTTGCATTGAACCTCAGGGTTTCCCTAACATAGAAGAACACAGCACAGGACAGACTTCTGCTGGTCCCCACTGAGAGCCAACCCAGTCAGAGTGAAATCTTCCTCCCAAAACCCAAGTTCTGGCTAGCCCCATCACCAGCTGACAAAAAGCAGCCTAGTGCTTGGACTAAATTTGTAAGGTAGTTGGGCCACAATGGCTACAGTCCTTGGGAAATTCCTTTGGCTCTGCTGACTCTAAGCCAATGAAATTTTGGTGCGTGTGATCCAATGAGATACCAGTGGTGGCAGCCAATCCAAGTGCCTATGTCACCTTTCCCCCAACTATAGGCAGTGAGGCTTAGGAAGAGTCTCCTTCCACTTGGAGAAAAGGAAGGGAAGAGTTCAGAGGACTTTGTTTTGAAACTTGGGTACCAGTTCAGCCACAGTAAAATAAAATATCAAACAGACTCCTGAAGCCCCTGATTCCAGGCCCTAGTTCCTGGATGGCATTTCTGAACCCACCCTGGGCCAGAAGGAAACATGATACCATCAAGGAAAGGATCCAGTCCTGGTAGAATTCACCGTCTATTGACTAAAGAGACCTTGGACTTTGAAAAAACATCAGAGGTAGTCAGGCAACAGTCACCATTGGTTTTGGATGAGACCAGGCTGGCTTAAAGTGTGACTTACTTCTGGTGGCCATAAGGGAGCACCCACATCACTTCTTCTGCAACTCCAGCAGCCCAGCAGAGAGTGAGGGAAGAGAGTGTGAGACTTTGCCTGGTAATCCAGGGAATTCTCCCACGTCTTACCCAAGGTTTTGGTACCAGGAATCTGCAAGAGTCACAGAATTAGTGGGCTTGAGGTACTCCAGGTGCTGATATGGGTGCAGTGACCCAAAACTTAGATTATAACACTCAATTCCCTTTGAATATCTGGAAAGCCTTCTCAAGAAGGACAGGTTTAAATAAGCCCAGGCTATGACGATTAAAGCAAATACCTAATTCTTCAGTGCCCAGACATTGATGAACATCCACAAGCATCAGGAACACCCAGGAAAACATGACCTTATCAAACCAATTAAATAAGGTAGGACTGACCAATTCTAAGGTGATGAAAATATATGATATGCCAGACAACGAATTCAAAATAGCTGTCCTCATGAAGCTCAATGAACTTCAAGGCAACACAGAGAAGAAATTCATAAGCCTATCAGAGAAATTTACCAAAGGGATTGAAATAATAAAATAAAAGTCAAATAGAAACTCTAAAACTGAAAAATTCAATTGACATACTGAAAAAAATTTATCAGAGTCTTTCAACAGCAGAATTGACCAAGAAGAAGAAAGAATTAGTGAGCTAGCAGACAGACTATTTGAAAATACACAGTAAGAAGAGCAAAAAAGAAAAAATAATAAAGAAGAATGAAACACATCTACAAGATCTAGAAAATACCCACAAAAGAGGAAGTCTGAGAATTATTGCCATGAAAGAAGAAAGAGAGAGAGATTGGGATAGAAAGTTTATTGAAAGAAATAATAACAGAGAACTTTCCAAATCTAGAAGAAGATATCAATATTCAGGTACAAGAAGGTCACAGAACAGCAAGGAAATTTAACCCAAATGAGACTACCTCATGACATTTAATAATGAAACTCCCAGAGGTCACAGGAAAAGAAAAGGTCCTAAGCAAATCATGAAAAAAGAAAAATAATAACATATAAAGGAGATCCAATATGTCTGGCAACAGACTTCTCAGTGGTATTCTTACAGTCCAGGAGAGAGTGGCATGACACAAAGTGTTGAAGGAAAACAATCTTAACCCTAGAATATTGTATTGTGCAAAAATGTCCTTCAAAGATGAAGGCGAAATAAAGACTTTCCCAGACAAACAAATGCTGAGGGATTTTATCAACACTAGAACTTTCCTACAAGAAATGCTAAAAGGAGTTCTTCAACAGGAAAAAAAAAAAAAAAGACAATAATGACCAATAAGAACTCATCTGAAGATATACTTATCCTTGGTATCAGTAAGTACACAAATACAGAATTCTCTATTGCTGTGATTTTGTGTATAAACCACTTATATCTTGAGTAGGAAGAGCAAAAGATGAAACTATGAAAAATAGCCACAACAACTTTTTGAGAGATAGCATAAAAAGACAAAAATGGAAACAACAAAAACGTAAAAAGCAGAGGAAGGATGGAGTTAAAGGGAGTATTTCTGTTAGATTTCTCTTTGCTTTTTTATTTGTTTGTTTGTAAGCAGAGTTGTCATATGCTTAAAATAATTGGTTATAAAATTTTTGCAAGCCTCATTGTAAGCTCAAGTCAAATGCCTACAGAAAAATAAAAAGCAAGAAATTAAAACACATTACCAGAGAAAATTACTTTTAATAAAGGAAGATAGGAAATAAGGAAGAAAGGAAGGAAGAGAGGACCACAAAACAATGAGAAATCAAATAGCAGCATGGCAGTAGTAAGTCCTTACCTCTCAATAGGATTGAATGTGAATGGACTAAGCTCTCCAGTCAAAATACCTAGAGTGGCTGAATGGATTTAAAAAAAAAAGATACATTTTTTGTAAGAAACACACTTCACCTATATATACCCACATAAATTGAAAATAGCATGGGGCCAGTGGTGCAATGGATAATGTGTCTGACTATGGATCAGAAGATTCTGAAAACAAAGGGATGGAAAAAGATATTCCATGCAAATGGAAACCAAAAAAGAGCAAGAATAGCTATACTTCTATGAGATAAAATATATTTCAAGACAAAAACTATAAAAAGAGATAAAGGTCATTGTATAATGATAAAGAGATCATTCACCAAGGGCTAAATTATATATGCACACAACACTGGAACACCCATATATATAAGGCAAATATTACTCAAGCTAAAGAGAGAGAGATAGATGCCAATATAATAATCACTGAAGATCTCAACACTCCACTTGCAGCATTGGACAGATCATCTAGACAGAAAATGAACAAAGAAATATTTAACTTAATCTGTATTATGGTCCAAAAGGACCTAATAGATATTTACAAAATATTTCATCCAATAGCTACAGAATACACATTCTTCTCCTCAGCTCATGGATCATTCTCAAGGATAGAATATATGTTAGGCCACAAAACAAGTCTTAAAAAATTAAAAAAAAAATTGAAATCGTACCACATATTTTCTCAAACTGCAATTAATAAAACTAGAAAACAATAAGAAGAAACATAGGAGAATATACAAACATGTGAAAAGTAAACAATATGCTCTCAATGCTGTCCATGAAGACATTAAGAACAAAATTTAAAAGTTTCTAGAAACAAAAATGAAAACACGACATATCAAAACCTATGGGATACAGAAAAAGCAGTAATTACAGGGAAGTTTATAGCAGTAAATGCCTACATCAAAAAAGTAGAAAAGCTTCAAATAAGCAATCTAACAATGCATCTCAAAGAACTGGAAAAACAAGAGCAAACCAAACCCAATTTTTTTAGAAGAAATCAAATAGTAAGGATGAATGAAATAATAAATGAAATTGAAACAAAAAACCCACAAAAGATTAACAAAATGAAAAGTTGGTTTTTTGAAAAGATAAACAAAATTTATACACCTTTAACTAGACTAACTAAGAAACAAAGAGAGAAGACCCAAATAAATGAAATCAGAGATGAAAAAGGAGACATTATAACTGATACTGCAAAATCCAAAGGATCATTGGAAACTACCATGAGGAAATATATGACAATAAATTGGAAAATCTAGAAGAAATGAATAATCCCTAGACACATACAACCTACCAATATTGAACCAGGAAGAAATCCAAAACCTTAATAAAACAATAACAAGTAACTAGACAGAAGCAGTAATAAAAAGTCTCCCATCAAAGAAAAGCCCAGGACCTGAAGGCTTTACTCCTGAATTCTACCAAGCATTCAAAGAAGAACTAATACCAATCCTACTTAAACTATTCCAAAAAATCAAGGAGGAAGTAATACTTCTATGAGGCCTGTATCACTCTGATACCAAAACAAAACAAAGACACAACAGAAAAAGAAAAAACTATAGGGCAATATCTCTGATGAACATAGATGCAAAAATCCTCAAAATATACTAGCAAACTGAATTCAACAGCACATTAAAAAGATTATTCATCATGTTCAAGTGGGATGACTATAATCAACAATAAGTTATGGTATATTTTAAAATAACTAAAAGAGTGGAAATGGAATGTTCCTAACACATAGAAATGATAAATACCTGAAGTGATGAAATAATACTCTATTAACCCTGATTTGATTAGTTTACATTGTATGCCTGTATCAAAACATCACATGTACCCTACAAAAATATATGACTATTATGTACCCGTTATAATTTTTATAAACTGAACATATTCTTAACATATAATCCATTCTTGTGCACCCCCTGGTATTTACTAAACCTATAGATAAATATTTACAGAGGCTTTATTTGTAATTGCCAATACTTGGAAACAACCAAGATATTCCTTAGCAGGTGAATAGATAAATAAGCTCTGGTACATCCAGCCAATTGAATACCATTGAGCACTAAAAAGAAATAAACTATAAAACCATAAAAGATGGGGAGGATGTATACGCATAGCACAGAGATTACATTGGTAGATACATGCCATTACAGGTATACTTTGTTTTATTGTACTTCGCAGATAATTTTATAAATTGATGGTTTGTGGCAACTCAGCATTGAAAAAGTCTATGGGTCTATGGGCATCATTTTTCCAACAGAATGTGCTCACATCAAATCTCTGTGTCACATTTTGGTATATGTCACAACATTTCAAACATTTTCAGTATTGTTATATGTGTTATGGTGATCTCTGATCAGTGATCTTTGATGTTACCACTGTAATTGTCTTGGGGCACCATGAAGTGCACCCATGAAAGATGGCCAGCTTAATCCATCAACAATATGTGTGTTTTGACTGCTTCACTGAATGGCCATTCCCCTTCTCTCTCTCTTTCCTCAGGCCTCTCTATTTCCTGAGATACAACAATATTGAAAGTAGGCCAATGAATAAGCTGACAATGGTCTCAAAGTATTCAAGTGAAAGGAGGAGTTGCATGTCTCTTACTCTAAACCAAAAGCTAGAAATGATTAAGCTTATCAAGGAAGGTATGTTGAAAGCCGAGACAGGTTGAAAGCTAGGCCCATTGTGCCAAACAGCCAAGTTATGAGTGAAAAGGAAAAGTTCTTGAAAGAAATTTGAAGTGCTTCTCTAATGAACACACAAATGATAAAAACACAAAATAGCCTTATTGCTGATATAGAGAAAGTTTTAGTGGTCTGGATAGAAGAGCAAATGAGACACAACAGTCTCTTAGGCCAAAGCCTAATCCAGAGCAAGATCTTAATGTTCTTTAATATTACCAAAGCTGAGAGAGATGAAGAAGCTGCAGAAGAAAAGGTGGAAGCTAGCAGATGTTGGTTCATGATATTTAAGGAAAGAAGCCATCTCTGTAAGTGCAAGGTGAAGCAGCAAGTGCTAATGTAGATATGGCAGGAATTTATTGAGATCTAGCTAAGATCATTGGTAAAGTTGGCTACACTAAACAACAGATTTTCAATGTAGACAAAATAGCTTTATATTGAAAAAAGACACCAACTAGGATTTTCATAGCTAGAGAGGAAAAGTCAACGCTTGATTTCAAAGAACAGGCTGACTCTCTTGTTAGGAGCCAACACAGCTGGTCATTTTATGTTGAAGCCAATGTTCATTTTTCCTTTTGAAAATTCTGGGGCCCGTAAGAATTATGGAAAATCTACTCTTCCTTTGCTCTGCAAATGGAACAGCAAGGCCTGGATGACAGTACATCTGTTTAAAGCATGATTTACTGAATATTTTAAGCCCACCATTGAGAACTTTGCTCAAAGAAAAAGATTCCTCTCAAATATTACTGCCCACTGAAAATGCACATGACCATCCAAGAGCTCTGATGGAGATATACGAGACAATGAATGTTTTTTTCATGCCTGCTAGCACAAGATCCATTCTACAGCTCAGAGATCAAGGAGTAATTTCAAATTTCTAAACTTAGTATCGAAGAAATGCATTTTATAAGGCTCTAGCTTTCATAGATAGTGATTCCTCTAATGGATCTGAGCAAAGTACACATCGAAAATATTATGGAAAGGATTCACCACTCCAGATGCCATTAAAAACATTTGTGGTGCAAGGAAGGTGATGAAAATATTAACAATAGCAGATGTTTGGAAAAAGTTGATTCTAACACTCATAGATGACTCAGAGGGATTCAAGACTTCAGGGAGGAAGTAACTGCAGATGTGTTGGAAATAGCAAAAGAACTAGAATTAGAAGTGGAGTCTGAAGATACGATTGAATTGCTTGCAAGCTCATGGTAAAACTTGAATGGATGAGGAGTCCCTTTTATATGGAAAAGCAAAAAATGTAGTGTCTTGAGATGGAATTTATTCCTGGTGAATATGCTGTGAACATTGTTGAAATGACAAAAAATGACTTACAGCCAATAAACTTATTGATAAAGCAGTGGCAAGGTTTGAGAGGATTGACTTTAATTTTGAAAGAAGTTCTATCGTGAGTAAAATGCTATCAAACAGCATAATATGCTATAGAAAAATCTTTCCTGAAAGGAAAAGTCGATCAAAATGACAAATTTCATTGTTGTTTTATTTTAAGAAATTGCCACAGCCACCACACCTTCAGCAGGCACCACCTCAATCAGTCAGCCGCCATCAGCATCAAGGCAAGACCTGCCATCAGCAAAAAGACAAGACTCGCTGAAGGCAAAGATGATTGCTAACATTTTTCAGCAATAAAATATTGTTAAATTATACTATATACATTTTTCACTAGTATATACTATTACACACTTAATAGAGTATAGCATAGTATAAACATAACTTTTATATTCACTGAGAAACCAAAAAACTCATGTGACTCTATTTGTTGTTATATCCTCTATATAGTAGTCATCTTAAACCAAACCTCCAATATCTCTGAAGTATGCCTGTATACATTTGTCAAAACCTATAAAGTGTACAACACCAAGATGTGTTACCCTAAGGCAACAGTGTTCTTCATGTACCATGGGTGATAATGATGTGTCAATGTAGGTTTATCAACTGTCACAAATATACCACTCTTTTTTGCAGGATATTGATGATGGAGAAGGTTATGCCCATATGGGGACATGCGTTATAGGGGAACTCTCCATATTTTCCATTCAATTTTGCTATGACTCTAAACTGCTTTAAAAATTAAGTTTATTGATTAACAAATAGTGGTTTCATGGGAAGGATTATGAGGCAGCATATTTGAATTTTAATTTGTACCTCCCTTTTTGTAACCATGAGTAATAACATAATAATTTTATAATTATTTCTTTATATCAGAAATTATAGTAGTTTCAGTCTATTCTTCCTGCACATTGTCACTGTCACATCTATACCACTTTGCAAGTTGTGATAGAGCAACTCCCATAGCCCCAATTATGTTCCTCAAAATCAAGGACTATTTTTTAGTGTTTCCTGGTGGCCCATAATTATAACTCAATATTAATTGACTACATATCAATAACTAAATATTGTTTTGAAAAATAGAAAACACTCTACTCATATAAGGTATTTCCAGTTTGTCCTAACTGCTTTTTTAGATCATATACTTTTTCAAGGAAGAGACAGTCTATTATACAAGCTTCTATTTCCCTCTCAATTCGGCACATGAACTTGGTAGTAGATATTTTTTAAATATTTTTTTTATTTGTGAGTGGGTTTTTTATACTGCTAGAACTTATGTCCCTAGATAATGCCAAGTATTTAATATAGAAATAAATCTATTACCTCAATATATCTTTTCAACTGGTTTCTTTTAATTAACATAGCTATTATTAACATCATTTTACTAAAAGTAAATCTACCAAGAGGTTATATTGATATATATTATATAAAATGATGAGCTATAACACATATACTAAATTTGAAGTCAAGTTTTGTGACTCCTACCTCAATCCTTTTTAAGGACAGGGCTCCGGACATACTCAGATAGGAAGTATGCATTGACCATATTCGCTTCCCTGAAATTTCAGTATTAGCAGATGCAATATGTTGACTCATAGGTCAAAATAACTTCATTCTTAAAATTTTAAATGTCAAATTTGAGGGTAAATAGTTTTCCTTCCACATGTAACTAAACTTGTGTCAAGATAATTTTTTTAAAAATTTACATTACTCTTGCCACTCCCCTTCCTCAGGCCCCATGACATCTGTACATAGATTTCACATGCTACAAGTAAAAAAATACATTTTGATAGCTAATTCCTACTCTTTGTTTCAATTCAGTATTCGTACAGTTGAGTATTGAGGCAGCAGCTGTGACCTTTGGCACTTGCAGATACTAAATACAAAGAGAATAGACAAATGTTGCATGATGGTTGTATTGAAGAATCCATGACATTTATATCCATCACAAATA
>CM052444.1:57711262-57732071 GCA_028533085.1 Varecia variegata
TATGTGTACAGACGTAATTTTACTTCTTCCTCTCCCATTTTAGTGAATATTATTTCTTTTACTTTGCTAATTGCTCTGGTAGGATTTCTAGTTCTAAGGTGACTGTAAGTGGTAAAAATAGGCAACTTTGTCTTGTTCCTGATGTTACAGGAAAAACTTTCAATCTTTTAACATCAAAAATAATGTTATCTGTGGGATTTTCATATTGACCTTTATTATATTGGGGTAGTTCCATTCTATCCTAGTTCTTTATTTGTGTTTTCCTTTAGCTCTCTGAGCATATTCAAGACAGATGTCTTAGGGTCTCTGTCTAGTAATTCCAGTACCTATATCTCATTGAGAATGGTCTCTAGAGATTTAATTATTCCTTTGAATGGCTGTGTTTTATTTAGCGGGGGTGGGGGGTGCCTTGTGATCTTTGGCTGAAAATTGGACATTTAAATATCAGTGACCTCTCTCGTTCATTGCAGAATGTCTCTGTTCAGGGTAAGACCTTCACTAGTAAGCATGCTTAAGCTTTAGAAGTAGACCCATGTTAAGGCTTATGGTCTTTTCAGAACTTTTTAGGTCTTTTCTGGGCATATGCTTTCCCTAAGCTTACGTATATACTCATTTCTGATTTCACTGTATAAATGGCTACTTTTAAATCCATTCATTTCTCTACAAGTCTCACCCCTGTTTCTTCTTGTGGTCTGAGCTCCTCTGTTGTGTTACTCCTTCAGTGAACTCTTGCTGCAGGTGTCTGTGGTGGATAGTTCCCTTGTCACTTTCAAGAGCCTTTGCCTTATCTTGAGATGTGAACTGTGGTGCTTTTGGCTGTCTGAGCACCAAGTTAGCCAACACAGAGACCCACAGACCAATCCCTCATGTAGCCATGAGGCAAGTTAGAGCGTTACAATTTAGTTTGGTCCTGCTCTTTCTGGTTCCCAGAAAGGAACTTGGGGCTGAATTATCACTTCCTTCAAACCATGCTGTGCTGCACCAAGGAGGAAGTGGGGAATGTTTGTGTAAAACTACCACCAAATTTCCTCTTCAATGTGGATTTTTCTTGATTAGGTATTTACTTGGTTGCTTTAAATTTTAGAATGGTTTCCAGAGCTCCTGTAAGTTATTTTAGCCAGTCTCTAGTTGTTCTTTAATGTTCTGTTGGGGAACAAGAGTATGGAGCTTCCTAGTCCCCATCTCGCCGATGTTACTCTCCTAATAAGTGAGAATTTTACCGATTTATTTTATGTTGTGAGTCTTTATTTATACACAGTATATCTTATTTTCATCCATTCATTTACTGATTGTATACATGCACACAATAAATGTGAATGTATTATAGAATAGTGGAGCAATAAGGAAAAATTCTCCCATAAGAGAAGTTGAAGAGAGCAGGGATAAACAGCTTTCCTAAGGAGCTTTATTATTAGGAAAAACAGAGGACTGATATCATAACCGATTGAAGATATAATTTTCTCTTTTAAGATGGGAGAATTATAGTGTTTGTGCGTGCTGATGGGAAGCATCCTCTAGAGATTAAAAACCTGATTACTCTGGAGAAGATGTAGGGGAGACCAGAATGATATTCTTAAAGAAGCAAAGAAGGATGGCATTCACTAGATCACTGAAAGTGTTGACCTTTGATGTGATTGTGGAGAGTTTATCCAATATAACTGGATGAAAGGCGTAGTATGTGAACAAAAATCCAGGAGTGTGTTTGCGCATGTAATTGCTGGAGCTTGTAGAAGTTCTCTTATGAGTGTTTCTATTTTTTTAAAGCAATTTGTAAGCAAGGAATCTCAGTGAGAGTGAAAACAAAAGATAAAAGGCTGAATGCTTAAGAAGAAAACAAAAGGCAAGACGTTTTCATTTGGGAAAGGGAGAATAGATGGAACGGGGAAGTGCAGCGTGGCCTGCCTGGCAGAAGTGAGGGCCTAATGGAGGTTTGTGGTCTTAAATTTAAAGTGGACAACTCTATATGATTGTTTTTCCCCAGCATCATTCACCTACTTATGGATAGTCACTGAGCAGTCCAAAAGAGTATGAGGAGATAAGAAAGGAGCAACAGACTTAAAAATACATGGGCAGAGAGTATTATGTTCATAAACTGACCTCTTTGAATCCCCAAATGTATAGTAAATGACTATAGAGCACCAACGATGTACTAAGCAGTGTTTCAGGTACTTGGGAAACATCAGTGGAAACAAAGACTCCTGCCCTTGTGAAGCCTACATTCTAATGGAGGGAGACGGAATATGAATAAAAATACGTAATATATTATAATATGTTAATAGATGATAAATGCTATTGGAATAAAAAAGAACAGAAGAATAAAAGACAGATCAGATGTACTGGGTTGGAGGATGCAGGATTATTTAGAGTGGTCAGTGTTTGCCTCATAGGGAAAGTAAAATTGAGCAACAACTTGAAGGAGATGGAGTTAGCACTGCAGAGATCTGGAGGAAGGGCATTCTGAAATGTGACTGGTAGAGAAAAGGTCCAAAATCAAAGTGTTCCTGACATAGTTAAAGAACAAGAAAGAGGATAGTATGCCTGAGGTGTGGGGAGAATGTGGGAGTGTAGCAAAACATGAGGTCAAAGAAGTAGGAGGCCTGGGGGAAGTAAAGCATGCTTGATATTGCAAGGACTTTGGCTTTTTATTTGAGTGAAATGAACAGTCATTGCGTAGTTCTGAGCAGAGAAATGATATGATTTAACCTCACTGTTAAAAGGATTACTTCGACTATTGTGTTTAGAATAAACTCTAGAGGCAAAGGGGAAGCCAGGAAATTTTTACATTGCACAACTTTCACTAGTTTATGCTAGGATAGCAAACCCCTAAATCTCAATGCTTATATAAGAAAGATGAATTGCTCCTTCATGTTAGATACTGGCTGGAATCAGCTATAGCTTGGTTTTCTGTGTATCCTTCATTTTAGGATCCAGGATAAAGGAGCAGCTTATGTCTTTAGCATGTCATTCTCATGATAAAGGGAAGAAAAGAAACAGGAGCACCACACAATTGCTTTTTAAGCTTATCCCAGGAAATGCTACCTGACATACCCATGCATTTCATTAGCCAATTTTTCTACAAGGAGTGGCACTGCAAGCAGAATTGGTAGCATAATTTGAGAAGCTTAATGTAAAATTAAAATGCAGGAGCCCTTGTTCAAAGAAAACCTTTAAGGATTTCAAGATGGCAACAGCAGAGCATTAAACCACGTGTAGGTTGCACATCCATGAAGCTGGCCCTGTCTACAAGTCAGCTGGAAATGAACAAACTGAATAATACTCTCAAAGGAAAGAGGAGTGAATAGATGAATAATTAGGAACAATGATATAATCTACAGCAGTGTACTAGATGGCTATTAATGTAATCCAGGTAAGTGGTAATGTTAGCTCAACTAGGTGCTAGCAGTGGAGATAGAAATATGTGTCTGGAAACATTTCGAAAAAAAAAATGCCCTATATATCAGAGAGACATTAAAGTTAACTCCAGATTTTTCCTTAATAACTGTGAGAATAGAGGTGGCAATAACTGAGGTAAGGAAGACTACAGTGTTTAAAAATCAAGAGTTTTTGGTTTTGGACATGATGAGTTCAAGAAATGTATCATATGTATCAGTTCAAGTAGAGATGTCAAGAAAAGAGTGGAGCATACACATCTGGAGGTTGTGAGAGAGATCTGTGCTAGAAAAATTCATCTGGGAGTCAATGGCCTTTAGCTGAGACTTAAATTCACAAGACCAAATGAGATCACCATAATAGTGAGTATAGATAGAAAAGAGAAAAAGAGCAAGTAGTGACACCTGAAGTAGTCTCATATTTAGGGGCTAGGAAAATGAGAACAGCCTACAAAGGGGACTTCCAGAGAGCAGTCAATGAAATAGGAATAAAAATTTAGTTTACTTGGTACAATGGAAGCATGCCAAGAAAATGTATTACAGAGAATCAACTGCCCAGTTCTGCTGATAGGTGTACTAAGAAGAGAACTGAGGACTGACAATTGAATTTGCTTTGTAGATGTTATCTGTGACTCTGTGGATTGGTGAGTGCAAAGGCCAGATTGCAAGAATCTAAGAAAGGAAAGGAATTAGATGCTGTGAATATAGACAACTTTTTCTAGAACTTTCGTTTTTAAGAAAGAAAATCTGGCATCTTTCCCCTAGCTTCAGGCATTGTGACTTAGTGCACCACATATCCTGGAAAGGGTTTCCATACCTAAGAGCTTTACATTCCAAGACAGCCATGAAAAACAGAGATATTAAAAATATTTCATACTGAGAAAACCCATGAAAAAGAGAAACAATGTGGTTTTTTTAATTAAAAAAAAGAAATTATTTTTTAATTAAAACTGACCCAAACATTATCCCAACAGAATTGTTACCAATTTTGAACAATAAACATAGCTCTTTTAAAAAAAATCTATGAGCCAATTCTTCTGAAAATGTTGGCTTTCTTACAAATGATTTACTAAAGGAAGTGCATAATTATCTATGAGTTTTCTCTCTCTTTTTTTTTTTTTACAGCTTCAAAATGGAACAAAAAAAAGGGAAATAAATGGAGGAGAGGAAACTGAGATCAAGAAGATCTTCTCTTTTCTTTTTTTTTTAAAGGAGAGAAATAAACACATTTGTATGTTTATGAAAATGAGAGTGAAAATAGATGATACAGAAGAGACAGGGGACAATTAAATTATTGGAGCCATATCCTTAACTAAATAAAAAATTAAAGAGGAGAGAACAAAGGGAGGAATTGGGTTTAGTTAGGACTACAGAAAATTCATCTATGACAACTGTCCTCACCAAGGGAGAGCATCCACCCACCCTGGCCAGGAAACTTTTGGCAAAGCCTGGGGACATGTTTGATGGAAGGGGGTCCATATTGGCATTTAGTGGACAGAAGTCAGGGATGGTGCTAAACATCCTAACATCCTACAGCTCCCACAACAGGGGATTAGCCAGTCCAAAATGGCAATTGTGCCAAAGTTGGGAAACCCTGATTCTAGTAAGAGAGGAGAAGGTAAAGTATGTGAGTACAGTGTTTATCTTTCCTAGCACCCATAAGAAAAAAATTCATTAATATTCTCTTTCAAGGTGAAGAAAGTTGCGTCTTTGTTTTAAAAAAGCCTTTGGCAGCTAGAAGCAGCAGGAGAGAGGACCACTGGTCTGTCAGCCTCAGTGGCAGTGAACAGAGCAAACAGCTGGGTGGCAGCAGGCTGGGCGCTGGAGGCACCATCGACAGCTCTAGAGGGAAGTGGAGCCCAAAGCAGCCGCCATGATACCCGGTGCTACAGAGCCAGATAAGAGAGTTCAGTATGGTTTTGAAAACCAACAACTGCCTGAATTAAAATCTCCACTCTGCCACTTTCTGCTATTAACTGTCCTCAGGAAAGTTCGGTAACTTTACAGTGGAGGAGATGTCTCATTGTAACATGGGAGAAGCAGAGGATATACCTAACAGGGTCCTCATGAGAAGTAAGTAAAGTGGTATTTTAAGTGCCTGTTATAATACCTGGTACACATTAACCACTACATAAGTGTTTTTTAAGTGAAAAATAAAATAAAATATGTTCCAGAAACACTAGTGGGAGATTATGTTTCTCTTTCTCTCTTTCTGGTTCGACACATATTCTCAGAATGACAAAATGAGCCTTGGGAATTTACCATTGGCGGAACAATCACAGTTGAAATTATTGCAACCAAGCCACAGTCTAACAGATTATAATGTGGCTCTTCAAATCGTTTGTTATTATTAACAATAAAATACATTACAAATTTATATAATAATAAAAATACCTACCAGCTCTAGAGTCCTTGAGCCAAATATTTTACCTATATTATCCAATTTATACAATAAGTACAATAACCACAAGAGGTATCTATTATTGTCCACATTTGATAAATGAGGAAATTGAGACTAAGCAAGATGTCAGTGAATTGTCCAAAGTCAAATGCTTAATAAGCAGGTAGTCAAGGTACTACCAGCCTACTTCCAAAGTTTTAACCATTCACTACTCTGTACTTTCTCCATGGCTCAGTCAGAGAACACTGAGTTTTACAAGGCCATTTTGTCACTGTGCAATATGGCAGTGCCCACTGGGATTTTGCAGACTGAGAACACAAAGATGGGTATATCTTGAAAACTTTCAGCTATGAGAGAATCAGTGGCGAATTAAACAATAACACACAGTGTTATTACAGTACAATACACAGCCAAACTGGGGCAGGGCAGGGGGAACTCTGTCACATGGTAGACAGGTCTGATCTTTTGGAAAACAGCATCATTAACAAGATGCCGGGGACCAATTAAATGGTAAAGATTCCTAATATTGGAAGGACTAAGCTTGTCCCTATTTCATGGATCACTAATCCATATCAGGCAGCTTTAATTATACAGGAAGAGTCAAATGACTTCCAGTTGCCTTTCTACATCATTTTAACTACTTTCAAATGTCCAGACTGTAATAAAATCAGGTTTGAACCAATGCTCTATCCATTCTTATGTGCCCTTTACCTATTTCCCAGGGAATTATGAGTGATCTAATTAGCTATTCCTGAGGTGACAGATCAATATCACATACACATTTAAGCCTGCACTTCTAAATTCTCAGTATAATTAGCTGCTCAGATTATACATTATTAAACTTAATTTTCACTGATTGTCTTTTTAAGATTAAGGTATTAAATATCATATTTAAATATAGTAGCTTAATACCATTTGGTGGCTAACATTTCAAAAGCTATTTAATACCTTTATATTTACCTAAGGAACATGCAAGTAAGTTAGCTAGATAAACCTCTAGATACAGCAAAAAAATAGCTTCACCAATTGGATTCCTAAAATGAAGTGTGGCTATAATGTACATCTAAAATGCTAATGCCATTCCTCCAAAAAAATATGGTATTTAAAAATCTATGCTCACTTTCTTTATCATAATTTTTCTTGCCAAGTTTCTTAAACATCAAGCATGCTGTTCTCATAAGACTTTTATCAAGATCTTATTAATCCTTGACTGGGAAACTGTGTGTGTGCTTGTTTTAAATCCAGTTTATAATTCAGTAGTTACAGTAACCTACTAAGTTTAGGTAATTAGAAACCATGTTTTGACTTGTCTTCTTTTTCTTTACTAGTTAATAATTACTGCCAACTACTTATGTTGGCATTATATTATCATAGAGTATAGCTAAGAAATCTAATTGAAAATACATTTTAAATTCAATATTTATCTATATGTATAATTTGACCAATATTTATTCAATTATCATGTCTTACTTAAGGGACATCAAATGCCAGCTTGTTGATTCTGATACAGAATTATATAGATTATTTTCCATGTTCAATTCTACTTTAATGAAAGAATGGAGAGCAGAGCAGAGAGAGGTGGGAGAGAAAGAGAGAGAGAGAGACATGCTTCTTTCTGAATATAATTTTAAAAAGAAAACAAGCCCTCTGTTGTGTTACCATGTGCCATACATTATATTATATTAAATACTAGAATCAAAAAATAAAATCCATGCTTCCTTTTTCCAAAGGAATTCCAATCCATGAGGGAGAATATGATGACGTAAACTATATAAATAAAAGTTGTAAGAAGTTTGGATATGGAAGAATAAGTATTTTGTATCATTGTTCCTGCTGTTCTTTTGTCTTTAGTTCTCTTAATGTTAACAATACAATAAAAATGCTTTTAAAATTTGTCTATGTGTGCATTAGCAATGGAAGTTGAAAGAACATGAATATTTTGGGGGAAAGAGTAGAAAATAAAAATGAATAAAATATGAGTTTATATAACTCTACAAAGATATGAAGGCAGATACTGTGTTGCTAAATACGTATCGAATTAGAACTCCATAGCCCAGTTAACATTTAGACTATGCTGGAATTTTTTTAGCATGAGGTTGCTGAGAAAACCAATATCTACTTCCTCCTGTATTATATTCCTGGATTATTTTTGCAGTCCCAAATCTACGTGAGTATTTGTGGTCGTCTCCACTTATAAAAAGGAAATCAATATTTATTTATTTTTCCATGAGCATGATGAAGATTGGATTATGGCTTTATTAATTTATTTGTTCTTGTTTTTGAAAAGAAAATTATTTCCATCCAATTTGCATATCACATAAGAGATGGATAAAAGCAGCTCCTCACTCCATCCATATTGCATTTGAAATCTGTAATATCAAAAATCCAGTGTAATATCTTAACCACTCAAGCTAAATATGCCATGGGACTTTTTAATATGCTGCACTGATGAAGGAAAAGTATTAAATTTATTCAACCATGAACAATTCTTTGATTATCATACACCTCAACTGCTCTGTATGTGTTGACCATAAGAAGAATGAAAAATAGAAAATGAAATGTGATTAATTCTTGATTAATTGAAATTCCTTTAATAGACATTGAATGGAGATAATTTGTATTAGAATCGAGCTTTCAGTTTTTTCTCTTTTAAATTAATATTCAATAAGTGTACCTGAAGTATGATAACATTCTTATAGCTATCTGAAAAGCAGCATATGAAAAAATGGAATTATATCCTCAGTATGTTTGTTCCATTAAGGGGAGCTTGAATTGTATAGCAGGAAAACTCATAAATAACCATGCCAATTATGTATTTTTTGAAAACTGTGTCTATAGTTGCATACCTAGTATTTGTCAGTAAGTTAAGTGTAAAGATGTGATGTGGAAAGTGATAAATTATAAGATTTTAAAATTATATTTAAGCTGAAGCTTAACAAAGGACTGCCAAAAAAGCTTAAGGAGGAAAAAAACATATAATTCACTGGAGAAGACATGATTATACTACGCATAAGCTATTGTCAGTGTATGGACAAATATGGAGAAGTTTAAAAAGGCCTGATAATTATGGCATCACCTTGTTTTGGCAGTCCCATAATACTCATTTTCCTGTTTCTTAGACAGATGCAGAATTCTATAATGTTGGAATTGAATGTCAAGAAAAAAAGTTCTGTTAGTGCTCATATACCATATACAGATTTTTTTTTTTTACAGATGAATTATTACATCTTCATGTTTTGCTTCTCTGCCTTCACAGTTATTTCACACATACTTTTTGTGAGTGGCTGTAAATAATGAAGCATGGAAATTTCACAGAACTCACTAAGAAGTGTGAAATCAAGTTTGAGATGTTGAACATTGTTAATTTATTTGTATTATTGGTAAAGGTAGGACAACACAATTAGGATAAAGACGTGTGTCATCAAGGGGAGGTGGTGGAAACAGACCACCTATCTCCTATCCTCACATCAACATCACTTTTCTAGAATAAACTGAACACATGAACAAAAATAAGCAATACGATTGACAACATACATCTTCAGTATGTTTACAGTCTAATTAGAAGGTACTATTCTTAAAGAAATCCTTGGAAACTCCAATGGAAACTAATGGGAAAGGAACTATCTGAGCATAGTAAAATTTCAACTCTTCTGCCTCCAAGCACTGGCTAAGTCACTTAAACCTCTCTACGCAAATCAGTTGGTACTACTGAAAAAAATGATAAAAAGATTCTCTCTTTCTCACTCTCTCACTCTTTCTCTCTCTTTCAAATATTATTAAAATATATTAATTATGATATGCTAATTACGGTATGTAATGTTATATATACATATGTTTATGTTTTGCTGAAGATTAAAACAAAGACTTCTCCATTAATTGATTTTCCAATTGTGGTTTTTACAGGTTTGACGTATCACTATAAAATAACTCTCTGCAGGCAGAAACTTTCTATTTTGATATCCTGGTATCTTTTCTGTTAAAAGAAAAACCTCACAGGGTATCCAGAATATAATAAATGTATGATAAATATTAATAATTTTTAATATTCTCTTGATTACACTTATTTCCATGAATATCTTTTCAAAAATTATTTTATTTCAAACATGTAATTTAGCATTAACAGTTTTCTAGTTTATGAGGAATTTGAAGAAGGAAAAGTCACCTAGACAATTGGATGTAATATTCTATTTCTTGATTGGGTCAGTTTTTCTATCTGCTTTTCAAAAAGGTGTCACGTTTTAGAAAAAGCTCACTATGTGAGCATGAAAACAGAAATGTGATAGAAAAAATATGGTACCTGAAAATATTCCAGGAGTTGAAATCCAAAGAAAGGAAAGCAAAGACTTGTCTTATAATATTAAAAAACATACAAAAATATTTTTATAATGCTCTTGTCCAATTCCTCAGCTTCTCTTCATGACAGTTGCCCAAGTTCAGATTCAAGAATATCAGAAAATCAAAATGCATTATTGGGAAGAATGTAAAGGTCCTCTAGTCCAAACCTTCATTTTAGAGAGAAAGAAAAGGAGGTATCTATTAAGCAAATGATATGCCCAAAATCACCTAGTAAGTTCAAACCATAAAACGAATTTATGTATGATTAGGAAAGGGTATTGAAATAAGATCTTATTTCATGAAAATAATGGCTGCCTTGGTTTATTCTTTAATGCTTAAGGAAGTAGAGGCCTTATGAATTTTTTCTTAATTTTTATTACATATTGAATACATACTAAAAATATTGTACCACATATGTCAGGTACCAGTAAAATCAATAAAATAAATATCCATTTATCCACCACCAATTTTACAGAGAACTTCCTGAAGTTTATTTCTCATGCTATTTTTTCTTTCTATTCTGCTTATTCATTTGAAGAGCTCTTAACTAACAAATGGTCCAAAAATTGTAAACAAATCAGAATATACAATGGAGGCATGTTTTTTCCCAGATACTCTAATTTACTTCTTAATAATAAAAAATTTGTTATTTCATAAATTTTTTCCAATAGTCATTTTTCAGTGATTCAAAAAGATGAATTAATTATAAGATAAATAAGACCCTTATTTTTTCTAAAATATCTAGCTTTTTATTTCATCAAAAGTTAAAAACAGTTACATGTGAAGTAGTCTTGATTTAAGATAAAGTACTCTAATAGAAACAAAAGGCATAGTGAATCATTAATTTAATATATAAACAACAATTTTTTTGTTATTTAAGCATTGAACTACTTTTCTAAGTTTCAGAAAATGGCCAAAAATATATTTACATATTTTTGATAGCTACTTATTAAAAGCTAAGTTGCTATTCTTTTAGGTAAATATAAAGGAGAAAATTATGAGCAATCATGAGCTTCAACATCTATATATCTAAAAAAGAAAACCTCAGCAGCATTATCTGGCAAAAGAATATTATCCAGGTCAGCAGTTTTTCCCATAAAAATGAATGATTATGCAATAACTATCACAGCATGGTTGGTTATATTTCAGTATTAGGTGAGATGGTATTTATTTTCAGTCCATTCCATCACCATAATAATTTGAATGATCCTTTCCTCCCTTTTTCTTCTCAATTGAACTGAATTTAAGATGATCTGTAGCTTTACCTAGTGCAATTGTTAAAAAAAGTGCCCTTTCATAACAGCATCTTTGAATATATATAAAGTGCATTCCACATGTCAGCAGCAACATCACTTAGGAACTTGTTAGAAAAGGAAATTCTCAAACCCATCCCCAGACTATTCCAAACAATAAACTTTGTGGGTGGATCACAGACATGTATGTTTTAATAAGCCCTCCATGAGATTCAGCTGCACATTGATAGAAATTAATGATAACAAACACCATAGTAACTTATAGATTGCCTGTGAAATGTGATTTGAAAACTGACAGTTGTCAAAGTACATCAGTCAACCATATTTTTGGCAGATGCTTGGAATTGCACCATCAAAAATGCAGATATCCTTGAAAGTGGTAGTCCATTCCCTCTTTTATTATTAGTTAAGACTTTATTTCCCTTTTTTGTTATTAGTTAAGGGACATACAGCTCTTTCCTATTTTGATCCATGGTCTACATTATTTCCCTTCACACTGGGCTCCGGAAGATGGCCGATGATCAACTAATCACCAAATCCAGTGATTCATGTTTCACCCCTTTGGTCTCATACTCCTTTACCTGTGAATGACATTTATTTGATGCAAAAATCCATAATATTAGGCAATATGAAATGCTACTGTTTATTTTAAAAATTAATTTATTTAATTGACAAAAGTTGAATATATTTATTATGACATGTTGTTTTGAAATATGTACATATTGTGGAGTGGCTGAATCAAGCTAATTAACATACATTACTTCATATGTTTACCATTTTTGTAGGGGGAACACTGAAAATCTTCTCCTAGCAATTTTAAAGAATGCATTTGTTATTAACAATAGTCATCAGGTTGTATAATAGAGCTATTGAATTTATTCCTCCTATCAAACTGAAATTTTAAATCCTTTGACCAACATATCCCCAATGCCCCACCCCTCTATCCCCTGATAACCACCATGCTACTCACTACTTCTATGAGTTCAGCCTTTTTAAATTCCACATGTAAGTGAGACCATGCATATTTTTATCTTTCTGTGCCTGGCTTATTTCATATAGCATAACATAATGGAAATAACATATAAGTGTTCATTTAACATATGTCTTAAATGTAAGACCTGAAACCATAAAAGTACTGTAAGAAAACATAGGGGAAAGGGTCTATGGCATTAGTCTGGGCATTGAATTTTTGGATATGAACCCCAAAGCAAAGCACAGGCAACAAAAGCAAGAATAGACAAGGTAGACTACATCAAACTAAGAAGGTTTTGTATAGACAAGGAAACAATTAACAGAGTAAAGAGACAGCCTATATCAGGAGAAAATATTTGCAAACCATATATCTGCTAAGGGGTTAATAACCAAACTATATAAGGAATTCAAACAACTCAATAGTAACAAAACAAATAATCTGATTTAAAAATGGACAAAGGATCTGAGTAGACATTTTTGAAATAAGACATACAAATGTCCAACAGATATATGAAAAAATGTTCAAAATTACTAATCATCAGAGAAATGCAGATTAAAAGCACAATGAGATATCACATAACAGCTGTTTGAATCACTATTATAAAAAGACTAAAGATAATACAAATTGGAGAAGATGTGGAAAAAGAGAAACTATTGCACAGTATTGGTGGGAATGCAAATTAGTATAGTCATTATAGAAAATAATATGGAGGTTCTTCAAAAACTTAACAGTGCACCTCCCATATGATCCAGCAATCCCACTACTGGGTATATATATCCAAAGGAAATGAAATCAGTATGTCAAAGACATGTTTGCACTCCCATGTTTATTACAGCATTACTCACAATAGCTGAGATATGGAAACACCCTAAGGTCCATCAACAGATGAAAGGATAAATAAAATGTGGTCTATATAGATAATAGAATACTATTCAGCCTTAAAAAAGAAGAAAATCCTGGTATTTGAGACAATATGGATGAACCTGGAGCACATTATGTTAAGTGAAATATGCCATTCATTTTTAATTGTCTCCGGAAACTGTTAAACATAATCACTTTAGAACATTCTTCCAACTTAAGTCTGTGGTTTTACTCTGTACTGGTTTCTTGCTTTCTTTTTAAACCCTGATGATATTTTTCTAATTTATAAACATGGATTTTTCTAACTGTTGCTCTTTAGCTGTCTCCTTTTATTGCTATTGTTATATATAATCATCTGTGTGTGTGTGTGTGTGTGTGTGTGTGTGTGTGTGTATGTGTGTGTGTGTGATTATGGTTGTATCTAATGCCTTCTTTTAAATCTCTTTTACTGGGTTTCCTGGTTTCTGTGGAAGGCCAAGAGACCACATTGTAAACAGAAGAAACTTTCTTGAACTGTGGTATGCATACACTAGGAAGCAACATATAACATGATTTAGATGGTATATAAATAAGTCAAATTCATGAATTCTTAAATGTCATTTTTTGTAAATATAAAGATAATAATCAATTTTGTAGCAGAGAGAGGAGGAAATTCTACCAGGATGGTGCATGTAAAAAAATTGCATATAATTGAATTAAAAGATTAGCTTAACTTTTTTTCCAATTAAATCTTTGAAAATTTATGTCTTTCTCCCAACTAAATATAATATGATTTTTAGTCTTATTTTGATAACTAATACCTACTAAGTTATATATAAACACTTATTAATATTTGATTTTATTATGACTAATTAACACTATTTATAAGGAGGGTGTGCCATATAGACACACATGTGCACACACACCCTAAAAAAGATTCCAAGCTTATATTATGAAAATGTGTATTTATGAACAAGGATCCTTCCTGAACCTGGAACTCTTTATATTAGCCCCGTGATATCCAACTTCTATCTATGTCAGAGCATAGCAGGATCTGAGGACTAGCCCAGCGGCCAGCCAAATTGCAAATCACCCTAATTGTGAAGACAGGAATGATCACAAGTGTCTAAGCACCTCCAATTTAGGTAGAAAAGGACAGTTAGGCATGCCCTTGCCCAGAGCACTACACACTGGCAAAGGACAACTTAGTAACCAAGAAAAAGATGGAAATAAATTACTTAAGCTGGATAAGTATACCACAGGGTCAGAGAGTTACCAACCATCCCAGTGACAGAAGTAGGGGAGGGAGATAGGACAGTGAGGACCTTTAGTGTTTGCCTAGTATGTAAATAAAGCTCTTAAAAGAGCCCCTGGTAAATCCAATTGCCTCTTTTCTGACTCAGAACCACAGTTACTATTCCCTCTGAATTGATAAGACAGAATCTATTAGAGTTTCAAGTATTTCAGTGAAAGAAATAAATAAAAAGAATAATTAAGTGGTTACTTGATAAATGAAGGGAAAGATTTCAAGTGGCACCAATATGCAGAACGTCTTCTAAGGGAAGTTCAAGAGCTATTTATTTTTGTTGCAAGTTCAAATACATACATACATAAAGGAGGCCTGCTATCGTAGAGGCCTAAGAGTAATAATAAGTACATCAGATATTCAAACATAATTGAAGTAAATTCATCTGGACAGAAAACTTTGGATCTCACATAGCTCAACCCTGATAGAAATCTGGCATTACGTTCTCAAAGTGAAACTGTCAAAAATAGGCATCAATTCATTTTCTATAAAATTTAATACGATACTATATATTTCTATCCCCAAATAATCATTTATAATATGTCTTCTTAGGTCTAGCAAAATATTTTTTTAGTGTTAATTAATCAAGGATACAATATTTTATAGTCTTTTCATATAATTTACAAAATGCATGCAACTTGAAGTATATGGTGTATGGTGTGATACCCTAATTCTTCTGACTATGGCTTATTTTGTGCTATTGTAAATCTCAGAATATCAAGGGATGAGATGGTGTCTGGACAAGATAATATCAAAAACAACCTCCTAACCTGTAGGTTGTATGGTGATAGCATTTAGTAGAATTGGGAGATGAATAGAAAATGTATTGTAATATTGTTGAGGTTCACTTTCTGTTATTTGTTAGGCTATGTCATTACCTGACTTTGCATAGCTTGGTGAATGTTAAGTGATCAATAAAATCTTCCAAGTTTCTGAGAATCAATTTGTTCTCTGTCTTCTAGTAAATTATTCCAGGAATTTAAGGGGTCAGGGGACATGAGATGATGGATCTTGTCCCCGATAACAGATATCTTTACACAAACATGCGACACTTCAGAGTAAAATTGGAAACTACTTATTCATCCAAGAAGCATCGGTCGTTCACCATCTCTCTCCTGTTATATTTGTCAATAGGTGGATTGATGCCTCAAACTATCCTTGTAACCATGATAGTTTAGGTTTCATAGATATAGGACCCAGCTCAGGATCCTGTGACATTGCTAAGACTAAATACATTTCAGCAAACACCTGAACATAACACAGAAGTGAAACTGATTTCCCATTAACATTTCACTTCATTAAAAAATGCATTTCATATAGTCTCATCAACAAGTGAAGCCGTTGCTTTTGTGAAAATGCAATAGAGTTCAGAACATTTTAATCTTTTGTATGCTTCAAGCACACTTCATACTACTATAAGTCTACTCTTCCCACTCAAGTAGGTAACTTAATTTGTGGAGATATTTTCATGCACCTTAATGGGATTTTTTCTTTTGTATTTCTTCTACCACAAAGAAAATGAGCTTTGATAAAATATTATTTGTTTATACATATACAATATATAAATACATACGTATATACATACACACACACACCGAAGTAACACAATATAGTAGAAGGCTAAAGCTCTGGAGATAACATATTCATGAAATATATGCTCTATTACAGAATTGTATTTTTAACCAGATAGTAATGGAAAAGACAATTGGAGACTAAAGAATCCCCATTTATTTTAACTGAGGACCCAGAAAGAGCTACACTAGCAGTTGACTTTAACAAAAAAATAAGTATAAGCATTTTCAGCCCATTACAAACAGAAACAGCTGCATTACCAACCCCTCAGAGATACAGCTGATAATGAAAATGTTACAGACCTTTAAGTGGAACATCTCTGCCAGACAAGGTTACAATAGTGAACTTACATTAAGGAAGAAAGCATTCAGTATTTATGATTTGCAATTTTAGCTTGTGTTTAAAGTAGTACAGGAGGATTCATGGGGGATTTAATGTTCTAGGAAATCTATTTGGTCAGTACTGTAAGATTTTATGGCCTTTCATTAAGACTTGAAAGTTTAACTGTACAGATTCTGCATTGAATGCAAATCATGCTATTTTGTGCAGCCTGTTCTCTGAACATCTCTAATGCAACAGTTGAAAGAGGCAGTTAGCGAAGCCTTATATTTTAAACTGGCTGGCATCAAAGCCGATAAATACAATATTCATCAAAGGACTTTAGAGGACAAAGCTTTAAATGAAAAACCCAGAGAATTGTTTATTCTTTTAAAATTTATGCTTTGTGGAAACCAAAAGAACCACACTTTAAGTGCTCAGTATGTAGTTTAACATCAAAAATTGTTCTCTGTGAAGAATATTTTAAATTTTGGAAAAATGGTTAGATTCATCCAAATTTGTACAAGAAGCCATAACTTATTCTACAATAATTTTCCCAATGTGAATCACAAAAGTTACAGGAATGATCAGCATCAGTCAAACAGCAGTTAGGTTCAAATAAATCTTCCTGAATAAATCAAGCAATCAAGGAGCTTTCATATAGGTTTTCTCTTTTAATTCTCACAATAATCCAATATTTTGTTTATTGTTAGATCTGTTCTTCAAATGGGAAACTGAAGTTCAAAGATGCAGTAATTTGACCAACATATTCTAGTGTCTATGTGGATTCTAAAGGTGGTATTTTTATATACTATACCATGTTATTATTTTTAAGCAAATATGTCCACATTGTATTTCTAGTAATTTGGAAGACATCATTTCTATATTATTCAAAATTTTTCTTTGCTTTTCTATTGAACCTGACCCAAACCAAAAACAGCTGAGGTAATTAATCCATATGCATTGAACAAAGTCAGTTTAACCAAAGAAGGGTGGGAGAATTTTTTTTAATATAATTGTCACTTTCCAAGGAGCACTTTAAGATGCCAAAGAAAAACACAAGTGCATGCCAAAACAAAACAAAAACAAAACTAATCTATGCTGTAAAGGTAGAAAAGTGGTTACATTTAGAGGAAGAGAGGCCAGAAGAAGTTCTGAGATTGTTCTAGCATTTTGTTTCCGATTCTGTGTTTTCCATACGTGTTCATTTTGTGAAATTGCAGCTATATACGCCAGTGTTAGACTGCCTCACCTGTGTTGGCACAATCCTGGCTTCTCGGATCTGGTCTTTTATCTTAATTCCTAATTACTTTATGACTATGACTATCATCTTCTATGTCTCTGGTAACTGAAAATTATTTTATTTAGAATCCCAGTAATGAATTCTGACTTCAGACCATGATTTTGACATACATTTCTTGGACAATGTTGGATAAGAAGAGACATAAGAAATCAGATAAAGACTAAAATATTGCAATAGCTTTAATAGTAGTAAAGTTGGAGTAGGGAAATCAGAATAGATCATAAAAAACCTTGAAACTTGAACTTTCTATTACTTTCCTGGCTACTCACTCACTTTTCACACAAAATAGACTAGGGAAGGGAAGTTGGAACTGCAGAATCTTTCAGGGAATAATGGGGTACCCACTGCCAGCCAGCCTTAAACCTTGTTGGGTCTGAAAATAAAATTATAAGAAGAAAGTACTCTTTCATGTTATCCTGAGAGGCAGATTCTGGGCTCAGACAAAACTATGTTCACTACGTGGGGGTAAAGAGCTCGTTGTCTGTCTACTGATCAATGTGGTTGGAAATATACAAAAGATGGAGTCAATTGTTTGAGCTAGATTTGAACATTTTTTTATACCTAATGTTACCAATTTCATAACTAACTCTTCTCTAGAAGAAAGGTTGTAGAAGAGAATGAAAAGATTCACTGAGTAAAGTAAAATATCCCTCAATGGAAATATAAAGAATGAAGTAATAATTTTCACCCTCTCCCTAAATCCTTATTTTATATTTAGATCCTGTTGCTGTAGAACTGAAGCTTTCACATCGTGCAATATGCACTTCTACATTCTGTGTTTTATAGCAAGGAAATATACTCATTTGAATTTTACATAATCTCATATGCTTTACAATTATTGCTATTGTGTCATTGAATACCTGTTAAGCTATAGGTAAATTATTAATGAGCAGTACACAAGTATTAATAGCTTAATTCTCTATGTTGGAAGAATAGACCAACCTAATAAAAAAAAACTTCATTCTTAGTTTCAAACTTAGTAATGTTCTTATCATATTACTTGGCCCAGAAGTATACTAAAGTACTTTATCTTATTCAGAAATCGTCTCTAGACAGAAATTAGCATTTAGAAACTATGAAGATATCTCTCTCCTAGCAGAGTAAAGGACAAGCCTTTATTGAAAGAGTGAACCCTTTTTGCAGAGCAGAATAATATATGTCCATCAAAGCCTACTGAGAGGTAATTATTTAAATTCCTTGAGAAATAAACTCATGGAATGAGTTCAGATGTACCTCTCTTATCAATCTTAATACAGAGCATTTTAAATAGCAACTGTTCATCACATATATTTCTATCAGTGTCTTTTGTGTCCAAAAAAGATGGAACAAAACATATATTGTCATTCCTCACTATCCATGGGGGATTGGTTCCAGGACCCACCTCAGATACCAAAATCCACGGATGTTCAAGTCCCATTGTAAAAAATGGTGTAGTATTTACTTATAACCTACACACATCTCCTATATACTTTAAGTCATCTCCAGCTTAAACCAAATACAATGTAAGTGCTGTATAAATAGTTGTTATACTGTATTGTTTAGGAAATAATGATAAGAAAAATAGTCTCTATATGTTCAGTACAGATACAACCATCCATTTTTAAAAGTATTTTTGATCTGCATTTTGTTGCATCCACAGTTGCAGAATCCACAGATACAGAGGTCCGACTGTACTTCTCTGGAACATATAGGCTAGGGGTGAAAAAGATATGAAAACATAAAGTTACGACATATATTGTCACTGCTGCAGTGGAGATTTTCACAAGAGGCCATAGAAGCCTAGCAGAGTAAGCACTTAACAACTCCCTGGGGAAATCAGGAAAAGCTTCAGAAGAGGCCCTATTAGTGCAGACAAAGGATGAAGCGGTATTTTACCCTGAAAATGTTAGGAGAAGATGAGATGAGTGGGGAGAACATTACCAGCAAAGTGGATATTCCAACGTTATATGCTTCAATTCAAATCTTCATTGCATATATATTTATTCATTCAATGAAGATTTATTCAGTGCCTGTAATGTGCCAGAACTTCTAGGTTCTGAGAACATTTTCAGAAAATACCAAAAATGTCCCTGCCCTCCTGGTGCTTATATTCTAGTAGTGGAGACAGAAAATAAATTAGTAAACTGCTAAATACAGTATCATTTCAGGTAATGAAGAGTATATAATGACAAAAGCAGTGAATAGAGTGAGGGAAAAGATGGGGAGATGCTTATCTTAGGGATACACTCTGAAGTGACCTTTATGAGCAAAGAGGAATCAGGCTGACTGCTAGGTCTTAGCTTGGGAACTGGGTGATATGGTACCACTTACTCAGATACAGAGCCTTTCAAAGGGAAAAAGGATTAAGTGTGTGTGTGTGTGTGTGTGTGTGTGTGTGTGTGTTTGGGTATGGATGAGAAAATGAAGAGTTTTGTCTTGAACATGCTAAAGTTTAGATTCCAGTACATGAGGAGATATCTAGCAGACAGTCCCACATATCAGTCTGTTTCTCAGTGTAAATGTCATAGCTGAATCAGTGTAGAGACAGCATTAAGTTCATGGGACGGAAGGAGATCACCAAACATTTTTGTGCAGATATAAAGTAGAATAGGAATAAGACTGAGCACTGAGACTCCAACATTGAGATGTTGACAAGAGGAGTATCCATCCAGCAAAGGTAGCTGAAGGTGGTTAACAACATAGGAAAAATATTTTAAGATTAGAGTGTCCTAAAGGGAAATTTAAAGAGTGTCTCTAGAAAATGTGTGATTAACAGTGAAAATGCTGCAGAGAGTTTAATATCAGAAATTATCATTAACTGCTCAGTTTGTCAAGATGGAATTGACAGATTTAAACCGAAGTTTTGACCAAAGTGATTTATTTAATAACATTTGATTAGTGTGGGCTGAGGGAAAAAGGAAAATGAAGATGTAGAACTGGAGTCATAACACATCTTTTAAAAAATTGTAATGCCGGAGGAGAAGCAGTAACAGACTATCACAAGGAAGACAGTGCAGGCTTGGTCTACTGAGAGCACCTTAAGAAAGGAAAGAGTGATGAGATTTTGTGTGTCTAGGGCACCCCAAAATGTCTTAATTACAGACAGTGAGAAAGGCTGAAGTGAGAGGGTCAAAGCAAAC
>CM052444.1:57732571-57751499 GCA_028533085.1 Varecia variegata
ATGAGAGCGAAGCGAACTGTCAGTGGAATGGACATACTTGAAGATCTGACTCGGGGTGTTGGGGGGGAGGGGATGGGTGTTTACCTACATGATGAGAGCGGTGTGCACTGTTGGGGGAATGGACACCCTTGAGGCTCAGTCTCGGGGGGTTGGGAGGGGCATGGGCAATATACTTAACCAGAACGGTTGTACCCCCATAATAAGCTATAATAAATAAATAAATTAAAAAAAAAAAACAAATACATTGAAAAAAAAATATTTGAGAGTAATTTTGAAACAACTGGAAAAAAAAAAAAAATTGTAATGCCGGAGGAGAAGCAGTAACAGACTATCACAAGGAAGACAGTGCAGGCTTGGTCTACTGAGAGCACCTTAAGAAAGGAAAGAGTGATGAGATTTTGTGTGTCTAGGGCACCCCAAAATGTCTTAATTACAGACAGTGAGAAAGGCTGAAGTGAGAGGGTCAAAGCAAACAAAAACAATAAGGGGAGAAAAATGAGGTACGGACAGAGTCATAGCGAGGTGTGGCCAAAGGCAAAGAACGTTTTGGTGTGAAAACAAGTGTGTGAAACCAAGGAGAAAGTTAAAATACAAGCAGTGTGTCTTTTTTCCCACCACCAATGTGTTATCTGTATGCCACATAGTAATAAATAATGAGAAATAAATTTTTGTTGAATGAACGCATGCTGTAATGTATATATTCTGAGAATAGGAGACTATTGAGAGATACTTCAGTAATATTGGGAAAAAAGCAGGATTCCAAGTACTGGAATTAAAGTGGAACTTGCAGATAAAACTGAAAACCAAACACATTGATTACAAGGTGTCAATGTTTCGCATAACTAAGATACTCATTACATCTACTATAAATAACAAGTCGATGGACTACAGCATTTTTTTTCTTTTTCTATTTTTTGTCTTTCTTTTTTCCTCATTTTTTTTTTTTTTGACCAGGAAACCTATTGTCCAAAATGAAAGTGAAATCTTTTGAAGACTACTGAATATGTTAAAGAGGTGAAAGTTTGGTAGTTGTCTTGTGTGAAGGGAGAGGGCTGGAGGGAGCCCTGCTAACACATACAGTACTTCCCTCTTATCTACTGAAAATGGTCCCTGACAGGTATCAAAGGATGCTAAAATAACACTGGAAACATTGTTGAAGCATTTAAGTCATGATATAATGAAACAGTATCTTGTGTATAAACTTTCTCAAACCCATGTATTGTGTCTAGTAGACCATACTTATATTTATCTGAGAGGAAATAAAATATTATTATGGAGTATAACAAGGAGAAGACATGAATTGCCATGAATAGCTGTGAAGACCATCTTACTCCAACTTCCACTTAGCAGGGCAAGACTTGTAAAAGATATATTAAATAGGTATTAAAAATGGCATACTTAACCAGCCCTGACTCAACTGTACCAGAGGAAATCTCCTATTTTTCTGAACATACGTTCTCCTTTCTCTGTATAGAACTTCTCATTTTCTATGGTACACTACTGTTATTTTTGTATTTACACAACTTTTTCACTATGAGTGTAGTCTTTTCAAGAGAAAGGACCATAATCTGTAGGATGTAATCAATTAGTATTTATTGATTGAATAAACACAATTGGTATGGTCCAAGTAAGATGTGTAGGTATAGAGAAACTTCTGATTTTATTATGAATGAAAATGTTCTATATGCCAGGTGACAAGAAGATGGAATTTGTATTCAATTAAATGTCTTTTATATTGTATAAATTGTATAATTTTATGCAAAACTAGGAGAATAATGGTAGTCTCTTGATAATTATACCTATTTTATTAGAAAATTTAACAGAGCATTTAATACTTTATTGTAATCTATAAAATCTAAAGAGTTGACAGAACTATAAGAAATTAAACAATGACTCACTAATATCAGGAATAACTTGAAGCTTCTTCTTATCAATTTTACTTAATATAAGTACAAATTTTTTCACAAAGCTAATTGTACACCCAATCTTTTCAACCACCAATTGTTCACACTTCGTACTAAACAAACCATTGAAATTTCACAAATTTAGTCTCATGTGATGTCTTTGGAAATATATTCCTTATAAAATAATATCCTTTGTTAGGTAATAGCAGACATTCTTGTTCAGTTTCTGTTAGCAAAGAAAAAGTTTTCACTATTTTAACGTAAATATGTGTTTGTTATAATGTTTGATATCCTTGCTTCATTATGAATAGAAGAAAGTTCCTTTAAGAACCTCCATCGAAAGAAGTTTGGAAAGAATATTTTATTATGAATTGGTGTTAAACTTTAATTTCTATTTTTTTCTAAATCAATTTAAATAATCAAACGATTTTTCTCCTTTACTATGTATACATGGATTGCATTGATTGATGTTTAATATAAAAACTACCTTAAATTCTTTGAATAGATACTGCTTGCCTGTAACATATATATTATTTTTATACATTTCACATTAATTTTGTTGACTTTTTTAAGGGTTTTTGGACCTATGTTCAAAAGTATAAAGAATCTATAATTTATCATTCTTCTAAAATTTTTGTTAGGTTTTTGGTGTCAAGGTTATACTTGACTCACAGAGTAAGTTTAAGAATACATTCATTTTTTTCTTTGCTTTGGAAGACTTTGTGTAAGTGTCTTCCTTAACAATTGGTAAAATTCAGTGGTATAGAGTGAAGTTTTCTTAATGAAAATATTTTGATTACAGATTCAAATTTGCTTCTTTGGAAAAGACTAATAAAATCAATTAATTACTGCTAAGACCTCAATAGATCTCTTTCTACTGGTTTTGCTTTTATTATTTATTTATATTTCCTGGACTCTTCTTGTGACTTTTTGTTGTTTTTCGTTTGTCTCTTCCAGTCATGTAAATCATGTAAATGCAAAATAATTGTGCTAAAAAAAAAAACATTTTGCCAGCTAGGATTATGTTGTCTTTCTCCAAAGAAGATTTTTATTTGATGCTTATAGGTACCTGGAATCAGAAATAACTCAAATCCAATATCAGGAACTGAGATGATTTTAAACTAAGTAGATGCATTTCCTAAGGCTTATTTCCAGTACACCATTAATATTCTCTGGTTTGCTCCCCAATGTCTTAAAAAATATAATCTCTCTATATATATTTTAGCTTTTCTAATTTTTCTTAGAGATTTGGTCTTCTATCACTGGAAATGAAGGATGATAATTCAGAATCAATAGCAGAGTATCAGTTTCTTAGATCAAAATTATATTAAATGGTTTATGGAAGAAGCTTCCAATGTCTTCTATATAAAACAGGACATCTATTATCATTTGACCATGACTGGCTTATTTCTAGAAAAACTGTTAGTCTCACTGAGCCAACTGGGGGACCTTCCTAAGTTCCTGTTTCCAAATAAAAAAATATATGTGTGTGTGTTTCAGGAAGCGTTTCAAGATTTTAAAAATATATTTCTGCATTTTTTCAGTACCAAACTATTTTTCGCCTGTAAAGTTGGAACACAATTGTTACATTACCTCTAAAATATTCATTATTTAAATAAGATTTTTATGGTAAGATAAAGAATAAAAATATCTTATTACCAAAAAAGGAAAATTTGTACTTTTATATAATAGGATGCATTTATCCTAATTTCTTTAAAGTTCTTCAATTGAAATGCAACTAATTTTAACCTAAATGGAGAACTTTTGACAAGCTGTATATCATTGAGATAGTGAATGGTTTGAAAATAATAATGGTAATTTTCAATAATGTCAGTTTTTGAATCATTCACACTTTATTAAAAACCATTACAGTTCCAATTCTTTGCTGGAGACTATCTTCAATACATTGCACATTGCTTTATTAGACAATACTTATATATTTCCCCTAAAATCATTTCAATTTTTAGAAATGGGCTAATAAATCAGTAATACCTACTTGAAAAATCTGTCCCATATTTGCCAGGAAATATTGCCTATAATAAAAAAATAGACCCTAAGTAACATTTTTTTAAAAATCAGCTTTATTTTATAAAATGATAATACACGGACTTCTTAGAACTTATATCTTTATACGTTAACCTAAATATCACATACATATTGGATAGTGAAAGGAAGAGAGACATTTTAGTAGAAACATAGATGAAAAAATACAGTCTTGGAATAGTCCATCTTAACTACAGTTAAGATTGTGTGCTCTAAGAAATCTGAATTATAATATTTAAGCAATAAGAATTATTTTTCTCTCAGATATTGAGTCTTCTCTACAATGAATTTCCAAGTGACAGAGATATTTTACAACATAAACTTCACTGTAAGGTCATAGTGCAGAGAGTGTGGGGAAGAGGAAAAGATGGGCCTGCAGCAAGGTATTTCTGCCAAACTACCCAAGTATTTATATCCTAAATTATCTTGACACCTTCTCCTAGTGCACAAAAACACCTAAAATTTCTGATAAATCCATTGACTTCAGGTTGGGCACATGCTTATTGTTTTTAAACTGAGTTTAAGACTTTTAGTGGTTATGTAAATGTACCATTACTCTAACATAGATACTCTGCATACAAATGGGTCAAAACTTAAGCACAGAATTCCTCAGATTGTTTTGTGGAGTGACAAAGCTATGAATATGAGCTATTAATATGAGCTAATAATGCAAACTATTGGAAGTTATTATTAAGAAACAGTAGGGAGTTATTAATATTTTATCAAAAACATTGGCAAATGTTAGAATTGATAAAGAAATTTCTTTACAGTAGAATTTTTTAGTTCCACAAAAGTTTAAATCTTTTAAAATGCTAATCTGTACTCTGATTCTCCAGTAAATATAGTTTTTTTTACTTTCCCAAGTGTGTATCCTTCTCCCTCCCTTGGAATTTCAATTAATGGGACCTGTTTGGAAAATATTGGAAACTGCCATGCCAGACTATGATTACAGGTGTACGTCCTCAGTATCCAAAGTCATAATATATGTCTATATTGAAGGAGGTTTGGATTAGGGGTCCTTGTTTTTCTCTTGTATATTTGTTGAAAGTAATACTTGGAAAGTGATTAAAATATCCTGCCAGCATTGACTGGGCATTTTATTTTCCAAGTGGATGAATTAATTTTGAGACATTAACTCTGTTGGGAATCTTTTGGGTAGACTTGACAAGTGAAGTGCCGCCAGCTCATAGGATGCCTTTTCAGTTTTGTTTTGTTTTGTTTTGTTTTGTTTTTTTCAGATTTAAGATTGTTTGCTTTGCTTTGCTTTGTTATTTTCCCCCCTTTGATTGTATATAGATTCAGAGTCCTTTGTTGAGACATATTTTGAGGAGCTGTGGGGAGAAGCTGAGAGATAAGAGATGAGAGGAGCGGAGAGTGTGCTCATAACAACTATGATAAAAAAACAAACAAAAAACCCTTGGGCTCATATACAAGTACACACACACAAATATATGTCTCCTAAAAAAGTGAAGGGAACTGAAGTTTTCTGCTCAATAATAGCACTCACTTTCCATTTTCCTATAACGCTTAAATGTATTTATTAATCCTTATCATAATTTCCATCATTTTTCCATGTATTTATTTGACAAATAGGTTTCAGGAACAATATGCTATACATTGTGCTATGTGGCAAGTATATAGAAGAGAACTATTAAGTATACAGTCTGCTGGGGGAATCCCACATGAAACAAATGACTAACAAATAGTAAGTACTTCATTGAAAAAAATAAGGTATCCTGAAAAAGAATAATAGGGTGCATCTAGTGTAGACTCAGGACACAGGGAAGGAATTCTAAGAAATAAAATTTAAGCTGGCATTTGAAGGATAAGTAGTAGTTGTATGGCTATAGGAGAGTGGAGAATATAAGCTTTCAAATCAGAGAGAATAGTGTGTACATAGTTACATGTCTTTAAAAAGCTTGACTCATTTGGGAAACAGAAATAATGTTTCATTATGCAGTGATCATAAAAGTATGAAGAAGTTTAAAGAAGTCACAGTTTCTACTTACTGATATGTATGCTTAAGGGTTTTGTGTACTGCTATTTGCAATTTACTTTAAAATTTATCAAAGATAAAGATGGATCAATGAATGGTTAGAAGAATGGATATCTCAGGAAGCAGCTATAGCAAAAAGTTAATTGAAAAAAAAATAGTGGTATATGCGGTTTCATTGGGTAATTTTTTTCTGTATGTTTGAAAATTGCATAAGACATTAAAAAAACTTGTATAACACATGTGGTTGAGGGAATTTAAGGCAAGAATGCTTTGGGTTAGAACTCTGGATGACCTCTAAGGTGCTTTTAATGTCTCATAATTCTATGAATAAAAACATCAAGACTTCAGTTTTTTTTTTTTTTAAAAAAGCATTGCTATCTCCATCAGTGTACAGAACTACTGGACATAGAGCTTTTAAGTTTGAAAGTACTGTGCAAATAGGCAATGCATATTCCATTTTCTCAAGTACTTATGAATTAGTCATTTCAGCTACCCATTAGTCCCAGAGCAGTCCAAGAATTGTTCAGTGATTATGTTCGATAGTTGAGGGAGAAAATCAGTAAAATTGAAGGATTTTGTTCAATTTAGCTCATTTTTAACAGAAATAATTCATAGCATAAAACATGTCTACATTCCATTGCTAACTGTGCTTCACAAAGAAATCAGTATAATTTTAAAGAAATAAAATAGGAATAGTATTTTTATTATCACTTTTAGGCCCTGGGCTGGGAACTTTGCCTTCACTCTTACAAATACTCTAATGAGGTTAATATTATTTTCTATGTCAAATCTCTCATCTAAACATAGGTTCACTATAATGCCTACTTAAGAATGGGATTAGAGAGGGCTCTGGAAATTGCATAACATTCACCTGTGGGGATCTTTGACAATGCACATTGCCAGGCAGCTCGCATGTGGAGTATTCTTTCCTACATCCCTTTTTTATAAGTATTAGGTCATTAAATGTGAACTGTCCTATTTCAAATAAAAAGTGTAGTATATTATATTTAATATCTCAAATAAGAAACAGTACAGTTAATCAAAGTATGTGCCTAGACTATCGACACAGTTTTATATCTTAATGGTAGTTTGTTTATGCCAGCAGCAAAGAAGTCTGGAGAGCGAGTGGCGATGAAATTGCAAAAGATATCTCTTTTATAGACTGTTTATAGCAACACAATTCACAACTACAAAGATGTGGAAACAACTCAAGTGACCATCAATACATGAGTGGATTAATAAAATGCAGTATATGTATACCATGGAGTACTACTCAGCCATAAAATAAAATGGTGAACTAATACCTTTTGTATTAACCTGAATGGAACTGGAGCCCATTCTTCTAAGTGAAATATCACAAGAATGGAAAAACAAGCACCACATGTATTCACCCTTAAATTGGCACTAGTTGATTAACACTTATGTGCACATATGGAAGTAACATTTATTGGAGATTGGCCAGGTGGGAGGGGGGGATGGGTATTTTCACACCCAATGGGTGTGGTGTGTGCTGTTTGGGGGATGGGCATGCTTGTAGCTTTGACTTAAGCAGTGCAAAGGCAATTTATGTGACCAAAGCATTTGTACCCCCACAATATTCTGAAATTTAAAAAAAAAAAGAAAAAACAAAGGGAATCTCTAGGGAAATGATACCTGAGAACCAGTCCAGACTGAGGCAAATCAAGATTTCAGGAGAAATTTCTCCAAGAGGATAATTGGTAGAACACCTCATGTTTCTGAATGTCAAATGGATACTCCAGAGGCAATCTCAATGAAATACTGGCTGATCCATGATAGTCTCTTCTACACAAAAATATTTCCCACATTGATCAAGTTTCTTCATTTTGCTGCATTGCTAAAATTCCTGTATCTTTACTATAAATAAATGGGCTTTTCAACTCTCAAAGAAAATAAATTATAATGTAGAACATTTAAAAAAAGAAGAAGAAATTGCAAAAGGCATTTTCCACAGCTTGTTGAGAATTGAATATTTTTCCTTGCAAGAAGTGGTCCAAAGCCTGGAAGGAAGTAATGTCATATGGTGCAAGGTCTGGTGAATACAGTGGATGACAGAGTGTTTCCAAGTCCAGCCTCTATAGTTTAAGCAGCATTGTTTATGCAACATGTGGTTGAGTGTTGTCATGCAAGAGGATTGGCCTGTCTCTATTCAGCAATCTCGGCTGCTTCATCACAAACATCCTCATCATTTCATCCAGTTGGTTGCAGTAGACATCCACTGTAATCGATTGACCATGTTTCATGAAGCTGTGATGGATAATACCAGTGCTGGATTGCCAAACAGACACCATTAGCTTTTTTTGATGAACATTTAGTTTTGGACTGTGTTTCAGCACTTTATCTTTATCCAATCATTGTGCTGAATGCTTACAATTGTCAAAAAGAATTCATTTTTCATCACACTTAACAATATATTGTAGAAATGGTTGTCCTTCAGGTCATGACAGCAAAGAGAGACAAGCTTCAAGATGATTTTTCTTTTGACACTCATTTAATTCATGCAGAACCCAACATATCCAGCTTCTTTACCTTGCCAATTTGTTCCAAATGGTCCAATATTGTTGGAATAGTAATTTCAAACTTTGCATGCATAGGTTGAGATGGATTTGCTTCCACTCCATCTTTCAGTTCATCATTATCCACCTTGGTCTCAGGTTACCCACATGGCTCATTTTCAAGGTTAAAATCACAAGAATGGAACATCTCAAACCATCAATGCACTATGCATCCATTAGCCACATCCTTCCCAAACACTTTGTTGAAACTTCAAGCTGTCTGTGCTGCATTATTTCCATGACAGAATTCATATTAGAAAATAACATGAATTTTCGACTTATCCATGGTTTGATAAACATTGCTCTAAAAAAAATTTGAAAGATCACAAGCCAAACTGTGTGTTTGAGAAACTGAAGATGTACCTTCACAACAAATATAAAACAAGAAACGTCAAAGTGAAATGTCAGAGATGTCGACTGCCAAATTTAGTACTTAAGGGAATTGGACATTGCACACTTAATAAACTAATAGTATTTGTGGTTTTAGAAAAGATTCTTCAGATGACTTTGACCTTAAATATTTACTCAATTTCAATAAATATCTTTTTTACCTCTAAAATAATAATAAATAATTTGCAAGGTTGTGAAGATAAAATCCAATGTATGAAAAGTTTATGACATTCATTTATTAATTCAGCAAACATCTGCTTGCCTAAAATGTGTCCAGCATTGTGTTATTTTTTTAGGATATAAAAATAAATAAAACACTGTTCCTACCTGCAAGGAGTTTTTTCTGAAAAGAGTTAAGAATCAGATACAGTGTGATATATAGAAACATGGCCAGGCTGACAAAGACATACATAGAAAAGGCAGAGAAATAGACTGTAGAGGCTCCTGTTTTATACAGCCCAGATTACTTTCAAATATCCATTCTCTAGAAAGATTGCCCCTTAGTTTTGGTGGTATGTGGGAGGAAATGGCTTTTCTTCCATTCCATGTGGTTTTGGTTGGTCTATTAGTAATGATACACCATCACCATGACAAACAGACTGGTTCCATGGATAGGGCAACATGACATAAGCCTAGCCAATCAGAGAATTGCATTCCTATGCACAAGGATTGTTACAGGATCAGACAAACCACTAGAACCAGACTATCTCCCTGAAAAGTTTACAAGAGAAATAATGGACTTAGACGGTCATCAGTGTTGAGCTCTGAAAATTAATAGGAAGAAAAAAGAGGACTTTGAGGAAGGCAATTCAGGAAAAGGACACAGTTCTATAGCAGTTAGCTTTTGCCTTGTAACAAACCATCCCCAAAGTTTAATAGCTTAAAACAACAAACATTTAGCTCACAATTTTACATGAACAATTCCCACTGGGCTCAGCTGAGTGTTTCTTCTGGTTTTAGTATACAACCAGTTTCTTCTGGTTACAGTTTCTTCTGATCTTGGCTAGGTACACTCATGCATCTTTAGTGACCTATGGACTGGCTTAGACTAATTCCTTTATGATGCCTGCCTTTAAGAAAGTTAGAGAAACTGGCCTCTCTCCATGTTATCACTCATACTCTAACAGGTTAGCTCAGACTTGCTTGCTTGATGCTTGCAGGATTCCAAGAGCAAGAGTATAAGAATACAAAGCATCTTAGAGCCCGGGCTCAGTATTTACAAATTTGTTGTTACTGTTGCTGCATTCTACTAGACAAAGCAAGTCAAAAGACCAACCCAGATTCAAGTGAAGGGGAAGTAGACCGTGCCTCTTTTTGAGAGGGGCTACAAATAACTGTGCTCACTTCTGCAATTATCCACTTTCAGAATTTCAATAGTATGATTGTGACATATTATAGAAGGAGAAAACTTATCAAAAATAAAAGTAGGTAGTTATCCAAAGGTATCATGGGTTTCATTTGCCTTTAAGAAAGTTTGACTTTATCATTGGCATGGGACAAAGAGATTATTGATATTAAGTGTGCTTTAATTAAATGATAATTTTGTCATTTTTGGCTCACAGACCCTATGATAAGAGGATCATCACTTAAATATCAAAATTTGTTACGGTTAGTTCAGGAAAATGAAAATGATTATGGCAATAATCAAATCTGAATTACAAGTCTGCCATCCTGGTAGGATGTTTAACGTACAAGTCTAATACAAGGTGCTCAAAATCACTGGAAGTGTTCTGAGACTGAGAAAACTTAATACAGGGAAAAACAGAGTATATTGTTGGAAGATAGACAATGAGGGATCTCTTTGGAGTACACTGCATGCTCAAGTTACAACAAATGCTCTAGAACTGCCTTTCTGAAGAAGATAAATCTGGTTCACTGTATTAATAAGTTTGCAAAAACTTAATTGTTCAAGGCCTCTATTAGTCAGCTTGGACTGCCATAACAAAAGATCATAAACAGGGTGACATAAATAATAGAAATTAAATTTTTCAGTTCTAGAGAAACTGAGAGGCTAGAAGTCCAACATCAGGATGTTAGCACGGTCTAGTTCTGGTGAGACTTTCTTCTGTCTTGCAGATAGCTCCTTCTTGCTGTGTCCTCACAAGGCAAAAAGAAAATGAGATGGATAGAGATCCAAGAAACAGAGAGAGCTCTCTGGTGTCTCTTCTTGTAAAGACACTAATTTGACTGGATAAGGACCCTACCCTAAGGACATGATTTACCCTTAATTAATTCCTTAGAGTCCCTGTCTCCAAATACAGTCACATTAGGTGTTAGGGCATCCACATATGAATTTTGGGAGGCTACAATTCAGTCCATAACAAAGTCAGTATAAGAAAGAAAAAGTCTTTCCACCAGTGGCCCTTCCTCTTTTTTCTTTCCTCATGAGAAACTATAGGTTGGACAAATATTTAAGAAATGACATTAATATTATTAGCCTGCATTAAATCCTTCATTCCTTGTTTGGCCTTATACAAACAGTTGATTCCTTGAGAAATCAAGGAATAAGAAATTGTTAGTATGTATTTTTCTCAAATTCAGCTAAGAAAACTTTTTAATGCTCTTAGTTACTCTGAGAAAACCAGAAGTTTATAAGAAGGAAAAATATATTCAACTGTGAGTAATGACTCCAGCATATATTATATACTTGAAATCATTAAAACATTTATTTTGACTTAGATCATTTATCAAGTGAAACAGGAAAATGATTACATGTTCAACTTTTTAAAGAAAATAAAGGCATAATAGTAACATTGCAAATTGAAATTTGTTTTTGTGCATTAGTCATTTATGAAGATTGATATATTATAATAGAACATATATCAACTTATAATCAGCTAAAATATAATTTTATATTGCAACTGGAACCAAGAGGATTGAAAAGAGCTTAATGAAAAAGGCTTTACATATTCTCTGTAATAAATAAATGACATACTGGAATTGATTATTGTTTACTGCCCAGGGGAGAATCTTCAAGACAGAAAAATGCAATATTCTTACAACAGATTTATCAGATCATAATCCAATTGTACTCAATTTTGAGTTGAAGAATAAACCTTCGCAAAGTGATGGGTCAATAAATAATGCCTTAATTGTCCAGAAGAACTTTAAACAATTAAAATTAATATTGAATAATATTTCTAAGATAATAGTATAAAATATTTCTATAGAAATACTTTATATGAAAGCAAAGAATATGGTGTACTACAATAAAGATGCATAATAATTTTTTTATAGAAAACTTCAGAGGGGAAAAAGTGGAGTTCAAATATCACAGGTAGAAAAACAACATAGCAAACGCAATTGGTATATATGGAATAATTACTGAATTATTGCAGATAAATATGAAACAAACATTTTGTTACAAAAATAAAGAATATTTTACTAAAGGCTCATAGTGCCTTAACAATATATAAAACAACCAGCTTCAAGACTAATAAAAAGAGAAAACATCCTAAATCCCAAATCACAGGAAAGATACGAAGAAATATCAGATGCATTAACTCTATACACTTAATTGTACAATAGCCTCTACAAATAAAGGCTAAAACTCCAACAGAGTAGGAAATTTGACCATAATTAGTTCAAACTTTACTATGATTAAAATAAAAACATCAATCATTTTAAAAATAAGAATTTTATGTTTGACATCAATAGAAATAAAAAGAGCATAGTTCCTGATTGAATCAGTATTCATTTTCACTCAAATTTATGAATAAAATTTGTATTGAATTCAGTTTTGTCAAAAGAGCATGCACCCTCTCCAGGTGTACATGATATGTATTTTAGAAAAACAGCCTCCTCTCCTCTCCCATTCCCCTCCTTCCCCCCTTCCCCTCCCTTTCTCTCTCTCTCTCTCTCTCCCCCTGCCCACACACACAGAAACAAAATGGAACAAAGAGAAAATCTATATTTCCCAAGTCTAAGCAGTTATACACATTCTAATTACACAGCCATTTTTATGCTTCTATGTTTACTTGACTGTATTAAAACAAAACAAACAAATAAAAAGTAATCCTTTAACTGCCATCACTCACCAAATGAAAAGCTGTAGACCTTGTAATGTCCTTCAATTAAATAAGCAGATATGATTATAAGTTAAATTGGTAGAACATTTTTCCTGGGATCAAGAGTACCATATAAACTCACTTTAAGATTTTACCATTTTAAACATGCCTTTCATATGATGAGAGATTGAGGGGGGTGGATAAGAAAACATAACAAACAATTTAAACATGCACACGTGCAAAAGAAATACTACCAACAGTGCACAATTTTATATAAAATTACTACTTTCTTGTTGACGATCACAATATAATTAATTCTTCCTGAATTATTTGGCAATCAGATAGATGGCATAATGTTGAAATAAAGCACTGCTCCAAAACTGGGCTTGTGAACATAGCTCCTTCTTTGTCCACCTCCATAATATATAATTTAAGCTTATATTATGTGAAAGGTACTCTCTGAGTTTGTGCAATACAGTAGCTCTACTTCTAAACTCATTCCATAAGCTCCTTTAGGCTTGGTAGTATGCTTTTATAGTGTAGTGAAGATTATTGAGGTTCTATCTGTATTTCCTATTTAGTCAGTGACAGAGGTTAGATTATGCTGTGATTTAAATATATTTGTGTCAGAAAATGTGTCAGAAATCATTGAAAGATTGTTGGTGGGTAAGTAGTAGCCCTCAGGTTTTATAAACTCATCATGTCTTCCTGACTACTATACAACATTGCCATAATATATTCTGAGATATTTGGTAATTTCTTTAGTTATATTGTATGAAATGTGGCAATGAATCATCCCCATAAATGATAATTTTTCCCCAGTATTGAAACACAGGGTGACATTTTTGAGGACATTTAAACAATATTTAAAAATCCAAATTTTAGTGAATACCCATATTTTAGGATTTTCCAAGGTAAATAATTCAGCTGCTATGAAAATCATGAACAGCTACTTTGAACATGTTGCACATGTGCTGGCAATAATAAATGCATCAAAATGTATTCCTCTGACTGGCAGCTGCTGATTTACTTTGATATCATCAGTAAGGATCATCTACATTTAAAGAAAGTTAAATCCAATTAAACACAATTTTAGAATCAAGAAAATACACTAACTGCATGGTGTATCCTCTTCAGCGTGAAATTCTGCTATTGAAATAACCCAGAGCTTTGAGGACATATATTTGAGTAGCCCAGACATGTCATGTAATTATTCATTTAGGAGACTTAAAATCTAGTGTGGAAGACATCTCTTGGGTTCTATAGTATATTAAAATAAATAAACATTTTGTGCCCCCAAAAGCCTGTATTTTAATTGGAAATGTATATAAATGAGTATAAGTGTTATAGAAGTCCAGTTGTAATACATTCTGTAACTACAGGATACATTGTGCCTGAGCGTTTAAAGGAGAGACCACAAATTCTCTTGGAGATATTGAGGAAGGTTTTAAAAAAGGAAATGACATTTGATTTGGGGATATAGAGCAGAGAGAATTTTGATTGGTAAAATTGGCTGTTAGTAGGAAACTCAATAAGAAAAAAACACTAAGAGTAAGAATCGATTTCAGAGATTGTCATAATATTAATAGCAAGACAGTTTTGATAAAATATATGTATAAATTATTAGAAATAATGCTACGGAGGTAAGTTAAGGTCTATGAGTTTGGACATGATCCAGCAGATAGTTGCGATTTGTTACAGATATTTCTCCTTCAAAATATATTAAATAAAAATTGCATTGCTGTTCTGCCGTGAAACTGTATGTTGGGATAAGTTCAGTTATTTTTCAAACACATTTCCTTGCTTATCACTGACTCAAATCATTAACTTTAGTTGATACAATTCTTTTGAGTTCTAGTTCCACTGACAAATTACCTACTGACATCTCCTTTTGACTGACAATATTTCCTCCCCTTTCTTAAATATTCTCCCTCATGATTCCTTCATCTTCTTAGTTGCACAAAACCAGAAAATCGTGCACCATTTTTGATTCTTTTTTATATTGGTTTATGCTACTGCATAAAAAAAATGCTCTGAAACTTGGCAGCTTAAAATATAGTGAATAATATTTTAGAGCCACATGGTGCTGCCTCAGGGGGCCTTCATGACATTGCAGTCAAGCTGGTGGCAGGGACCTCAGTCATCTGAATGCTTGAGTGAGGCTGGAGAAATAACGTCCAAGATGGCTTTCTCATGACACAGTTAGCCTGAGGCCTTAGTTTCTCACCACATGGACCTCTCCATAGGGCTCCTCAGGACATATAACTCCTCATTTCCCCAGAGAAAATGATCCAAAAGAGAGAGATTGTGTGCCTAAAAAGGAAGATGCAATATCTTTCATAACCTAATCTCAAAAGTGACATACCATCAATCTTTCTGTATTTTCTCTGTTACATACACCAACTCTGCCCCAAGGGAGGAAACTATACAAGGCTGTGAATACCAGGAGACAGGGAATCACTGGGGCCATCTTGGAGGCTGGAAACCATATCTGCTCTCCTTTATCTCATCTGCTCAAGTCCTAGCAATTATGAATAGGAAATAATCCAGAAATATAGCATTCTTTTGCTGTAATTTTGGCTGCTACTTCTTCAATTTTGACCTTAACCTCTCTTCTAAATTGTTAAATTTGGCCTAAATCTGCCTTTGAATGTAGCAAATTGTAGCCTAACTTAATATGTACACATATTGTAACCTAACTTGAGATTATATTCTTGTAACAAGTAACCCATTGGAGAGTCATGGCAGCTGAGCTTTCAACAAATCACTGGCTACAGACTGCTCAGACATTTCCAAATAAGGCAAATGCTGAACTGTAATCAGTCAGGCTATTTCTGTAAGTCAGTTTATTTTCTTGTCTATAAATACTGCCTACCCACGTTGCTGGGTGGTGCTCCCTGAACCTTTACTGGTTCAAGGTGCTGTCCGATTTATGCATTGTTTCTTGGCTCAAATAGATTCTGCTAAATTTAACTTGTCTAAAGTGTTTCTTTTAATAAAATTATTCCTTTGCCAGTTGAGTCCTGTACCTCAGGTCTCCTCCTTTTACAATCAGTTCTCCTTTTCATCTACTATAGTGAACTCTCAAATTGTAGTTCTGGTTGTGCAAATCTCTTGCTTAATGCCATTTAATAGTTCACTAGTTAAGAGTTAATAGTTAACTAGAAAAGGATATTCAAATAGCTAAGTAAAGCATATAAAGGTCCTCAAAAATATTAATTCTGCTTAAGTTCTGAATTCATTTGCTGCCACAAGTAACGTTGACTCCAACTTTCCTTCAACATAACTGCAATATAAAAGCACTTGCAGTTCCCTGAGCATAAGATGCTTTAATCATAGTTCTGAGTCATGACAAGTGCTGTCCCTCTTATTACAATGCCCTTTGCAATTTTTTTTCCCTGACTGGATCCCTATAAGTCATTCTTCACTTATTTGAAGCCTTTGCCAAGCCTGTGCAACAATTTAATCAGCCCTGCCTCTATCCCATGACCATTACTGAACTCATCACATTGTATTAAGAATATCCCCAAACCATATGCCACATCTTTAGTATGCCAAGGATGTGTTTATTGCTATAAATGCTCAGGTATTAGCCTCAGATCCCAGGCCCCTTGCCCCTAGGTGGCTAGCAGCCTTGTCTATCCTAAGTGTTATGACAAAAATAGAATCATTGGTTCCCACTGAAAGGATATGAAATGATACAGGAATTTACTTAACTAAATATTTATAGCTAAATATATTCTCCAATCGGTATTTTAATGATTTATAAAATTAAATAATTCTGATCGAGGCTCTAACAAAGTTGTGATAGTTTTCTTTATAAACTATTTTACATTCTTTAGTTTCTTCATTTTTTTCTAACCTCACTTATTTTAAAAGGATACAATTATTGAAAACTCTTAAATTATAATTAAGCTATTTTTTACACTTACAATCAATTTATTATTAAAACTAAACTGAAAATGAGGTCTCAAAAATATGGTAATGTTAGGATTATAATCTATTTGTGAGAAAATTTTACTATGTTTGTAGCTTCTTTTTGAACTATAAGCATATTTTTATATTGTCTTAAAAACAACTCACCTTTCTTTCCTTAAGAATCAAATGAGTCTCAGATTTTCTCTAAGCACCAGAATTTACTATGTTAAAATTATATTTACATGTGGATAAATTGTTCTTGATGTTTTCATTATAATAAGAAATACTGTTCCATCATTTTCATATTATGGCAATCAGGAATGTATATTATTGTAGGATACATTATGTTTTCAATAATGAATATGTAAAGGAAAACATTGCATACTGCTTGTGATCTGTCTTTTTCACTAATTATTCAAAGGATATTTTCTTTATTGAGCATCAAGTTTAATTACTTAATTATATGATAGACCAGAATGGCTTTGAAGGAGTCATCCCATTCTAAGAGGTGCATAATATGTTATAAAAAATGCCCTAATTACATAATTAACTGATAAAATGGATTGGCTCCAAAAGACATACATAATACAGATGTTTCAAAAACTGTAATCACATAACTGCACTATAATCTTATATTGGCAAAGTGCATAATCAGGATCTTGTTTTACTCACAAATTTACTTGGAAAGGACTGGAAACTAAGATATCTAAGGCTAACAAAGTTTTCTAAAGAATGCATATATAAGATCTTGGCATAATTAGGATAATGAGACAAAGATCAACATGAATGTTGTTATTAAGTGAAATAACACTTAGAATGAAATATATACCACTTGGACATAATTGTAATTAACATCAGGAAATATTTACTCAGGTCCCACAGAGAATATGGCACTATAGTACCTTTCCAAGGGATTATAAGGCTTTGGTTGCCTGGAACTCTTACTCCCACAAATAATTGGTTGAATTAAAGTAGGCCAGAGCCCTCAGGATGATTCTTAGGAAGTCATGTATGTCATCTCTCTAGATTTCAGTTTCCTCATCTGAAAAATCAGTGTGGATGACCTCTGAGATTTTTTCCTACCTACTTCTCCCCCTCCCCATTTTCCTTTACTGGAAAAGAGGAATCAGGTTGTAACAAAACAAGCAGTTTGACAGGTATTTGAATGCCAACTAGGAGAATGTTATCCTTGGGGAGATATATGTATATAATCTCTATTTATAGATTAGCCATTCAAATCCATGATGAAACATTTCTGTAGATGGAATAAAAAAGCAGAAAGTAAAATAATGTTCAAATAGAATGTAAAATAGTGGCGGCAAGTTGGCGGGTGGTAGATAAAACAACAGAAAAAGATAAAGTGCCAATACTTATATTTTGTAAAATTATAAAACTTATTTTAGGCCAATTTATCTTCTTGTGATAACATTCTACTTTTTATTATTATAACTCCTGATATTGAAAATTCCATAAATTGATAAATATGGTTCAATAGCTGTATTTAAATGTGCCTGTATCTAGAGAGACTTCTAAAATTGGTTCAAAAAATAGACATGTAAGGAATCACAGTGGGTATATCATGGAAGTATGCTTGATTAGGCAATTTTTTCAGTGTTCTTCAAATTTACATTGATGGATAGACATGCTCCCTGAGTTCTTCCTATTTTTAGAAGCTCCTGAGACCAATGAGGCTGGGAGAAGATAGAAGAGTGATGTTTCCAATCCTCTTCCCTGACTGAACATGGTCTATGTAGATAAAATGATGTGAAGAATGGGCTCTAATTTTGAATTATTTAAGACAAATGAGACAGGAGAATAGTCTACTAATAAGAACATGAAAGCTGTTTTGGGAGAAACCTGAGAAGGTCTGATTGATGCTTATGTTTAATGCGTAAAGTTGTAAGCAACAGATTTTTTAACCTACACTAAGTAATGAAAGTGTGACGTAAAAATACACATCACTTTAGGGAACACAGAGTCAGAATTCCCAGATATGAACAGGAACCATTGTACTGTTGGACCACATGGAAACTAAACCTGGAAGATCATCCAGAGCCCAGGAAACTCTAGAGATGTAATCTGCCTTTATCTCTCAGT
>CM052444.1:57751999-57776810 GCA_028533085.1 Varecia variegata
TTGTCTGCTTTGTCGAAGATTAGATGGCTATATGAGGATGGTTTTATATTTGGGTTTTCTGTTCTGTTCCACTTACTGAGTTTTTAAAGTGCTGAAGATAAAGCATTAGGAGAGAAAGGCAAGATCCCTGCTGTCATTGAGCTTATTCCATAGAAGAGGGAGACCATCAACTTCCAGAATAAACAAAGAACAAAAGCAAATTAATTCACTAACAGGTAATGGCAAGGGCTAGGATGTGTTAAAGGGATAGGAATTGCTTGGCTACTTTTAACTGGGTGGTCAGCAGAGGCCAAAGGAGATGAAACATAGTGGGGAGGCAGGAGCTTGGTAGGAGGTAAGGTCATAGACATGGGCAGAGTCCAGATAATAAAGTTGGCCCTAAGTACTAGTGGGAAAATATTTCCCCATTCCAATGCTTCCTCATCTCTTCAGTAATATTTTCAATCCTGTCTTTCATTCACTCATTCAAAACTATTTGTTGAGTGACTGTCTAGCATTGTTCTAGGTTTTGTGGCTCCAGCCTTGAAAACAACAGATACAGATCCCTGCTCTCATACATAGAGTTTGTATTATCCTAACTATTGAATACAGATGATAACCAATAAATAATGAAAAATTAATAATTATCCCATTTTTGCTTAGATTTCGACTCTGAGACTACTTACATTTTATCTTATAAGGACTGTAAACTCTTCAAGGGCATGGACCACATCTTTGTTGTATATTTATCCATAGGCTGCTACACATGTCTTGTGTAGGGAGGCAAAATAAAATAACTGGGTAAGGCCCATTGTTAGATACATAATGCCTTTTCCTTTGGTCATAACTCTGCTGCAGCCAGCTATTTGGCCTAGAAACACTCTCTTCATATCTTTGAAGTTTCATTTTCTCATCTCTAAAGCAGGGATATTAATCTATTTGTATCTAAGTTATAATGTTTCTGTGAAAATCAAATGTGCTTCAAAGTTCCTTGTAAACTAAAAAAAAATACATATTTTCTTACAATAAATGCTTATTGAAATGCATTGATAACATTGTATTCACTATGGTGAAGTCTCTCATTTTTTCAGAATCATTTTTGAATATGATGTTAGTTTCAGTTTGGTGCTTATTAAATGAAAGAGCGATCTAATTGTTCTCAACACTTTCTGTTCCATATAACCCTAGTGAAATCTACTTGTATCATGTTTCATAAGATCAGACAAAATAAAATGTTAAGCACAGAAGTTTCAAGAGTAGAAAATTACTTTTTATGCCTTTTGGGAGGATGTCTAAATGAGAAAATGTACTTCCATTTAAAAATAGATGGATTTTTTTTTTCTGTAAGATGATGATAACTCCAAACTGAGTGAAGTCAGGGTCAGAGTTTTTTGGAAATTGAATACTTCTGGCTGGTAGGGAATCATCAGAATGAAGGACATAGACATTCCCTCTTGGTAGTTTTCTATTGTGGAAAGGCTATTGGAAATTATATCTAAGTTCCTCGGAGGCAATATTATAGTAATTTTTTAATAAAACTGGTCAGAAGAGTCAAACAGTATCATATGTGTGAATGCCAGTTAATATTTAAATAGAAATTATTCAGAAGCAAGAACTTGAAAAATATGACAGTGCCTTTAATCAGGAAATAGAACCTACAACTTAACAATTAGAGAAATCCTTACTTTTAAAATAAAAACTACCAGGAAAAAGTACAAACATTATTTTGTGTGAAAAGCTCCTTTGCTAAGACAAAGGCTAAAAATAATTAAAAAAAAACTGTTGTGATTAAAACCATCAGGGTGATCATATTGAATCATTAAAAGGTATATTTTTGTTCTTTTTGTAATGTTTTATTTTAGACACTCAGATCTTTTTTACTTGGAAAAAAAAAAAAGTCTTTACTGGTGATTGACAAGAATTTGAATGCCAGAAAGCAAATACCAATAGAAAAAACTTAGACATAAATTAAATGTTGGACAGCTTAGTGTAAGAGTAATGATATTCCCAAGCTTTCCTGAATTATCACTAATAATATTTTTGGAATACTTAGATGCATATGTTTTCTCAAACCACTGGAAGTTGAACATAGTGCCTTAGAAATTATTATTCATAAAAATGGTCATATTGATTCATTTTACCACTCCCTTGGCATTGAAGTCATGGAGTAAATTAGAAACATAAGAAGATATAAGAATAAGAATAAAATAATTCAGTAGGATTAGTATTAATATATACTCTACTTGAGGACTCATTTATTTATCTCCATTAGGAAACTGAACCCTGGCATTTGATATATTTTTCCATTAAAAATAGGCACCTAGCTATACAGATAATTTACTTTTATCAATAAGTATAACTTTTGTCTCCATTATCTAGTATGTGTCACACTCCAAATGTATTTTGGACTCATCCCACACCCATGTTTTAAAGTTCATTCTGTAATTCTGTAATTGCATTTGCTTTGCAATTTTTTCTTAACTCAAATTTCCTCAAAGACATTATATTTCATAACCATCTCTCTTTCTCTCTTCCCCTGTGTATGTGTATACACATATATCATTTGTGTATACACACACACACACACACACATTTGTATATTCTCCACACACATACGATTATGGTGTGGTGAAAACATAATAATGATTCTACCCTTAAAGGCATGTTGTGAATAGCAGTCTAAAAATATTATTTCTTTCTAAACATGTTAAGTTTTGGAGTTTTGAGAGTTTAATCCTTCAAGCCCAGATGACAAAATATTCAATTTCCTCTGTATGTAAACATTTAATTTATTCTAACAACTATATAGATATTCTGTACATAATTAATATTTTGTTACTTCTATTCAGATTATTAAAAAGAAGTTTACAATATGTACTATTCATTTTGATGGAATGCCTTGCTTATTTTCTGAGAATATAGAAAGTAGTGATCAATATCAAAGAATTTAAACAGAAATAGCAGCAAAATCAGGGTTATGAATATGTAATTTGGCATTAATTAATTATTTTTTAATAATCTTCCATTGAGCACATATTTTATGTTAGTCATTATGACACACCCTGAGCAGAAAGTTAATACATAAGACTTGATACCGTAATGATTAGAAGCTTTGAATGATTACAATTTGAATTTGAATTCAAAATACCTAGTATTTGGGTCACCTTGGACAAACTACTTAAGTTGGGATACTTTATATCTAATGCATAAGATTATTATGATTTTTAAAGGAGGCGGTATTTACAAAGACCTTGGTACATTGTCCATCACAAAAACAATCAATAAATAGTATTAATACTACTTTTATCATGATTATTTAGAAACAGATTTTGCCTTCTAGAAGCTTACAGCTTCGTCAATCAACTATACCTGCACTATGTGATAGGGAATAAGAAAGAGGGAACACAGGTTCAATAAAAGCCTGTAGGAGAGAAATGGAGTTCATCACAGCACCATCTCTGAGCTGTGACAGTGGATACTCTAATAAAGGCGTGAGCATACCCATAGTTTTTCACCATTGTGCTCCCGATCACTGTAGGATGATTTGCTCTCAGCAAATCTGGTGTTACTTGGCTATGCAGAGTGGTCATTTTAAGAATGCACTTAAATTTTTTGAAACTATACAATATATCTAAAAGAAAACTAGAAAACTATTAAATATATTATTATTTTAAAGATGCTTCTAAAATATTAAAGATACTTTGCCATATCATTATAAAGAAGGGATATGCATTTGAAATTCTCATTATTTATCAAAGTCCCTCATTAGAGTGTAGAATAGAAGACTCATCTCGTAGTTCACAGCTAGCTTATGATCCTGAACAATCCACTATGCTGGTAGTTTAGTCTGTTTGTTGTTTAACCCAGCTTTTTGTGTAGATCTTAGATCCATTGATCTTGCAATGTATAAACTTGTGAAATCTTTTCTTTTGATCAGCCACTGACAAGACTTGAGTTATGTGTTACTTATAAAGCATAGCTTGCTATTTTCAAATTGGTTTTGACATAAAACTTTAGAAATAGGAGAAAGCTCCAAGTCAAGGATAGTGGCGATGCCTTTCTCAGGTTGGTAGTCACCCCTGACCCTCTACTGCTGACAGGAGAGCAATTTCAGACAGATGGGTCCCCAGGGACACTCAGCAAAGTAGCATTAAGGAATGCATTATGGACTTCTTTCACTTCAGGAAGAGGGGGGAAGTGCTGAAGAGCTCCAGGAGAAAAAAAGAATATGCAGAGATAAAGAATTGAAATGACTGACATTATCTAGCTAACTGAGGAAAATTACAGGTTAGTTAAATAGATAACTTTTTACTGCCCACGTTTCAGAATCTTTGAGATGCAGAATCAGAAAATACACTCTGAGGCTGCCCACAGTCATGCTCAATCATGTATCTTTATGGGAGAGGGAATCATCTAGCCTTTTGGTTCAACCCTCATGAACATTTTTATCCAAGTATGAAATCAGTTTAACATGAATATCAAGTACTGCCCTTAAGAGCAGGACTGCCAAAAACAAAACAAAACAGAATGTTCAATATTATTTGAATTTCAGATAAACAAGGAACATTTTTTTAATACATGCATGTCCCAAATATTGCATGGGATATACTTATACAAAAGTGTGCATGAGAACCATGAATACTAAAATAATAAAAACGTATGTGTGGTTTATCTGAAATTCAAATTTTACTTAGTATTTTGTATTTTTATTTGTAAAGCTGGCAACCTTACTTAGGAGATATTATGTTTTAGAGCACTTCCTGTTTAGTGCATGTGGAAAAGTGAGAGGCACTTTGCCCTCTGTTTGGTAACTATCTTAGTTCCTTAGTGCTGGTGTAATAAGATAACCAAGACTAGGTAATTTATAAACAATAGAAATTTATTTTCTTATAGTTCTGGTGGCTGGGAAGTCCAAGCTCAAGGAACCATTGGATTCAGTGTCTCATGAGGGCTTGCTCTCTGCTTCAAAGATAGCCGCTTGAAACATTGTGTTCTCACATGGCAGAAGGGATGGAAGGACAAGAGACTAAAAGGAAAGCAGCTCTCTGACAGGTCTTTTATAAAATCATTAATCCCATTCCTGTGGGTGGAGCCCTCATGACCTAATCACCCCACAAAAAGCTCCACCTTCTAATATTATCTCCCTGGTGATTAGGTTTCAACATACGAATTTTGCAAGTCCACATGCATTCAAATAGCAGTGGTAATGGGAACTGGGGACAGGGGAACTGATGGCATCAGTTTAATAATGCACTTGAATTTATTGAAACCATATAATATAATATCTGTGGGCCTGTGTCATTTTAAAATACTCCCTGGAGGAATCACATTCCTTTCCCTCAGTAAGTGCCTTTATGAATTATCAGCCTCTCAAGATTTAGTAGAATAATAATTATTGTCATTAACTGGAATTAAAAGTAATAATTATAACAATTTAACCCTGACTTTATATAGGTAACATGCTAGATGCTTTAAAGCATTTACTATTTTATATATGTGTCCCATAGCTAGATGAGGTAGATTCTTAGGGCATTATTTATAGGTTGAGAAACTGAGACTCAGAAAATTACTATAATTTGTCCAAAGTAATGAAGCTAATGAACAAAAGTTATTGTTGATAGTGATAAGGATATACTTACACAAAAGTGTGCATGATAGTGATAAGGATAATAATATTAACTTTGAGTACTATGTTTCAGGAAACCTATGTACAAGGCCCTAAGATGAACTATTTTACATGCATTATCTTAATATCTGCAGTAGCCCTATGTGTTACTATATCAATTTTATAGATGAGGGAACTGATGCTTCAAATGGTTAGGTATTTTATTTTCCCCAGGGTCAGACAAAAAGGAAATTTTGGAATCAGTGCTAGTTACCAGGCCTCCTTTAATCTAAATTCCAAATACAATTGCAGGGGCTTCAGTAATTTCTAACACACTAGGAGTATTGTTTAAAAATAAAAATTCCTATTGAATCAGAATCTCTGAGGTTGTGACCTGGATACATCTATATTAAATACGTGTATAATTTCCCCAGTTGATTCTTATACTGACAAGTCATGAACATGCAAAGCAAAGGCAGCATGTCTAAGACTCAGTGAGAACTCTACCTCTGATTCTGTTAGATAAATAGGATGAAACTCATTGGACTTTGGGCAGCACCATGAATAAGGATGTGTTTTATTCTTTTTTTCTTTAAATACCTAATGTTTATCTCAGCTCTTTTGGATCATTTCACTCTTATGGCATCACAGATGGACAGATGAACTTCTCCAGTTCTCCAATTTGTTCTCAGTAATTTTCATTTTACAGAATGCAATATTTTATAGAAACTGTATTTCTTAACCAAAATTATTTTTTTGTGTGATTCTCCATGACATTATCACCAAGTAAGAATAAAATAATATTTCAAAGCTTATATATTGTTATCTTAGATATAATTGCTTATGGGATACACATTTGAAACAAGTACAAGTCACATAGAAATAGGCAGAAATAATTAAACACCAAAAGACTCAAAGAGACAAGATTGAGATTCCCCAGTGTTTTGTGATGGTAGAGGACAGGAAATACAGAAGTTAGAACTTCTATAAAAAAGGGTAGAACAATTTAACAGGCCCACTTAACCCATGGAAGCCAAAAACCATTAAGCCATATCCTGTGAAGGCACACACATGATGATTTGCAGAAAGCATTTATAGAATCCTTGACACTTCTAGCATGAACACCTCCAGCATTTCATGAATTTCTGAAATAGAAAACAAGAGCAGTGATTGTTGGAGGATTAAGAAAACTGTTGATGCATTTTAAAGACTGAGCTCTAGATAATTTAAAACAGAGAGACTGAGAAGTCTTTGTACTTTTCTTTCATTCCAATATAAGGAAGTGAATTTTATGACTTGTGAAAAGAAATATAATTGAGAATAGATTAACTGTCCTAACACAAATTCTACAAAAAACATGTTTGAGAAGGAATTGGTATGTCAATTATCCCCATTTTAACTTAATATGTTCTACTCTCTTTAAAATCCCTAGACGTGACTAACTCTATGTATTATGTGATCCCATATTTCCAGCTAAAGATGACTCGATTTTCATTATATTATCTGGTCAGAAATAAATGTGTTCTTTCTCTAGATTTTAAATGAGGTGGCACACGAAGAAGTGGTCATATAGAAAAAAAGACACACTGGGTATAAATGATTGATGTTAATAGCCCAGTATTAGTGCACAGGCTCATAAACTGCTACGTAGCCTTACCCAGATATGAAAACATTTGCTCTCTTTGTATTAAATAATATCAGAATGCTCAGAATTTCCTTAATTTCTATGAGACCTACCTTCATCCTTAAAACAATCCTATCTCCTTTGATTTTAGCTAGTTTGGATTTCTCTTTCTTGAAATTTAATACATTGTAATTCAAAGAGTAATCTAGTACTCCTCTCTCTTGCTCTCTCCCTCATATTATCTGCAAATGGGAAAGCAAACAGAAAATGAAGTTTTTACTTAGTGGCAAGTGGAAATGAGTGTTAAACATGTATGATCTCTGAAGAGAAAAAGAGTCAGAAATTATCACTATCCCCACCCCCATAGGTCTCTCTCTTGTTAATTATATGAAACAAATCTTCAATGCCACAATCTAAGTTACATCCAGCAAGGGAGTTGAAATCTTTTAAGTGTTTTATTATGACCCTATGCAGCCTTTCATCGTGACTGCCATGTGAACTTTAAACATTTTATATACAAGATTGTAATTATTCTAACTCTTAAAAGCTTCCTTTATTTTTTTTTTCTTTCTCCAGACCTTACCTGTTGTCAGAATGAAATTTGAAATATCCAATTAAATGGAATTCAAATTATATTAAGTAATAGCCAGCATGCACAAGAACCATTGTAGCTCACATTGCACCTTGATATCAAGACAAAAATAAAACTGCTTTGCTTGTAGTTGTTGCCAATTTAGGAAATAGCATTTATAGAAACTTTGAAGAAACAGCTGTGATTTAGCAAAAATGACTCATTTGTTAATGCTGTAATAATTTGCATTCACTGACTTCATTAAACCCAACTCATTCAATATAAAATGAAATGGTATTTTGAGTCTTAGAAGTATAAAGTCAAATCTGAAGTCAGCTGTAAATTATGGTTGCCCTGTATGTGTATAATGAGTTTAATAAATACATGACATTAGAAGTTTAATCTTATATTTCTCTTACTTGAGAATTATGAGTGATATGCAATTAGTCATATATGTGGGGAATTTTGAAGGTTGAAAATCGAGGACTGCATGGGTCTAGTCCTACTACTTGTTAGATATACGATTCTCTACAGGAACTCCTTTATTTGTAAAATAAAATGATCCTGGTAGTCACTCTATGGGATTTTTGTGAATATTAAATGAGATAAAACAAACATTTGCCACATCTTCTGATATTTAAATGACCTAAAAAGCAAGTATATTCTAATTTAAAACGCAAGTGAAATTAGCTAGAAAACAGAATACTGTATACAAAGTTAGTTAATATCCTTAATCAAGGAAAAGGCTAGATACAGTAAGGCTAGAGTAGAATGATTCAACCAAAAGAGAAAATATGACATTTTATCCCATTCAAATATTTATAGTATGTACTTATTTAAACTTAACTGTGAATAAAATCTCATCCATACCATTCTGTCTGCAATAAATATTTAACTTCATGTAATTTCATAAAAGATAGAAATGAACCTCTTCTTGAGGCTCTATACAAGTTAAACACTCTGCCACATGGTGGCTTCAGAACAGACAGAGAAAAGATTAAACAACTGAATGGTCTCACATGCCTCAACCACAAGAATCTAAAAAAGAATGAGATCCCTGGGCTTGGCCAGGGGCAGTGGTAAAAACAGGGCCGAGATCAAGTACTCAAGGCAGAAGTGAAGGACAGAAAAGGAGAAAAGAGACCAATAAAAAGTATTGTAACCACTGTCACAGAATAACTCTAAAACACTACCCAATGGGAAATTAGAATTTGTTTTGCACTATCCTATTGATCCTGATTTATATTTGTCATCTGTATTCAAACTCTTAGTGGGCAATGGATAGCACATTCAAGGTTCAGGTAAATTGTGGATACATTTACAAAGATAAACCTTTTTTGAGGGGTTATTACTTTGGAGTTCAAAGTTACCTAATTATTTGTCTACATCACAAGTTATTAACCTATAGTTTTCATTCTCCATGAAAGTAAAGCTTAATATAGGCACAAATCTGTCATTCAAGAAGAGAACATATAATGGTGCCCAATAAAACAAGGCTTTCATACCTGCATGTCTATATATGTGTGTGAGTATAAATAGGCATACTTGCTTGCCTTTTTAAGATCATCAAATGAGAGAACATGAGTAGCAAAATCTAAATTAGTTATAGAAATGCAGTTTAACATTTTAAAAATTAAATTTACTATATTTTTATTTTCTTGCAAAATAACATTGAATTCTTGAAGTAATTTTTCCAATATTTTCATAACCTTATAAAATATGCTAATCAATATTATAATAGTAAGTAAATTAAAGAACTAAAAAAATCAAAGAAAGACAAAAAACATTTATGACATCCATTAGGAATCATTGAAAACATTTTAAAAATATCTAGGTATGATCACAGTAAGGTGTAGATCACGCAAATGTTACTATTGTGTGTGATTGTTAAGTGTTGAGAATTAGCATTGAGAATATCTGTTTCATGTCACTCATATGAAAGCCAACGAAATATGGGAATTTTTGAAGTTTGTCACTTTTAGGATGACTATAGGTCCCAATCTGCATGAGAGATCCCTTCTTTGAGCCAGTTGTCTCATTGCAATTATTAGTGGCACTTTTACTCTCAAATTATTCTGATTCAGATAATTAATAATATGGTCGCCATCAGTCACATGGGATCTGGTAACTGGAATTCAGCTGAAGCCAAATTAGCTTCAAAATTAGTAGAATTTCCCATTCCATTCCAATCCAACCTAATAAACCTTCTGAAGATAAACTGTTCTAAAAGACATGAGCCATTGCTTCCAGGTGTTGTTTTCTAAACATTTTGTGCTAAATGACCCACAGTGAGCTGGCTTGGGGTTCAGTGCTGGCCTGGAAGGGATCCATATAGCTGTCACTATGCAACAAGTCCACATGGGCTTTTCTTCCTAATCCTTCTTCTCACTAGTAAGTTGCAAAGAGAACTTTGGGGAATTGCCTTGTTTGTATTTATTGACCATTTAAAAAATGACTTATTGTTTAGAAAACATTACTCTTGTTAGATTTTTATTGTTTGGAGAGTTCCAGAACACTTTTAAACCACTTTTAGAAGAATAAAACAAAATGTAGTTCAGTGGTCATAAATTCAACTAGACAGGCAATGTACTGAGAAGGTAAAGAAAGAAAGGTTCAGTTGTAAAATGAAAACGTACATTTCAGCGCAGGTAACTTCTGGATAGAATCACTATGGTAAAACACCCCTTCTTTTTTTCTTTCTTTCTTTTTTTTCCTCTTTCTTTCTTTCCATAGGAATGTTGGGGACAAAGATATTTAGATCATTTTTACATGATCACAGACAATTAACCTGTAATTTTTACTCTTCAGGAAAATGAAGTTTTAATATAGGCACAAATTTATCCCCCAAGTATAACATGTTTCACCAATGGATATGCTGTGTTTAATCTATCCCTCAGAGTTCAACAAGACAAATGCAATTTCCAAGTTCCCAGAAACTAAAAGAAGGGAATTTTCACTTGTACTCTTCCTGATACAGAAGGGAACGGGAATACAGTACATCTGTTCTCAAAGCTTGCTATGATGATTGCTTAGAATTGTAGATAGAAGGAAGAACTTTGGAGCTGCCAAACAGTCTAGGGCTAAAGAAATAATTACATCATTTTATCATTATGAAACTATACATAAGTTATTTGGTTAAGGAGAGCTCAAATGGGTGTTTGCTTATGCATTTATTAAAAAGTGTTGGCATCAGCTATGTGCCAAGTACCGTAGAACTGAATATAAGTTGGTGAACAAAATGGACATTATTTTTGCCCTAATGAAGGTTACAATCTAGTGGAATCTAATAATGCCATCATCAGGCTTATTTTAAGAATTAAGTGAGATAATTTGTGTAAAGCTCTATCCTAGTGCCTGGAACAATCTAAAAAGCTATTGCTTGTCTTATTATATTTCTAACAAAATAAGTGAAAGACTGAGTCAAAAACAGCTAGAGTTATATAATTTACACACTTTCTATCCATTCTCTATCAGTAGCACCACACCATTGCAGGCTTGATTTCTCTGGAATTGGGGAGATAATTATTTACTGCATTGTCATCTCCCATGAATTAAGGCAGTATTGTAAATTTCATGAAAGACCACCATCTACTGTCACAGGTTGGCACCTTGTTTTTGGACATCTGATTTTCATTTCTCTCTTAACAGTTATGGATTAGTCTTTTTTTTAAATGTAGGAAATTAACACATGTGACCTGCAAGTCATCATATTAAATCAAAACAATGTTGTAGCAAAAGCATAAGGGCAAAGATTTCACTAGGTCTTTTTATTATTCCCATTTATTGGCCTCTCATATAGTATAATTTTGCTGATAGTGTCTCTTTGCTGCAAGCATAAATACATCATGGTATATGTGTATATGTGTATATGTGTATACACATATAATATAATATAATTATATTATACACTATACAATATACACAATTATATACAATACAAATATAATATCACTAAAGACTTTTAAATAAATAAATTTAAATAATTTTAATTCATTTAAAAATTTTTACTAAAAATAAATTTTTTCAATTAAATAATTGCCTTAAAATTCAGCATGATAAAACTCCTTTAGAATAATCAAATCTTCTAAAAATGTATTGATGAAAAATTGTGAGTAAGCTTTCATTCAACACTTTTGGATTTTGATACTAAAATGCATAGTTTATTCTCTTTAAGAGGATAATATGAAAGTGCTATTCACTAATAACATCTTCACTCTGTGACAGTAATAGGTGAATGAGAAATACAAAAAACTTTGGAGAAATCAAGTCTTTTGATGTCACACTGAATAAAAAAGCTCACTTTGATAAAAATAATTTTAAAAATAATATTTTGTACTACTGTAATAAATACATATACACACAATATATGTAGTACCTAGAATATACCTTTGTGTGTGTATATATATAAAACAATCTTATAATGCATAATATATGTATATGTACCTCCATATATACCAGATAACAGAAACAATTAATTAGAAAGAAAAAGAGAAAAATATGCAACAAGATTTTTGAGTACTCTACCCAGGATTCAAGCATGAAACCTATGTTTTAACCATAGCCGTTCTCTAATTCATTTTTCCTCTTGAATCTTACTTTTAACATGCATAAAACAATCAGGTTGGAATATTTATATGATTCTCAGAGTGGCGAGTGTGCATACTCCACTCTGTGTTAAGAGATGATTCTCCATGGGTCTGGTGTTTATGCACTCTTCTGAGCAGAGGGCACTGACAGATTTTCTCAAAGATGTTTGCACAAAAGCCTTGGAAACATAAAGATAGTGATCCCTGGAGATAATTTAGAGCTGTTTTTCCCTGGACACATTTCAGGGCAAAAAAGCTTGAGGCATCTTTCTCCCCTCCCAGAGACATTCCATAGTAAGACAATATTTCTCTTTCTGGAACAGAGGAGAGGAGATTTTGCCAGAAGCCCTTATGTAAGAGCAGCATCTCAAAATCTCAGAGTCCCTTACATGTGGCATATTCACTGTGTGTGCAGCATCTCCCTGGGCCTGCCTATGCCCCAGCCTCTTGAGACCTGGGGGACACAACATACTGATGGGAACATGCAGTTCGTGTTGTCTATTATGCCATGAGTAATAAACTGTCTAAAACCATTAAGGTGAATTGTCACCTTATTGGCCAAATCTATGGAAATGGGACAGATCAGTCTAGTTGCTGCCCTAACTATTGCTGCCGTGGAACTGCTTGATCACTTGACCCTTTAAAGACAGAGCAAAATCACATGAGGAAGTTTTCCCAAATGCTGATGCTCACCTGTATTCTTATATCACCCATATTTTTTGAGACATTGTCCTTAAGTAGCCACTGTTTCTGACAGGAAAACAAAAAGGGATGGGCCATCAGTGGTACTAGTTAATGGAAGTCATTTATAATAAAAGACGAAATAGAGGGTGCAAAATTGAGATTACTGTCCTTAAAACCTTACCATCTTAAAGGGAAAGGGAAATGGGTTTAAAAATAGTCTATAGATAAAAAGATAAATAGATTTAGAGAAATAGATAATAAATAAATATTTAAATATGTACATAAACACAAACACTAGAAATATTCTAGAATTAATTACATGCGTATTATGAATAGGAAAGAAGGGGAGGGTGAATGAAGATGTTTATAAAGAGCACCTAATCTACCAGGTTTAGTGTGTGGAATGAAGAAAAATTTTTTAGAGGGTTTAGCCTTTTATCTGTCTCACAGATGAGTAGGAGTTCAAAAGAAAATGAGGGGAGGTGCAAATAAGAGTCAATACAATCAGATGAACCAGTTTCAGCAAAAATATAGATTTACCTGCTCTAAGAACTGCACATACTTCTGTCCAACTAGAGCACATGGTAAAAAAGGAGAAGGAGTATGATTAATTTAAAGACAAAAACTAACAATACAACTGTTTAAGTAAATTACAATGATTTGGGATATTAACCTACAAGGAGTTGGAAACTATAAGGTTTTAATGAGGAGAAACTCATTATCTGATCATATCTGGGTAACAGGGGTGGAAATCTAATATTCACTGAAAAGTACAATGTAAACATTTACTATTGGTATTTCATTTAAGTCTTAACACAACTCTATGGGGTAAATACCATACCATTCACTTTGTAAAGATAGGGATACTGAGGCAAAGAGAAGTTAAGTAACGCAGAATCAGTATTTAGTCCATAGGTTATGTGCCTTGGCACAGTACACTCTACTTTGTCATTCTGCTACAGAATGCTCACTGTTTGCCAGTACCATGGAAAGAATGGACCAGAAGCAGACAGGACATAGCTTCAGTAGTCCAGAGGACGTATGATAGGAACTTGCAGTTGTTTAGATATGGAATGAAGATAAAGAAAAAGTGGTTAAGATAACTTTCAGATTTGAGGGTTGAGTAGTTCCTAGCTCTATGATTCTAAGCTTTGGAAAGTAGTGCCATTTTTGTGTGAAAAAAAAACAAGACTCAAAAGCAAATAGGATATCCTTTATGGCAAATTGATGGAAAATATATGTTGCTGCTATCATATATTTCTGAGTCAATGAGATGCATGGTAATTCATCATAGCACTCTCTAAATCTTACACTAATGTGTTTTTTTTAATTTTTTTTATTTCAGCATATTACGGGGGTACAAATGTCTAGCTTACCTATATTGCCTTTGCCCCACCCGAGTCAGAGCTTAAAGCATGTCCAGCCCCCAGACGGTGTGCACTGCACTCATTAGGTGTGAATATACCCACCTAACTACCATTTGACCCAGCATTCCCATTACTGGGCATCTACACAAGGGAACAAAAGACATTCTATAAAAAAGACATCAGCACTAGAATGTTTATAGCAGCACAATTCACAATTGCAAAGATGTGGAAACAACCTAAGTGCCCATCAATACATGAGTGGATTAAGAAAATGTGGTATATTTTATATCCCCCTCCCACCTGCCCAACACACGATGAATGTTACTACTATATGTGCACTTAAGTGTTGGTCAGTTAGGTCAGTTAATACACAATTTGATGGTGAGTAGGTGTGGTGCTTGTTTTTCCATTCTTGTAATACTTCACTTAGTAGAATGGGCCTCAGGTCTACCCAGGATAATACAGGAGGTGCTAGATCACCATTGTTTTCATGGCTTAGCATAACTCCAAGGTATACATATACCACACTTTATCCAAGGCTCTTCAAAAACATTCCAAACCTTAAACAGAGATTGTCAGTATGAAGTCTTGCAGGAAAAAAAATCATATATTCTGGATTTTCTTTGTGTGGTCAAACTATCTCTCTTTGCTGATGATATGATCTTATATCTAGAAAACCTCAAAGATCCTGCCATGAGACTACTGGAATTGATAAACAAATTCAGCAAAGTATCAGGTTACAAACTCATTGTACAGAAATCAGTAGCATTCCTACACGCCAACAACAGTCAAACTGAGAACCAAATCAAAGACTCAATACCCTTCACAATAGCAACAAAGAAAATAAATTACCTAGGAATATATTTAACTAAGGAGGTAAAAGACCTTTACAGGTAAAATTATGAAACACTGAGGAAGGAAATAGCAGAGGACATAAACAGGTGGAAAACCATACCATGCTAATGGGTTGGCAGAATCAACATTGTTAAAATGCCTATACTACCCAAGGTGATCTACAGATTCAATGCAACCCCTATTAAAATACCAACATCATTTTTTGCTGATCTAGAAAAAATAATTCTACACTTCATATGGAACCAGAGAAGACCCATATAGCAAAAGCAATCTTAAGCAAAAAGAACAAATTGGGAGGCATCAATTTACCAGACTTCAAGCTATACCACAAAGCTATAGTAACTTAAACTAGTGTTCTTAAACTGGTTTTCACTCCCACCATCAACACATTTTTCCATTACTATTTGAGTGCTATGTCTATTTATCATTGTTAACAATGTTATCCAATGAGATAAGCTTAAAGAAAGACCAATTTTATAAATTTCTCTTTAAAAGTCTAGAAATTACATTTATGAATATTCCACTGGCTTCACTTGCATCGTCTAACTCAATTCCTAAAATGTTCTAGTGAGCTAAGACACCATTATTCCCATTTTACAGAAAAGAGAATTGGAGCTGTGATAGATAAGATAACTTGCCAAGATGATCTAAATAGAAAGCTTCAAAGCTGGAATTCACATTTATATAGTCTGCCTCCAGAGTAGGGACATTTTGGCATGAAATTATATTACCTAAAAAGAAGATCAAATAAATTTAAAAGGCAAGTAAACTGATAAGTCATCAACATTTTGGATTATATATAAATATACCAGTTCCTAACTATCTTATTAAGTCAGAGATCTCAATTTAACCTGGTCTCAGGGAAGGAAATTGTACAAGTTTGAAATGGTAATGAAGGACATTTCTTTCAGGTGTAAACCCACAGCAGCTAATGAAATTCAGATAATCCTATATGACCATAATAAAAATACTTCTGTGCCATACTTCTGTGTTCCAGTTGGTCTGCTTCTTGAATAATATATATGGCCTACGGTCAAAATCAGAACGAAATAGCACGTTGTCATAGATTTCTGTTTGTTTTTTTTTTTTTTCGCATGACTTTTTTAAAAAGGCAAGAAGATAGCAATAAACATATAAAGAATGTAGAAAGTCTTCATGTCAAAGGAAATCCACAAATCTCATTAAACTGGAAAATAATTTCAATGTAAAGCTATCGGAATATCATATGAACATTATAACTGGCTCAGATGCAACAGCTTGTTGGCCAGCTATAGAAAATGATCAGGTTCATTTTAGTGTGTAGCTTGTGTTCCTACCCTAGAAATAAGCATGAACCAGATGGAATGTAACTATCATTTAGGCCTGTAGGGTTTATATCCTACTAAACTACTATTGAATTTTTCTCTCCTTTCCCTTTGTGCATATCCAATATTTGAATTTTTTTCAAGTATTCCAATTTCTTAAAATAGCCTTAGTATTTTAAAGTCAAAACTAAAGTAAAACTTTAAAAAAAATCTCAACAATGTCAATAATTTTTAGTTTTATTATATAAAATTATTATGTATTTACAAGTAGAAATAAAATAAATTGCTTTCTATATATTTATTCACTTGCACTAGTTAAGCAAATACAGTATAATTTCCTTCAAATATGTGATAATCAATTTCATACTTTGCATGAACAAATGAACAGACAAAAAAGGTATCTAGATTAAACATGACATCAAATCTAATAGGTAATTCTAGTTATTAGCAACTACGGGGATATTAGATCATCACAGGGGCTTCTCAATATCAGAAGAAATAAAATCAAGTAATAGTATTAAAATACCAATTAATATCTTAAGTGCAATATAAAAGAAAATAATTCAACTAGGAAAATAGAACAGTGAAATGATGATCCTAATGGAATTCTTGTACCTGTAGGGTGCTAAGCCAGTGACATTTCCTAACCAGAAGGCAGCTTGAGTATTATTGCAGACTAGCTAAAGGAAGGGCCACCCACTGAGACTACAGAAAAGAAAGATCAATATTGTCTCCAGTGAATAGTGCCAAAAAACAACAGAAAGATTCTGAGAATACAGTATGCCTTTGCCTTTATAAAAGAAGTTAGAAGCATATTACAAAACTCAATTTTTCCATAATATCTCATTATTGAACACAGCCATGCTTTAACTTTTCATGAGCAATGAATATTCCAACTCTTTAAAACAATACTGATGAGCATTGGAAAGCAAATCACCCCTGCTCATAACATGTAATTTACTGAAAGAAAGGTAATATGCCCTCAGCTCTGCAAAATTATGTTATTGTCATATATATTAATACAAAAGTCATGTTCTCTAAAAGTAAATATATGATGATTTTCTTTAAAATCTGGGGGTTTATCCTGTAAATCTGTGTGATATTCAGCACATCTTACTATGTCAAGAGTCCCTATAATCATGCTCAAACTCAATGATTCAGTGGCAGCATGCATAGGACTTGAAAGCTCTTATACTCATGACTTTAGTTTATTACAGCAAACGGACATAGAAACAAATCAGCAAAGGAAATACGCACATGGGGCAAAGTCCAGGAGCAATCAAGGGCAAGTTTCCAGGTGCTCCCTCTCAGTAGAATTGCATAGGGATGTGGTTAATTCTCCCAGCAATGATCTATCATAACACACGTGACGTGATGCCAATGGGAAAGTTCACCTAAGCTTTGATGCACAGGGATATTTATTGAGGATCAGTGACATAGGCATGGGGCACCCACATTACATAATTACTCACATTACAGCCCTCCAGTCCCACCCTTCAGCTCCCTTCCCAGCAAAAACAGAAAAAGGCCTTCACCATAAGTCACATTATCAGGATAACTGATACAACGGAGCAGCCCAAGGCATCAAAGGTACAAAAATGCTTTTATAAGGCAAAATTATTGCAAGGACTCAGAGATTATCTCTCAGGAGCCTGCCAGTTCTGAAGACAGGTCTTCCTGCTGAGAATGTGTAGGATTTGAGCAACCCAGATCTACTGAATAGACTTTTCTGCCCACTTACATTCTATTGCCTTTATTTCTTTGCAATAAATAGATATAGGAGTAATAATACTTAAGTTATCTACTCCATAAGTTATTTTGAGAATTAATTTTGATGAGCCATGTGAAAATCCCGAACACATTTCTAACTATTATTGTTGTCATAATAATTATGGTTGATTAGTCAATAAAAACCAATGGGTAATGTGACTTCCTTACAGCATCTAGAAGATATTATGTGGATATTCAACAATTAACTCTGTTTTTATACATGAAAATAAATGGAGACAATTTTGATTGACAATGAACATTGTTTTCACAATATGTTGTCCAATTAAAAAGGTAACAACCTGATATTAATTTTCCTAACTTTCCCAATAAATTACATTGACAATGAACCAATTTTACAATATGGTATATTTTATGAACATATATGTTGAAAGGAATACTGCATATTAAAAATGATAGACAAATAATGATCTCACCATTTTAAAGTAATCTGTTTCTTAAAAGAGACAATGATTGTAACTGGGATTTAAGCTTCATTTATCTCAATGAAATACTGTGGGATTAGGGCCACATCTTATTGTGTTTTTCTAACCCCAGTCCCCAGCACACTCCTTGCCAAAAATAGCAAATACAGGTAATGCATTTTATTCACTAATCTCCAAAAGTGAATCTTTACACTGAGTAGTTTACATATACTAGGCACTGAATAAGTATTATACTTTGTAGTGGACACTTCTTAATGGGGGCTGTCCACATTATTATGAAGCTTTTCCTAAATTTTGCTGGTTTACTCATAGTGAAATTAACAACACAAAACCCTGCAACTGGCTTGCCCAGCCACCATTGTTGAACCAAGATTGCACACTCATTACATAGCTTCTGCTAATCAGATACACCTATGTGAAACTTAAATTGGAAATTAAGTTACCTGGAGAAAGAGACCACACTGTGAGACATTTATTTTGGTAGTGTGAAATTTGGTAGAGGCAGTGGGTTTCCAGAATTATAAGCCATGTCAGTAACTTGTATATTCAACAGCTTGTTGCTTGTGGCAAAGGTGGAGCAATTCTGAAGCTGGCTGCTCTCATGATGCTTTCCTGATTTGGGTGCTTCCTAGAAATGGAACCAACTTTGTCATGCCACTTTGGGGATACGGTTCTGGTAGTTATTCCTGGAAATTCTCCTAGAGTCTTTTTCTTAAGTCCTTCCAAAAATTCCATGAAGGAGATCCTTTAACAAATCTCTTTTTAATTAAACTAATTAAAGCTAATCATGCGGTAGTGAAAATAAAGGGAGAAGAGAGAAGAATAGTGTTCCTAAGAATAGTCAGTTTATGGCATCATTGAGATACTGTATCAAGTTCCACTTCTGTCACTAATTCTCATTCCTTAGGCAAGATTTCCCCCTTATCACTCAGCTTTCTCTTTACAGGGGGAACTATGAAACACTAAGGAAGGAAATAGCAGAGGACGTAAACAGGTGGAAAAACATACCATGTTCATGGGTCAGCAGGAATGCTTTCAATTTTTACCCATTCAGTATGAAGTTGGCTATGGGCTTGTCATATATGATTTTTATCATTTTTTAGGTAAGTCCCGTCTATGCCTATTATGTTAAGCATTCTTACCATAAAAGGGTGCTGAATTTTGTCTAATGCTTTTTCTGCATCTATTGAGAGGATCATATGGTCTTTGTTTTTACTTCTATTTATGTGGTGAATTACATTTATAGATTTGTGTATGTTGAACCATCCCTGCATCTCTGGGATGAAGCCCACTTGGTCATGATGGATTATTTTTTTGATAAGCACCTGAATTCAGTTTGCTAGGATTTTGTTAAGAATTTTTGCGTCTATATTCATAAGGGATATTGGTCTGTAGTTTTGTTTTGTTGCTGTATCCTTTCCTGGTTTTGGTATCAGGGTGATGTTGGTTTCATAAAACATGTTGGGGAGGATTCCTTCCTTCTTGATGCTATGGAATAATTTTTGTAGGATAGGCACCAGTTCTTATTTGTAGGTCTGGTAAAATTCGAGTGTGAAACTATCTGGTCTGGGACTTTTCTTTTTAAGAAGGTTATTTATTGCTGCTTCAATTTTGGTACTTGATAGTGGTCTGTTTAGGAATTCTATTTCTAAAGACATCTGGACTAGAATGGTTTATAGCAGCACAATTCACAATTGCAAAGATGTGGAAACAACCTAAGTTCCCATCAATACATAAGTAGATTAATTTTATTAGATGTGGTTTATATATACCATGGAGTTCAACTCATCCAAAAAAAAAAACAATGATGATCTAGCACCTCTTGTATTATTCTAGATACAGCTGGAGCCCATTCTACTAAGTGAAGTATCACAAGAATGGAAAAACAAGCACCACATGTACTCACCATCAAATTGGTATTAACTGATCAACACTTATGTGCACATGTAGTAGTAACATTCATCGGGTGTTAGGCAGATGGAAGGGGGGAGGAGGGGAATGGGTGTGGTGTGCACCATCTGGGGGATGAACACATTTGAAGCGCTGACTCAGGTGGGGCAAAGGCAATACATGTAACCTAAACATTTGTACCCCTGTAATATGCTGAAATAAAAAATTAAAAAAATGATTTTTCTAGATTGCATTACTGGCACTTTTCAGCATTTTCCTCAGTCAATCTAGGATAAGTTGTGTTCAATATCAACTAAATATCTTCCCCAATGAAATTGCAAAACTGAGTATCAATTACTTGAATTAGTTTGTCAGTGAGTTTTTCTCAAATATCCAAGATGCAAAGAAAATTAAGTAAATAAATATTTTTCCAGCTGACTTGCAACACAATAGTTGATGAAAAGAGTGTACAAACACATAAAAATCAGAAACACATGTGCACATACATGCTTGTGTGTGTGCGTGTGTATGGTCATTTAAGTGAGATAAGAGGGGAAAATGGGGCTGAACTAAATTATTTATAAAGTCTGTTCCAGTGCTGATAGTCTAAAAGCCCACGAATCTGTGAAACGGGAAAATGGATAAAGTTAATTAGGAACAGTTTCCTAGTGAGCTTTGGGTTAGATATAAAGGAAAGGAGAAAGGCACTAAGGCTACCCAGCTGGAAAGAAAAGTGGCCACATATGGTGGCACATCAAAATAAGCATTTACATACTAAGCCTATCCTCTGCTTCCTGAAGTCATAGTACGCAAAGGCATAGTTGTCCATCTCCTAATAAAATATAAGTATTAAATAAGTTATTTCTGCTGCTCTAGTAAGTACTTTCATCATGTTCAGGAAGAGCTGCTTACTAGTCATCACTTCCTTGCTTTGCTGACATTTCAGGGTGAATGCAGTCATTTCATGGTTCACTCCTGGTTGCTTCACCCTGGCAGTGAACATTTGCACATTAACCGATGACAACACATGCTGTCTCTATCCAACTTTGTACATTTCACACTGTGAAATGCTATTGTATTATCATTTTCTTTCATGCTACACTAATGAGCATGTGAAGCATCAGCCTTTGAGGACACATTTTTTGTTTGTTTGTTCCAAGAGTCTATTTCAGACTGTTAAGCTAGTCTGTACAGAACCAGAAAGTTTTCTTATGCTAAGGAAAGTTGAATGAGGCCTGCCATTTCAAGAGCACTTCAGAGATACGTTATATGCTAAAAATATGTAATTTCCTAATTGTGCAGCATTGGTTTATAGTGTTTCTATATAAATGTTCAAATAACATTCCTGACTGTAGCAATGGTAATCCACTGAAAAAGAGATAAAAAAGCATTTAAGTGAATTCAGTTAAGTAGATAAAAGCAAGTTTTTCTTCCCTGTCTGGTTGGATCATGTCAAATTTACTCAAGTAATATAATTTGCAAGTTATTTTTTTAATTTAGTGGAAATAAAGAGTCCTAAAATCCTTTAACTAATTATAAGCCACAAGTAAGAGAGAAGAAAAAAAAAATCTATTGAGAATTATCAAATTAGTAAAAATCAGTTAATATAATGGTACTGTTATTTAACTTATACTTTCTTTAAAGCAACTATAAATTCTAGTCTTTCCACATGTTATGCAAGTTTCATACTCACTCTGAAAAATATGAAATTTAGATCCTAGTCAAAATAGTTATGGATGGTTTATGCAACACTGAGTGTGGGAGACTGATTATTACTCCAGTGTTCCTTGTTTCTTGTTCCTTGTTTCTATTTCAGAGAGTCATGAAAATTTAGAGCTAGAATAAGTCTTAGCATTTATATAGCCACATTTTATAAGCTACAAAACTTAGAATTTAAGTGACTTGTTCCACATTAAAACAAGAAGTTATAAACCGAAGAAGAGCAAAATATCAAAACTATTTAAGACATTTTCTGTGGTATAATTTTGCCTCACAAGATGAACTTACTCAAATTGATATATTGCCTGTCCAAGGAAAATTTTTCTTAGTCTCCTAATTTTTCTTAACCAAGTTTTCTTTTTCCTATACACCAAAAAAATGTGCTGCTTATATGTAAAATAAACTATAGTTCTTGGTTATTGAAGTTTTGATATTTATGTCTTATAATTATAAGCTGGAGTAAATCAAGATCAAATTTGATCCTAGAAAAATTTTCACAATGCCCTTTGCCAAGGATAATTGCTAAACTACTGTAGCCACATTATTGCTTCCACCAAGGAAGACTTGGTCCTGTTTGAAAACAAATGTAGGTTGACATCCTAAGAACCCAAAGCCAAATTAAACAGTTTAACCTGAACTTCTATTGAGTTGATAAATATATTAATTAGGCATTAAAATGCTAAAATAGTACCACAAACTTAGGGACTTAAAACAGTACACATTATTTCACAGCTTCTGTGGATGAGGAGTCTGAGCATCCTCTGCTTTCAGGATCTCACAAAACTGCAATTAAGATATCAGCCTGGGCTGTGTTCCCTTCTGAGACTCAACTAACCAGGACTTCACTGACATGCTTGCATGACTGTTGGCAGCCGTTAGTTCTTTGTGAGCTGTTGGACTCGGTTTCTTCCTGTCTGTCTGTCAGCAAGGGCTGAAGGCTGCCCTCAGTTCTTGCTGCGTGAGCCTTTTCAAATGGCTCCTTGCTTCTTAAATCCAGTGAGGGAAAGTGTCTCCTTGCAATGTTGGCATTACAATGTAGGGTAAATAATTATATAAACATATCACATATATGTAATATATATATGTATCAAAAAGTTATACTATTAAGCATTTTCCAAGCCTTCGCCAAAGGTATTTATAGCGTATCGCCTGGCTTTTTGTGCACCGATTAAAAGAAAGTAATCAGACCTTTCAGGGACTACTGGATACTGGCTCTGAACTGACACTGAAGCCAGGAGACCCAAAATGTCACCATGATCCACCAGTCAGAGTAGAAAGTTGTGGAGGTGAGGTGATCAATGGAATTTTAGCTCAGGTCCATCTTACAGTGTGCCCAGTAGGTCCCCAAACTCATTTTGTGGTTATTTTCTCAGTTCCGGAATGTATAATTGGAATAGATATATTCAACAGCTGGAAGAATCCCCCCACACTGTTTCCCTGACCTGTGGAGTGAAGGCTATAATAGTGGGAAAGGCCAAGTGGAAGCCATTAGAATCATACCTAGCTATTATTTTCATGTACTTCAGCAATACTGAATTCTTGAAGGAATTGTGAAAATTAGCACCACCATCAAGGACCTGAAAATTGAAGGTGTTGGGATTCCCATAACATCCCCGTTCAACTTTCTTATTTGGCCCATGCAGAAGACAGATGGATCTTGGAGAATGAAAGCGGATTACCAACAGCTTAACCAAGTGGTGACTGCAGCACAATTGCATTTGCTGTACCAAATGTGGTTTCATTGCTTGAACAAATTAACACATCCTGATACCTGGTATGGAACTGTAGATCTGGAAAATGCCCGTTTCCCCATCCCTGTCCATAAGTTACACAAGAAGTAGTTTTAATTCATCCGGCAAGGCCAGCAATACTCCATCCCTGTCCTACTTCATAAGGTATATCAACTCTCCAGCCCTATATCATAATTTAGTTCTTGGGTATCTTGATCAACTTTCCCTTTCACAAGATATCACACTGGTCCATTACATTGATGACATTATGCTGATTGTAATTAGGGAGAAAGAAATAGCAATTATTCTAAACTTATTGGTAAGGCATTAATTGAACAAAATTTCAAGGGCATTAACCTCAGTGAAATTTCTAGTTGCCCAGTATTGTGGGGCATGTAGAGATATCCCTTCTTAAGAGAATGATAAGTTATTGCATCTGACCCCTCCTACATACAAAAATAGAGGCACAACACCTAGTGGGCCTCTTTTAATTTCGAATGCCACATATTCTTCATTTGGATGTTACTCTGGCCCATTCACTGATTGACCCAAAAATCTGCTAGTTTTGAGTAGAGCCCAGAACAAGAGAACATTCTGCAACAGGTCCAGACTTGTGCATGCTGGTCTGTCATCTAAGCCATATGTTCCAGCAGATCCAATGGTACTTGAAGTGTCAATGGAAGA
>CM052444.1:57777310-57854313 GCA_028533085.1 Varecia variegata
GTAGGTCTGAGTCAGGTGGTGCAAAGGCAATTTATGTAACCAAAGCATTTGTACCCCCATAATACTCTGAAATTAAAAGAAAAAAAAACTTATCCCACTGATGACTCAAGTATGAAGAGTTAGATAAGAAACCAGTGCCCCCATTCAAGTACTAAGTAGGCCCAACCCTACTTAGCTTTGAGATCAGACAAGATCAGGTACATTCAGGGTGATATAGCCATATATTCACACCTAATGGGTGTGGTGCACACTGTCTGGGGGGTGGACACGCTTGAAGTTCTGACTTGGGCGAGGCAAAGGCAATATGTAAACTAAACATTTGTACCCCTGTAATATGCTGAAATCAATAAACAAAATAAAATAAAATAATAAAATAAAAATATATAAAAAAGAAACCAGTCCCTATGACTGTGGCTATGAATATAGTGCTATATATTTAAAACCTCTTCAACATTATTTACTTTCCAAAATATAAACCTAGGATTCCTGCTGTGTATCTGTGAAGTTGTTGTCTCAAACTTTTGTTTCATTCCTCTGTGACTTACTTTAGATCCTGAAGCATGCTCTTTCAACTTTTTGAACCTGTCATTATAATATCTATTTTGCAGTAAATCTGGACCAATAATAATCTCCAGAATGAAAAAAATAAATAAAAATAAAATAGATTTAATAATCACATTCTTGTTGGTAGGGTTGGGATAGTAATTCTAAAGCTAAGTATGTATTTGGGAATTAAGGGAATATATATTCACACTAATGCAGTTGGTAATTGGGATTTCCATTATGAGAAAAATAAGATAAAAAGTACAATAAAGTTTATAAATTTAAAATTTATAAAAACACATGACCCTCAATTTGAATATGAAATATCAGTTTAAACCAAAGTATTTTATCTTTTAAAAATATATGCATTTTCTAACTCTCTATTGAAAGGATCTATAATCAGTGACCAAATCAGTAGCAATGAGTACTCCTAGAACCCAAATTTCATTCTATAAATACCACTTTACCAAAAATGGTTCCTTGGTATGATGGTTAGTTTTATGTATCAACTTGGCTAGGCTATAATAGCCAGTTTATTCAACTGAGCACTAATCTAGGTGTTGCTGCAAAAGTAGTTTGTAAATGTGATTAACATAAAATCACTTGACTTTAAGAAGACTATCCTCTCCTCAAAATCTGGGAAGGTCTTATCCAATGTGTCATAAAGCTTTAAGAGTAAAACTGAGGTTTTCCTGAAGAAGAGGAAATTCTACCCATAAACTGTAGAACCAGCTCCTGCTGAGAGTTTCTAGCCTGCTAAGCTGCCCAGTGGATTTCAGACTTGCCTAGTGAGTCCCCAAAATTGTGTAAGTCAATTCCTTGCAATAAATCTCATATATATGAGATATACATTTTTGAAATATATAAGGTTATGTAATATATAGTATATATTTGATTAAATAAAATGTTAAAATTAACTGCACCCTTTTTAAAACTTAATGGGCCTAAAAGAAAATAAACATTTTACATATGTGATTTGTATTTGTAGCTCACATTTTAATTCTATCAGGCAATGTTTATCTTTAGGCTCCCACCCCTCTTACTTTTTTTCTGCAAATTATTTGTCAGAAAAATTAGGTTGTTTGCCCTACATTTTACTGACTACTAAAGATTCACATAGCCTAAATTTTGCTCATTGTGTTCCCAAGTTTCAATGTATATTAGTCATATTTTATCTTCATTAGTGCTTAGGAATACAGACCTGATCACATCCAGGCTTGATTTTGTTTGGCTATACACACTTTATAGTTGCACTTCCATCAGAAGTCATATAATGTTATGCTGTCTATATCTTCATGATGTTGGTAGCCATGAAGGATCATTGCTTAGATAAGTTATTTTATTAGTGTTTGCAAAATGGTGATTTGATAATATAATTTTATAATCCCTTCTTTATTTATTACCTTAAGTACTTTAGAAATGAACAATATCTACCCATCAATTATATGGAGGTATAGTTTTTCCAATGTGTGGAAATCATACTCCAGTGGTATCCTTTGGCTAAACTGAATTGATTCTTATAATGGCTTAAGGAAAGGACCCTATCAATAAAAATGTTTCCCTACATTTCAAAAAAAATGTTAAGGGCAGATTTCAAATGTCACTGACAAAGAATTCCTAGCAACAGATTACAGTAAGTAAGAAAGGCACACCATAGAATCTTCACTGTTTGATTTAGACCTACCAAGACCACTTGCAGATTCAATTATACAGCATGCAGATTCAGTACAATGAAGAGCAGTCCTAAGAGATAATCCAATACACATCCCATTAAAGCAATGAAGAAGGCTCTTGAGGAGCAACTAGCATTTCAAGAGCTAGGGTCTGGGGTCCAAGGCATACATATGATTAAACCAACCCAGCTAGAAGTAATTATCTACAGATTACCTCAGGCATCCTCTGAGGATGAGTTTCTTTTGAGAGGACACAGTGTCATTCAATCTGAATTCAGTAATTATAACAATTCATTTGGAAGATAGAAATGCACCCTCTGCTCTATGGATAAAGAAAATAAAGAGCTTGAAAATGCCACCACTTCCATAAATATTCCAAGTCTCACCTACCATCCCAACATTGTCCTTTCTTCTTTGGAGGGTTTCTAAATTTCAAATTACCCTAATTATGAAAATATGCATACTCTTTGGAAATATGAGGGCTTATACCTTTGATCTAGAAAACACTTGTATAAGCGGAACACAAATTATGTGTTTGACACAGAAGAAGGGCATTGTATGGAAGAGAGAGGGAGCCATTTATTTATTAGATAGGCACTTACGGATCCCATGGTATATGTCAGATATTGTGCTGTGAAATAATAATAGAAAAATAATGGGAAAAAACTCAAAAGATTTGTATTTAGGCAGATAATAATGGTACAGTGTGATAAATGTGTTAATAGGGGTGGGAACCTCTGCTAGTCCATTCAGGCTACTATAGAAAAATATCATAAACTCAGTGGCTTATGAACAGAGAAATCTATTTCTCACAGTTCTGGAGGCTGGGCTATAGATTTAGTGTCTGGTGAGTTCCCATTTCCTTGATGACAGATAGCTGCCTTTTTGCTGTGTCCTCACAGAGTAGAAGGGTGAACAAACTCTTTTGGGCCTCTTTTATAAGAGCATTGATCCTATCCATGAGCACACTGCCCTCATGAAGTAATCACCTTCCAAATTTCCCACATCCTAATACCATCACTTTGGGGGATAGATTTCAACATACAAATTTTTTAGAGGGGACTACACACTTTCAGGTAATAGCACAGCCTAAGTCTGAGCAAGTGTGGGAAAACCATCCTGGAAGTGATGATAGTTGAATGGTTTAAAGGCCGATTAAGAATTAGTCCAACAACATAGGGAGTTATTAAAGGGAAGGAGCATGTGTGAAGCATTCTTGCTTGTGAAATAGAAGATAAAATAGCATGGAAGCAAAGTATGACTTTATTTTTATGTTTTTGGCAAGTAGTTTCATGTTATATCTATATACCTTGGGTATATGGTAGAATACTGTGAAATTCAAGTTGACAAAAGCCACATTACTAAATAATTTAGGCATTAAGCATTAAAAGACAAGTGAGAGGGTGTCAAAATAAAATGCAATCATATTTACCACTTCATTTAGTGGTGAACTTAGTCCACCCCCCACTTCATCTTCCATACACAGTTGTTTTTCACTTACCCCATAGACATCTCTCCATGGCTGCACAGACCTAGTCTTGCATAGTTAAGTAGTAGAGAGGCTTGTTTCAATTTTGGTGGCCTGACTGTACTTCAAGTCGCTATTGTATGTGATCTTGTCTTGCCACTTGATGTTAATTATAGCCTGTAGCCCATGCAAATGAAACTGAGATAAAACATGTGATTTCAATTACAGGACCAAATCTCACAATTTGAGGCTGCCATGGCTTCAACTCTATCAAGTATGAGCTTTGCATCAGTCTGAATTTTTAAAACTACCTTTAAAAATTCTGATCACAACAAAAAGCCTGGTAATTTGGTAAATTTAACACACACTAGAGTTCACTGTTCATCTTCATTGAGCAAACCACAGCAAACAGAAGAAAACGAAGGAAGGAAAGAAAGAAGTGAGCGATGTAGGAAGGAAACAAACAGAATGCATGTCATCGTATCAAGTAGTATTCCCCCCATCAATGTCTGCACATTGACCCTTATTCCTTAAATAAGATTCTGCACATCAAAGGATTAGGTAAAGTGCAAACAGCTATACAAATATTAATTATTGAAAATAACAAAATATCCCCAAAATTTTACTCAATATTCTTCAATCTCTCAATGTCACATAGATTTACCTTCAACATAAATACCTTAGAAAATACATATTATAGTCAAATGGCAATATTCTCCATAAAGTACTCCTGAGGGCAAAGAACATTCTACACGGAAATAGAGAGCAAGTTATGATTAATAATGTAACAGGTCATCATAATAGAAGGGTACTCTGCTAGCAAACAAAATTGTTTGCTTCTATGATGTATGTGTTCACATGCTTATGTGCATTTTGTGTATACATGTATGTGTGTGTGCATATGTTTCTCCTTTGGTGAGCCACATGCCAGAAAATCACATTGGAAATTTCCGAACATGGTAGACTTCTTGGATTCACTTGTTTGTTTCTTAAAAGGAAAGGAAAAAATTAAAGTTCCCTAGAATGAGAAAGTATATTGTCCTTGAGTAAGATGGATAAAGATTGCCCAAAGTCACTGAGGGTACTATAACTTGGAAAAGTAGAAGTAAGGCATGATGAAATTTGGCATACAATAATACTCCCTTATCGGCAGGGGATATCTTCCAAGACCTCCAGTGGATGACTGAAACCATGGGTAGTATTGAACTCTATATGTATCACACTGTTTTTTTTCCTATACATACATACTCATGATAAAGTTTAATTTATAAATTAGGCACAGTATTAACAACAATGACTAATAATAAAACAAAACAATTATAACAATGTATTAATAATATAATAAAAGTTATCTGTATGTGTAAGAGTTACTTGAGCACAAGCACTGCAATACCATGACAGTTGATCTGAGAGCTGAGATAGCTGTTAAGTGACTAAGGAGTAGGGAGCATATACAACATGGATAGGCTAAACAAAGGGATGATTCACATCCTGGGCAGATGGAGCATAATTTAAAACTTACGAACTGTTTATTTCTGGAATTTTCCATTTAATATTTTTGGACTGTATTTGACTTCAGGTAACTGAAACCACAGAAAGCAAAATCTTGGATAAGCAGGGGCTATTGCATTTAACAATCACACTGGAGTTCGGTGTTCATCTTCACTAAGCAAACCTCAGTGAACAAAAGAAAAGAATGAAAGAGTAATTAGACACAGGGGTTTTTAGATCAATACCTAATACAGATCCCTGAAAGAGAAGTAGATCTCTACATTTGTGAGATTGCACATAAATATATGACTCCAAATGTAGATTTCAGGTGGCTTCCTACAAAAGTAGAAAGTATTTTTTAAGAGAACTGAAAGAGCTGAGCTAAAAACAACTTGAGGATACTGACTTAGAATGCCTTAGCCAAGCTTCTCCATGAGGTAGTAGAATCACTTATTACTCTAACCATAATCTATATAGAAGCCATAGTCCCAGCAGTGGGCCCACATTTTCTATCAAATGTTCAACAGCCATACCACATGGTATTAGATAGGGGGACCACAGCTGACAGATTTCCCAGATTTTGGTTCTGACTTATGCATTTTGTCCCTGAGTAATAATACCAACAAACCTTTTTTTCTGTCTAAAGTGTATTCTGATTTAGATGGTAAATTATGTGGTCCCTCTACATTTAGAATGAAAGACAGAAGTAAACCAATCTGGCTAGATTTCTCTAAGGTTGGATTTGGAAACTTGAACTTCTCCACCTATATGGGTTTATCGGAATGTTCAGGGTTGGGTAGATTCCATAAAAATTGTATCAGCAAAATATCAGAAATCTGGACAACACACTAAATCTTCAGTTTAATAGTCTCATTACATTATAATTCTTTCTTACTTGCTCTGATAGTATATTTAATCTCCCACATTCATGAAGATAAAATCCCAGGCTTTGTTCTTTTATTGATCAATCACGTGCTTCCGTGGAAGTCTATAACACTCATTCCTGTAAAATTGCCAGTTTATTCTATAAACAACATGAATTCTAAGTAGAAATTTGTTCTTATTTCTTAATAAGATGTTCAGAATTTCCTAAATTTCTCTAAGCCCTGCATACAAAGTGAGGGGAAAGATTACATTCCATATGCACCAATGCTTTTTTTTCTGTCACCTTTCAGACAGAGTCAGAAAGTTTGTTTGAGGAATAGGAATGTCTAACTGAGTTTATTATCACCTAGAAAACCACTTGATCATGTCAGGGTATATGTTTCTGATTTTTGCAATGATAAATTTACTGTTTATATTCTTTGAAGACCCTTTTTGCTCAAAAATTATGTTGACTCTATTACTATGATATAATAGGACTGACTACACCATTAAAATTCAATTCTCAACTTTCCCCTTACTAAGTGGACATAAACAAATCTCTAAGAAAGATTTCCTTCTACAATCAGACTTTAATGAATCCAAACTCTGACATTTGCCAGCTGGGTAACATTGGATGTGTTTAATGCTGGGGCACTTAGAAATTCCAGCCTCAGATTTTATAATTTCAAAATGGGGGAGCTGGAAGAATGACTCTGTAGTTTTCTAAAATGAAGACTCTGTTTCTTAGTGAAGAATTTTTTACTTAAATAAAACAGAGAATTTTATCGTTTCCCCTCTCCTAACACTTCTCTTCCATGTTCCCCTGTCAGGATAAAAGCCTTTTGCCCTAACTATGATAGGTTAAGGCTTTTAAGAAAGTGTAGACAAGAGACGTCAATTATGGGTTTAAGCTTTGATAATACACTCCAAGTTTTCACAGACAACTGGGTGATTTCTCTCCTTTTCCACTCTACTTACTTTGTTTGGATGAAGCTTGCAGGAGAAAATTCACTTTTCAGCTGGTTGCACTCATGAAAAGAATCTGGGAAAAATCCCACATGCTCTGAGCCAGCTGCAAAGAGGCTTGAGTGGTTCCTTAATGACTGTAGCCTGGGGATTCAGGAGTGTGGCCACCAATCGATGAGCACAGCACTTTTATGAGACTATGGAAATAGCAGCTCAGACCCTATACCTGGGCTGTTCAACACTTGGCCTGGGGCTAACCCTTGCTTCTTCTCAATTCAGGAAGGAAGATGCAGAGAGACCTGCAGATCCTGGAAATTGTTTCAGGTTCTCCTATCATGAGGATTGGTCCAGCGTGTCCTGTGGAGGTCATCCAACCATATAAATTTGGTCTGATAGAAAAATAACATTTTCCCAACCCACTGCACAGTTAAATCGCCAATTTATTCATTTGCCAGCTTTTTAAAAAAGGATCATCTAACTATAAAACAGCCTATAAATGCATATTATACTTTATTTGTAGTGAGGTGATTAGAAATGATTATTTCACACATATGCCATGTTTTATAGTTTATATAGTCATATTAAACTTTACTTCCCCTCCTCTTTTAATTTATATGTTGCTGAATATATTAGTATAATTGTGTTGTTTGATGGTGAAACAATCTTCTAAAGAATGTCTTAGTGTTGTATACCTGTGTGTATGGTTTCTTTTCTTCCTATCAACTAACTGGATTGTTGCCACCTCGTTAGCCAGCTCTCAATCAAGCAAGGGGAATACATGAATTGAGAGATTGCTGCATATGGCAGACAGTACTCGGTAACTCTTTAGGGAATACTTTCTGCCAATTTTGGGTTCTAAATCTGTTTTATGTTCACATTACTGTCCTCAACTGAGAATAGCATTCCAGCTTCATTCAAGTCACAGTAAGCCTTGTTTCCCTGTTGGAATTAGGATGTATTCCTGAAGCTGCATGCACAGAGCAGTAAACCAATCACTATGGAATGAACTATCAGTCTGAAATGCCTAACACAACAATCATTTAGTCAGTAATAGGAAACAGTTTTGCTTTACATTTCAAAGTCTGGCATTTAACTTATGATTTTGTCAATATACACTAAAGGCCACAGAAAAGGAGCTATGATGGATCTGCTATCAAGCTAACTCTTGGCAATTGTGTGTTTTGTTCTGTTGAGTTGCTGCGTATGCCTAACAATAATATTGCCTAGATTCAAAAGAAAACATAGAAATCCATTTCCTGAATAAAGTACAGGCACCAGGCAGGAAAATCATGTGAGAAAGGTTTGAATGCAAACATTATATATTTATTATAGCAACCCAAAAGAGCTCTAGTATTAAAACTTTTTAGTTCTTTATTGGCTTGTCCTTTCAACAAATATTATTGTGCATCCTTCTGGGCTGCACAGTACATCACTTGCTAACGAGACCATAAGTGAGTAATACATAGGTTTTGCTCCAAAGAAATTAAGATCTATTAAGATGAGTATACATTTAAATATAATAGAAGGAACTACAAATTACTCTCATCCCTAGAGTAGATTATGCAGACACCTCAATGTCAGGGACCATGTGATGTCATTCCTTATCTATCCTCATTATAAGTTGTATTCCTCAGAATTAGACACCAAGACAAAGATTTGGATGCAAGTGGTTAGTTTATTTGAGAAGTGATGTTAGCACTGGTAGAGGAATGAGGAAATGAAACAAGGAAGGGAAGAAGTAAGCCGGTACTGGGAGCTTTAATGAGCAGGTTACTGCTATAAGCAACCTGGGCACAATCCCACTGCAGATGCTCCGAGACCGTCTAGGACACCTTCTGGGTTATCTATTCACTGGGTGAAGAAGACTAGTTTTTTATCCACCAATTCCTCTCTGACATTGGATGAGGGCTACCGCAGGCCACACTAACTCCTAGATGTTTTCAACTTGCCCTAAGCATTGACCAAGAACCTTCCTGTGACCCTAAGGAAATCTGGGGAAGAGACTCATGGATCCAAACTACAGTGTCCAGCAGGAATCTGTTTAAGCACATCTGGGAATGGTGAGTGTTAAGGGAATATCTGTGGGACAGCAACTACATCTGTTCACTTTCTTTGCTGTAGCTCACAGCATATTCTTAAACATATTGTGAGAATTCAGACAATACCAACTTATACAAGAAATATTATAAATTCTGCCTTATATTGCATTCTCAGTTTCTGCAATAAATGAATGGAATATTTTCTTTCTCTCTAATCCCCACCTCTATTTATGTATCACTTATTATTGTACAATTAAAATATTGTAATGCTTTCCCAATTGATTTCCCTGCCTCTAGTCTGTACCTATTCTAATCCATCATATATATTGTTATCTGCTTTACATCTGTTGTCTTCCTTTAGTAAACATCTCCAATAGTTCTTCCATGTCTATAAGAACATGCCATAATTTCTAATGTCCATGAAGGCTGCATTTTGTATTCTACAGAATACCTTTGCTTATATTACTGTGTTTATTCTTCACACATGAATATGTATTATTACCCCATTTTAGATATAATCCCTAAGAAGTTTGTGATTTTCCCCACAGAATTCAAATGCATTTCTGATATATTACACTAAGACAAGAACTTGGAATTTGAGCCCAATTCTTCTGTATCTTCCATTTGTACCCCATTTATTCATTCTCTATTTTTTCAGTCCTGCTATGTTTCCAACAAGGCTTACTCAGATTCCTTTGCTTGCAATTGACCTGGAAGACACCAGCAGAAGATTATAGGTTTGCAACCACAGGAAACCACTGGAAACAATATACCACTTTAGTATTAGATGTTCTCATGTATCAATTTGGTACCTCATAATGTGAAGGGCAAATTAAAACATATCTTCTACACTAAACACACACAGCCTACAAATATATAAAATGGGACTGTCTCAATATTGGCTTGTCTCTATCCTGAAATGAAGCCCATATTTTAACATGAGGTGAAAGACCATATTAACTTGCCAAGGAGAGGGGCAAGAATTTATCTGTTTTACTGCTTTTATCTGACCAACCGTCTCCAGCTTGTCAAAGAAGTTGGAAAAGCCAAGAGGTAAGTTAGGAATTAAAGTATTACTTTGACAAGAGCACTGCTGTGAGTCCCATCTCCCAAGGGGTTTGAGGTGGGATGATTGTCTACTGACCTTAATTCTGGCCAGAGGAGCTTCAAAGAGATGACTCAGTGAGCTTGATTGTATTCCCAGCAGTCTGGTGACACACTGGATGAGGGTCAGACTCGCAAGTGAGAATTTTAAAGGGCAAAAGGCTGCAGCAGAAGCTGCCTGCTGTGCAGCTAAATGAAAATCAGGGTATAATTGAAAGTAACTGCACTCCCACTGATGGTAGATCAAAGGGGCATATTCCCTATACTATACATAAGAGAAATTTGGCTAGAGTTGGTTTAGATCCTGCAAAGAGATTCAAAAGGAGGGGCAAGTGGACATCAGCTGAAAGAGGTTGGAAAATTTTTGCCAAATACCTAAGAAATGAGAGAGGAATCTTGAATGGTGGGCTAGGGGAAAGAAATTTGCATGTGTCAATAGAAGCAAAGACCAAATATGCCCATGGTTGAAAACTTCCTAAGTAACCCACAAAAGTATCTCTGAAAGAGAGTCAGCTTTGAACTTCTGGCACAGGCAGAGGAAACCAATGCCATATTGGTACAGGTAAGTAACATATGGAGAATCGTCCATTTTTTCTATTGCAAGCAGTAATTGCAAAAAGGAGAAAGAACTAATTTCAGACAGTATTTGGAGGCTTTATTATTGTTGTTATAAGGGACTATACAGAATAATAAAAAGCCTGATAAGACTAATTTTGAGGATCTTTTATTATCTAAGAATGGCTCCAAAATATCTGACACCAAATTCTAGTGTGCAGTTTGAAGACATTTGTGCCCCTTTTCCATAAAAAACATGCACATTTAACAGCAGTAGATTCTTGAGAACAATCACCTATTGTGTATGGAGGTAAATTTCCAAAATATATTTGATCTCTTAAAGAAAGAAAACTAACTTGAAAGATGATGATGCTTGACACTTAATTGCATCTCATGGACACATCCGATAAAGGGCTGATAACTAGAATCTATATAGAACTCAGGAAAATCAGCAAGAAAAAAATCAAACAACCTCATTAAAAAGTGGGCAAAGACATGAACAGAAATTTTTCAAAAGAAGACAGACTAATGGCCAAGAAACATATGAAAAATACTCAACATCTCTAATCATCAGGGAAATGCAAATCAAAACCACAATGAGATATCACTTATCTCCAGTGAGAATGGCTTTTATCAAAATGTCCCCAAACAATAAATGTTGGTTTGGATGCAGAGAAATAGGAACACTCATACACTGCTGGTGGGACAGCAAACTAGTCCAGCCTCTGTGGAAAGTAATATGGAGATAGATACCTCAAAGAGCTACAAGTAGACCTACCATTTGATCTAGCAATCTCATTACTGGGCATCTACCAAAAGGAAAAAAAGACATTCTATAAAAAAAAAATCTGCACTAGAATGTTTGTAGCAGCACAATTCACAATTGCAAAGATGTGGAAACAACTCAGTGCCCTTCAATACATAAGTGGATTAATACAATGTGGTATATGTATACCATGGAGCTCTACTCAGCCACAAAAAACAATGGTGATCTAGCACCTCTAGCACTTCTATCCTGGATAGAGCTGAAGCCCATTCTACTAAGTGAAGAATGGAAAAATAAGCACCACATGTACTTACCATCAAATTGATATTAATTGATCAACACTCATGTGCACATACAGTAGTAACATTCATCGGGTGTCGGACAGGTGGAGGGATGGGTATAATCACACCTAATGGATGCAGTGTGCACCGTCTGGGAGATGGACACATTTGAAGCTCTGACTCGGGTGAGGCAAAGGCAATATATGTAACGCAAACATCTGTATCCCCGTAATATGCTGAAATAAAAAAAATGAGATGAGGTACCTTTTAAAATTTCTCTTTTTTGAAATATTTCAAGAATAATAACACCTTATTGTTGTGGAAAGAATGTATCATATCCAAAATTCATATGATAAAATTCTAACTCCCAAGGTATTGTGTTAGGAAGTGGGGACTTTGGGAAGTAATTTAGGTCATGAGAGTGTTAAGCTCATGAATGGAATTAATGCCCTTATAAAAAGAGACCCCAGAGAGCTCTCTAGCCTTCTTTTTCTATCATGAGAGGATACAGTAGTTTAAAACCTGGAAGAGGGTTCTCACTAGAACCCAACAATACTGGTACCCCAATATCAGACATCCAACATCCAGAACTGTGAGAAATAAATTTCTATTTTTTATAAGCCACCTAGTCTATCATACTTTGTTATAGCAGTCTAAAGCACCATAGACACCCATTAAATAAATTACATTAATTTAAATCTATTTACCTGATGAATACATATTTTTTTTTACTTTACCATTAACACATAAATTACAAAGAAAAAAGATATAGCTGAATATTGAAGATAAATTTGGTTTCAGAATGTTAAAGCAAACTCCCTTTTGTTTCATGTTTAACAAAGTAATTCTTAGTATGTAGAAACCAATAAATCAGAGATTTAATCATATGATGCCTCTAAACAAGGGCTGAAAACCACTGACATTAAACATCAAAACTTTAAAGGTCAAGACAAAAGCAAAATAAATGAATGAATGAATAAATAGATGAAGACCCTGGGTAAGAGGTGGGGAGGAAATCTAGAGAATATATTCTTGTAGGAAAATAATGTCAGTTAGTATTTACACAGAGAGAAAGGCTTTTCTAAATAGGACTGTACAAAGAAAGTTAAAACAAAACAAAAATGAAGAAAGAATAATCATTAATTAAGATGGTAAATAAAGGAAAAAATAAGTTAAGAAATACTGGCATGACTAATCATGGTTTAAAGTTTCACTCAGAGGGAGGCTTGATATTTTTATGCAATTCTAATATAATTTTCATAAACTAGAATTTTGTACATCACAGAAAATGTAAATACGTTGTAGTCCACACACAATTAACAAATGTTCTCACCACTAGCCACAGCACAGTGAAACGACCATTCTCATTTTCCTGCCCTCAGAATAATTTCTATGGATTACAGTTCCCTGGATAGGTTTGGCAATCAGTCTTAAATATGTTACTGTCCTTGAGTTTATCAGTGCCTGCTTACTATTTTAATTTTTGTCTCTTTTGTGTAAGCAATCTGCAGATATTCCTTCCAAATATTCTTTTTAAATACAGCTGTGATGGAAGCAACAATACACAGGAGAACTGTATGAGCGCTCATTATGAAACAAATTGAGGCATATTCAAATACACAGAAAGAGAAGATGAGATATGAGAATTCATGTGATTATAACTTGTTTTTGTCACTAACAAGATATTTGTCACATGACTGCATTATCTGTTATGAATTGGAATATTAAAAGAGTATGCCATACGGTGAGAAGCAATTGTCCTTATGGTAAACCATTCTCATCACCTTCTAATGACAAAGAGAATATCATTAAGGGTGAATTGCCTGGGTCACTTTCTAAAGGACTTCAATAATAAGGAGAGTGAGTTAAGAAAAGCAGAGTTTGTTCTATCTACCTCTTGTTTGACCTAGTATAATAGTCTCCTAGAATGTTTCTCATACTCTTCCCCCCTTAAAATAATTTTTCACATTGCAAATAGAGTGATCTTAGGAACTCAAAGATCTTTTTTCAAATGTAGTTTTTAGGCCAGGCGCGGTGGCTCACGCCTGTAATCTTAGCACTCTGGGAGGCCGAGGCAGGTGGATTGTTTGAGCTCAGGACTTTGAGACCAGCCTGAGCAAGAGCGAGACCTCGTCTCTACTAAAAATAGAAAGAAATTATATGGACAGCTAAAAAAATATATAGAAAAATTAGCCGGGCATGGTAGTGCATGCCTGTAGTCCCAGCAACGGGGAGGCTGAGGCAGGAGGATTGCTTGAGCCCAAGAGTTTGAGGTTGCGGTGAGCTAGGCTGACGCCATGGCACTCTGGCCCAGGCAACAGAGTGAGACTGTCTCAAAAAAAAGAAAAAGAAAAAAATGTGTAGTTTTTAATTGATACATAAAAAACTGTATATATTTATGGCATAAAACATGATATTTTGAGATACACACACACATTGTAGAATGGCTAAATCAAGCTATTTAACATATGCAATACCTCATATTTCTATTACTTTTTTATGGTGAGAACACTTCAAATCTATTCTCTTAGCAATTTTCAATCATAAAATATGTTGTTATTATTAATATCTACAGTCACCCTGATGTATAATACACAGATCTTAATATGACACCTCTTTGCTAAAGTACCTTCAGTGGCATCTCATTATTCCTAGAAAACAATTTTTTTCATTTAAAAAAATGAAAAGAATAAATTGCTTGATGTGGAAAGAAGACGTGCCCAGCCTATCTCCTGTTCGAGTCTGTAACCTCATGTTGTCCCATGCCCTGGCTGCATTTGTCCCAGCCACAATGGCATCTTTTGGGGGTCCCTACTCAGTTTGATTACTCCTGTGCCCCAGAGCTTTGCAGATTCAATTTCCTCCCCCTTGGAATCTTTTACCTCTTGCTTTCCCTAGTTTATGACTATTTTTTCTTAATATTCATGTTTATTTCTGTTTGCCACAGAACGTTTTCTTGGATAAACTTCTCAGTCAAAATCTGCCTGTCATACAATTCCTTGGCAATATACATGCCTCTTTCAAAGCCCTAGCATAGCTACAATTTTAAATATACAGGTATTTTAAATTAATGTTTATTTCCTGCCCTTCACAAGAGGGTAAGCTCTATGAGAGAAGGAGGTGATTCTGTATTTGTTCAAAATTGTATCATCCTTACTCAACTGGCTAAAATTAAGAATTCAAAGGAGAATGGCAGTTAATTAAAAATTCAAAGTGTTTGAAGACTATTTGGGGTGGGGTGAGTTAACATAAATCAGTACAATATGTGCTTCCTGCCTTTAGTTGAGCTTACAAACTTGTTTCAGAAACAAGACTTACGCTCTTGAAAGATTAATCATAAATGAGTAGATTGCACAAATTAATAGCATAGCAATAACAACATTCAGAGTTTTTTTCAAAAAATTAAAAGTGTATACTTATATGTTTGCTTTAGATAGTCAATGGGCAAAAATCTAAAGCTTAGACTTACTTCTCCAAGATCACACAGCATTATGAAAGTAAACTAAGTATAAAAATATCAAAACAAAGTAGATGTGCTCTATGGAACCAAATCTAGAATTTATAATTTTCCTTAAAATTGAAAATATAGGAGAATAAAAACATAGGTTGACTTGTTTATCAAAGTATTCCCCACATCTGGCACATAGTAGACTTTCAAGATTTTTTAATATTGCCCTCAGTTTCCTCTATTATTACCAGCTTGCATTGGTGTGGTACATTGGTTATAATTGATAAGCCAAGATTGATATATTATTATTAACTAACATCAGGAGTTTTCCTTAGGGTTCATTCTTTGTGTTGTACATTCTGTGGGTTTTCCTAAATGCATGATGTCATATATCCTTTATTATAGTATCACAAAAAATAGTTTTGCTGACTTAAAGGTGTCCTGTGCTTCCCTTATTCGTCTCTCTCCTTCCCACTCGCAAAACCTTGCAATCACTGAGTGTCTCATTATTGTAATCTTTCATTTAATAAAATGTACACAATATCATTATATTTATGTAATATAAGTGCTGGAGCTGCAACATTGAACTAGGAAGACTAGGTCCTATTCTCCATGGCCTCTATTCTACTAGAAGGAGACAGAAGGGAAAAAATAAGCAACAAATACAATATTTCAAAGAACTTAAAAAAGAAAATTTGGAGATGGAATAAAAAAATAAATGAGAGAAGGATACTTTAGACTGAAGCATTAGGAAAGCCTCTAGCATCTTTGAGGATGTGTGACTTTTGAAATAAACCCGAGTGATTACAAAGAGCGTGCTCTCAGTACAGAAATGTGGTCTCTATCACTTTTTCAGCTAAAAAGAAAACAGTCCTTTCTGAGTGAATGGATGATCTCATGTCTGGGGCTGCACACACCTAGAATATCGTGTCAAATCGGAAAACAAAAGCTATCAAAGATTAGTATAGACATGTGAAAAGGATTCAGAAGTGTGCAGAGGCACACACTAGTCAAAGATTGGACAATCTGATATCAATAAAAGTTAAGTATTGAGTGAATTGAAAATATCCAAAATTCTCAAGTGCATGAGTTTATAAATGATACTGGGAGAAATTGACACTTTTGGAGGATTCTAGGAAATCAATTCATTGTTTTGAAAATTAAGACATCAGAAGTATGATATAATTTTTATTTTTTTTTAATTTGTTGAAGTATGCTTTCTGGCCTAGGATAAGGTCAATCTTAGAGAATGTCCCATAAGCTGATGAGAAAAATGTATATTCAGTGGTTTTGGGTAGAATCTTCTGTAAATGTCAGTCAGGCACATTTGCTCTAGAGTTCTGTTTAAGATCATTGTTTCTTTGTTTATTTTCTGTTTGGAGGATCTGTCCTTTTCTGTCAGAGGGGTGTTAAAGACCCTGGTTATTATGGTGCTGCTGTTTATCACTTTGTTTAGATCAAGTAGGATTTGCTTTATGAATCTGGTTGGAACTGAGTTAAGTGTATAAATATTTAGAATTGTTATATCTTCTTGTTTAATTATACCCTTCACCCTTCTATAGTGACCATCTTTGTCTTTCATTACTTTTGTTGATTTGAAGACTAAGTTATCTGACACCAGAACTGCTATGCCAGCTTTCTTTTGGCCTCCATTTGCATGGACTATTGTTTTCCATCCATTCACATTGAATGCATCCTTGTGGGTTAGATGTGTTTCCTGAAAACAGCAGATACTTGGCTGTGTATATTTATCCATTTGGTCAGCCTATGTCTCTTTAAGTGGGCAGTTCAAGCCATTCACATTTATTGAAAGAATTGATAAGTAGGGAAGATTTCTGTCCATCCTGTTGAGTTGAACTTTATTGCTTTGTTTTCTCTCTTGAGCCATTGTGGTATCTGGCCTTTGACCTTTAGCTTTTGGATGATTTTACATTGGTGAGTGTTTATTGTGCTGATCTGTGTGTAACACTGTTTTGAGTACTTATTGAAGGGCAGATCTTGTGTTGATGAATTCCCTCAGTCTTTGCTTGTCTGAAAAGGTATTTATTTCTCCTTCATATGAGAAACTTAGTTTTGCAAGGTACAAAATTCTATGCTGGGCATTATTCTGTTTGAGAAAAGTGAGAATGGGGCCTCAGTCTCTTCTGGCTTGTAAGGTCTCATTTGAGAAGTCTGCAGTTATTCTGATGGGTTTTCCTTTGTAGGTTACCTGCTTCTTTCACCTTACAGCTCATAGGAGGGCCTCTTTCATGTTTAATTTAGCCAGTCTGATGACTGTGTGTCATGGTGATTTCCTATTTGAAATGAATGTCCCTGCAGTCCTTTGACCTTCTTGTACCTGGATATCTAGATTTCTAGCAAGGCCAGGGAAATTTTCCTCCGTTATATCCTCAAAGATCTTATCCACCCTTGTGTATTTTCTTCTTCACTCTCAGGGATGCCTATAGTTCTCATGTTAGGCCTCTTCACATAATCCCACATTCCTTGTTGGCTTTGCTCTTTTCTCTTATTGCTCTGCTCTATCTCTGTGAATGACATGTTTAACTGAAAGGTGTTATCTTTAAGCACTGATCATCTTCTCAGACCACAGTGGAAGAAAATTAGAAATAAACTCCCACAGAAACTTTCATCTCCACACAAAGTCATGGAAACTAAACAATCTTCTGCTGAATGATTATTGGGTTAAGGAGGAAATCAAGATGGAAATCAAAAAATTCTTTGAACTAAATGATAAAGGAGATACAAGTTATCAAAATCTGTGGGATACAGCTAAAGCAGTCCTGAGAGGAAAATTTATAACCATAAATGCCTACATCAAAAAGACAGAAAGATCACAAATAAACAATCTAATGAATAATCTCAGAGAACTAGAAAAGGATGAGCAAACCAATCCCAAACCCAGCAAAAAAAAAAAAAAAAAAAAAAAAAAAAAAAAGAAAAGAAATAGCGAAGATCAAAGCAGAACTAAATGAAATCTATAATAAAAAAACTATATGGAAGATTAATAAAACAAAAAGTTTGTTCTTTGAAAAAATAAACAAAATTGATACCCCTCTTGCTATATTAATGAGAATCAGAAAATAAAGGGCTCTAATAGGCTCAATAAGGAAAAAAAAGGAGAAATTATAACTGATGCCACAGAAATACAAAATATCATCTATGAATACTATAAAAACCTCTATGCATATAAGCTTGAAAATGTGGAGGAAATGGACAAATTCTTAGAAACACACAGTTTCTGCAGGCTTAATCAGGAAGAAATAGAATTCCTGAACAGACCAATATCAAATACCAAAATTAAAGCAGCAATAAAAATCCTTCCTAAAAAGAAAAGTACTGGACCAGATGGCTTCACACACAAATTTTACCAGACCTACAAAGCAGAACCATATGATCCTCTCAATAGATGCAGAAAAAGCTGTTGACAAAATTTAGCACCCTTTTAGGGAAAGAACACTTAACAAGATAGGCATAGACAGGACTTACCAAAAATGATACAAGCCATATATGACAAATCCACAGGCAACATCATACTGAATGGGGAAAAATTGAAATCATTCCTACTTAGAACTGGAACCAGACAAGGTTGTCCTATATCCAACCACTTCTATTCAACACAATGCTGGAAGTCCTAGCCAGAGGAATCAGACAAGAAAAGGAAATCAAGGGCATCCAAATGGGGACAGAAGAGGTGAATGAAAATACCACTCTTTGCTGATGATATGATCTTATATCTAGAAAACCCCAAAGATTCTCCCATGAGAGTACAAATTCAGCAAAGTCTCAGGTGACAAAATCAAGGTACACAAATCAGTAGCATTCCTATATGGCAACAACAGTCAAACTGAAACCAAACCAAAGACACAATAGCTTTTTCAATAGCAATAAAGAAAATAAAATACCTCAGAACATATTTAAATAAGGAGGTGAAAGACCTCTACAGGGGGAACTATGAAACACTAGGGAAGGCAATAGCAGAGTATGTAAACAGGTGGAAAATCACACCATGTTCATGGGTTGGCAGAATAAACATTGTTAAAATGTCTATGCTACCCAAAGTGATCTACAGATTCAGTGCAATCCCTATTAAAGTATCAACATCATTTTTTGCAGATCTAGAAAAAATAATTCTATGCTTCATATGGAACCAGAGAAGACCCAGTATAGCAAAAGCAAACTTAAGCAAAAAGAACAAATTGGGAGGCATCCATTTGCCAGACTTCAAGCTTGCCAGACTACAAGGCTATAGTAACTAATACAGCATGGTACTAGCACAGGAACAGAGACATAGACCAATGGAACAGAACAGAGAACACAGATATAAATCCATCCTCAAATAGTCATCTGATCTTTTACAAAGTAGACAAAAACATACACTGGGGAAAAGAATCCTTATTCAGTAAATGATGCTTGGAAAATTGGATAGCCACATGTAGAATACTGAAACAAGATCTGCACCTTTCACCTATCACAAAAATCAACTCACAATAAATGATAGACTTAAACCTAAGGCATGAAACTATAAGAATTCTAGAAGACTCTCATAGACACTGGCCTAGGCAAAGAATTTATGAAGAAGACCTCAAAGGCAATCACAGCAACGACAATAGCTAACAAATGAGGCCTAGTCAAATTAAAAAGCTTTTGCACAGCCAAGGAAACTATCACGACAGGAAACAGACAACCTATAGAATGGAAGAAAATATTCATATGCTACACATCTGATAAAGGGCTGATAACTAGAATCTATATAGAACCCAGGAAAATCAGCAACAAAAAATCAAGCAACCCCATTAAAAAGTGGGCAAAGGCATGAGCAGAAATTTTCAAAAGAAGACAGACTAATGGCCAAGAAACATGTGAAAAATACTCAACACCTCTAATCATCAGGGAAATGCAAATCAAAACCACAATGAGATATCACTTAACTCCAGTGAGAATGGCCTTTACCAAAAAGTCCCAAAACAACACATGTTGGCATGGATGCAGAGAGACAGGAACACTCATGCACTGCTGGTGGGACTGCAAACTAGTACAACCTCTGTGCAAAGTAATATAAAGATACCTCAAAAAGCTGAAAGTAGAACTGCCATTTGATCCAGCAATCCTGTTACTGGGCATGTACACAAAGGAAAAAAAAGACATTCTATAAAAAAGACATTTGCACTTGAATGTTTATAGCAGCACAATTCACAGTTACAAAGATGTGGAACCAACCCAAGTGCCCATCAATACATGAGTGGATTAATAAAATGTGGTATATGTATACTTTGCAGTACTACTCAGCCACAAAAAACAATGGTGATCTAGCACCTCTTGTATTGTCCTGGATAGAGCTGGAGCCCATTCTACTAAGAAATATCACAAGAATGGAAAAACAAGCACCACATGTACTCACCATCAAATTGTGTATTGACTGATCAACACTTAAGTGCACATATAGTAGTAACATTTATCAGGTGTCAGGCAGATAGGAGCGGGGAGGAGGGGAGGGGTATATTCAGACCTAATGGGGGCGGTGCACACTGTTTGGGGGATGGACCAACTTGAAACTCTGACTCAGGTGTGGCAAAGGCAATATATATAACCTAAACACTTGTATTCCCATAAAATGCTGAAATAACAAAAAAGAAAATTAATGTATCAAATTTAAAAAGTAAGCATTAAAAATAAAAATTACTACAATATAGCAAATGTAGTAGAGATTGGGAGAAATAGTTCAGAAGATAGGGAGGACCCAGAACATATAAAGTCTTGTAAGGCATGGTAAGCAGTTTATATTTTATTCTAATTGCAACAGAAAGCCACTGTTTTGAGCTAGTTAATGATATGATGGAGAATATAAAAATGCAGATAATAGTAATCATTATTATTAATAATTAGAAGAAGAAAACGCGAAGGAAAAGGAGAGTTCATTATATGAAGAGGGAGATGAGTGTTGATATTTTGAGAAGAAAATGTGAATATTGTCTATGACATTGGAAAATTACATTTGATAAGGAAATGTAGCATGCTGTGCAATATTGAATGCCCATTTATGACATTGTATTATGCATTTCAAGTGAAAAAAATTTAGCAGGATTATATTATTCATTCGGCATCTCAGACACAGGTGCAGAGTAGGCTAACACTTAGAATTAATTTAGACTTGATGCTTCCAAGTGAGTATGACAGGAGAAAAAAGGTGCAAGGAAGTTAATAGATTTGCAAGTGAGTGATTATGGTGCTGATTTACGAATTCTAAATGGTAAGGTGGAGGTGAGGACATGAGTGAAAAATCATAAATATACTGTAGGTCTTGAAGAAATGTTGGAGTGAGAGTACTGAGTAAATGAGTGAGAATAAAAGAATTTGGTGAATAAAAGTAGAATAGAATACTGAAACTGTAGATTTGGCAGATGTTATTATTTTTAGGGTAAAAAGCAGGAGGTGAGTGAGCAGAGGAGTGCTTGCTGGGGTGGAGGAAAAGGTCACTGATGTTAAGTATTTTACAAATTTGAGGGGGCAGGAATGGGTCACATATTGTGTCAGCAAGGATGTTAAAATAGCTAAGGATGGCAATAGTAATAGTAGGTGACACAGAACAGTTGGATTTATCATGGCTGGGGTTTGGTCATGGTATAAGAGATGTTTATAGAAACAAGGAGAATAAAGTTCCAGGTAGAAGTTTAGGTGAATTGATTGGAAGCTAATACCTAGGCAAATAGGGAAAGATTATTATTAGGAAAGATGACAGGTTGAGTCACTTAACCTCACTCAATTTCAAGTCTCTCACATACAAAGCAAGATTATTGTGAGAAAGTCTTAACTAGGAACTTTTCAGATGGAATTGGTCTTTATTTTCAGTAAATGTCAAGGAGGTATGTATGCATTCATGGCTCTATGCCTTGGACAGTTATGTGTTTGGTTAACTACTTTGTCCCACTTTTTAGTTGGAAATGACTTTAAAACATTTAAGAATGATAAAAAATATATATGATTACATAAAACTGTTCATTATAGTTTATTTAGAGTAATTTATTCTTGCTAGTCTCTTAAATATTGAGACAGGCATGCTTGAGATTCACTCAGAATGATGGAATCAGCCACAAAAATAAATTTACTATTATCATAAATTACATTATTTGGTTTTGGAATGTTAAATAAACCTTGTATTTCTGGGATAAACTTCACTGGATCATGATGTATTATTCATATACTGTTGGATTCAATTTGATAACATTTGGTTTAGAATATTTGCATCTATGTTCATCAGGGACATTGGCCTGTAGTTTTCTTTTTTTGTAATAATTGTATCTGGTCTTGAAGTCAGGGTAATGTTGACTCCATAGAATGAGATGGAAGTATTTCTTCCTTTTGTCAATTCTGGAAGAGACTGAATAGAATTGGTATTGTTTATTCCATAAATAAATGTTGGTTGGAAATCACCAGTGAATACATGAGTATTGTTTTCTTTGTGAGGTTTTTAACTACAAATTTAACTTATCTAGAAAAGATTGAGCTATTTAGGATACATATTCCTTCTTGAATGATTTTGTCAGTTTGTGTCATTCAAAGAATTAATTCATTTTATCTAAGTTGTCAAAATAAAGGTGCATAACATTCCTTTACTCTCCTTTTAATATTTATAGGATTTGTAGGAATATCACCATTCTTATAACTCATATTGAGAATTGGTACCCTTTCTTTTTTCCTCATCGAAATTTATTAATTTTATTGAGCTTCTCAATGAACTAGCTTTAGTTTCATTAATTTTTCTTTTTTTTCTGTTTCCTATTTCTCAGATTCTTGCTTTAATCTTTATTATTTATTCTTCCTGTTAATTTTTGATTTAATCTTTTCCTTAATTTCTTAAGATGGAAGGCAAGGTCACTAACTTCATATAATTCTTTTTTTCTAATATTGATATTTTCTAATATTATGTATAAATCTCCCTCTATGCAGTATTCTACATGCCTCTTGCAAATTCTTTTATGTTATGTGTTAATTTTCATTGAGTTCAAAATACTTTATATCATCCCTTTTAAGTTTTTCTTTGATTTATATGTTATTTAGACTGTATTATTTAGTTTCCAAGTATTAGGGGCATTTGAAGATGCCTTCTTTTATTGATTTTGACTTTAAACTTATTGTAGATGTTAATGGATTTTGTGTGACTTCAATCCTTTTCATTGATACTGTTTTTATGACCTAGAATATAGTCTATTTTGGAAAATAATTTGTGGAAATTATTTTGGAAAATAAGTTGTAATGAATGCTTTCTGATGTTGTTGGGAAGAGTGTTCTATGATGTTTACTAGATCAATTTTGTGAAAACTGTTGTTTAAATTTTTTATATTCTTCCTGATTTTGGATCTAAGTGTTCTATCAATTTTTGAGAGAGGCATATTGAAAGCTCCAACCATATCTTTGGATGTGCCAATTTCTATTGTAGTTTTTGCTACACATATTTTGAAACTCTGTTAGGTACATTCATGTGTAGGACTGTTATTCTTGATATGATATTTCAGCTTTATAAAATGACCTTCTTTACCCATTGTTTTAGTTTTGTATTGATGGTATAACAAATTAGCAAAATATTTAGTGACTTAATACAGCACAAATTTATTACCTGTTCTGTAGGCTAGAAGTCTGATACTTTGGTGTACTCTTTGGTGTAAAATTAAGGTAGCAGGGCTATGTTCCTTTCTGGTGCCTCCAGGGTAAAATCTATTTTCTTTCCTTATCCAACTTCTAGAGGCAACCCATATTCCTTGGCTTATGGCCACCTTTCTCTATTTTCAAAGTCAGCAACATTTTATCTCTCTTGCCATTTTTCCATCGTCACATCTTCCTCTGACTGCAGCCAGATAAGTTTTCTGATTTTTAAGAACACATTATTATCCAAGATAAACTCTCTTTCTCAAGGTCTTTAACTTAATCACATCTCCAAATTCCCTTTTGCAGTCTAAGGTAACATTTTCACAATGTTCTACGATTAGGGCATGGACATATTTTGGAGGGTGGCATTAGTCTGGCTATGATATACTTGGCAATATTTATTGCTCTGAAATCTAATTTGTTTAATGTTAGTAGAGACACCCCAGCTTTATGTTGTTTAGTATAAACACGACATCTTTTTTCATTCTTTTATTTATGTATTTATATTTAAAGTTTGTTTCTTATAGGCAACATACAGTTGGTTCTTGCTGTTTAATGCAACCTGACAACCTTTCCTTTTAATTGGGGTGTTTAGAACATTTACATTTAAAATGATTATTTGTATTTGATTATGTTTAAATCTACCATCTGGTTGTTTTGTTTTGTTTTGTTTTGCTTTGCTTTTAGTTTGTTTTTGTTTTCGATACACTGATAAGAGTTTTATAGTTCTTTGTTTTTTATTTGTGACTTTTATTCTTTGTTTGCCTTTTCCTTTTTTCTGCTTTCTTTTGAACTGAATATTTTTATTTTATTTCATTTCACTTTTACCTTATTAGTTAAAACTCATTTTGTTATTTTAGTGGTTGCTTCATGATTTATAGTATACATCTGTGTTTTATCATAGTCTGCCTTCAAGTGCTATTGTACCACTTTACATAAAGTAGAATACTTACAACATTATACTCCCTTTTATTTTCTTCTGGTCTTTGTGATACATATACTTCTACATATGTTTTAAACTCCGGACAGCATCATTATTGTCCTTTTAAACCATCAGTGTCTTATAAAAATGTTACATAATTTTTAAAAATCTCATATATTACTCATGTAGTTGCTGTTTCTGTTGCTCTTCATTTTTTTGTGTAGACTGACATTCCCATTTGGTGTTATTTTACTTTCTACTTGAAAGATATCCTTTAACATTTCTTGTAGTGCTGGTCTATCAGTGATGAATTCTTTTAGCTTCCAATGTCAAAAATAATATTTATTTCACCTTTAATTTTATAAGATATTTTCCTCAGATTAAAATTCTAGGTTAATTTTTATCTCTCAATATACTAAAGTTGTTGTTCTAGTGCTTCCAACTTGTCTTATTTCCAATGAAAAATGTGCTATTATTCTCACCCTGACTCTTTCCCCTATTAGAAATGTATCTCAGTTTTCCTCTTCTTTTTCCTTTTTTCTTTTTTTTAATGCTTTTAAGATATTTTTCTCTCATTTTGAGATATTTAACTATGATACACCTTAGTGTAGTTTATTTCTTTTGTATATTTATAAATTTGGCATTTATTATATGTGTATGTTTGTAATTCTCATCAAAATTTGAAAAATTATCTTCAAGATTAAAATTTGTTTATTATCCTTTTTTATATATTTACTTTTATATGGTTTCTATTGCTGTCTCTTACAGTTTACTGATCTTTTCTTCTGCAAGGTCTAACATGCCATTAATCCCATTCTATGTATTTTTTTTACCTCAGACATTGTAGTTTTCACCTCAGATATACAATTTGTATCTTTTTATGCATTTCATTTCTCTACTTAATGTTTAACTACATATAATTGAGTAGTTTTATATATAGTTAACTGTTTTAACAAATTTGTCTTCTAATTCTATCATCTACTTCAGTTCTAGGTCATTTCAAATGTTTGATTTTTTACCTCATTCTGAGTTCTATTTTCTGCTTCTTTGCATAGTTTGTTATTTTGACTGGATACCAGATATGTGAATTTTACATTTTTTTTGTGCTGGATATTTTTGTATTTCTTTCAATATTCTTGAACTTTGTTTTGGGACACATTTGACTTACTAAGAACAGTTTAGTCTTCTTAAATGTTGCTTTTAAGCTTGGTTATGTAGAAGCAGAACAGTGTTAAGACTAGGTGTCAATGTATGGGTTTGTGTGTGTTTGATTTGCTTTTCTATAACAGAATAAAACAGACTAGATAATTCATAAAATTTAAAAAGAAAATAAATTTATTTCCTTCAATTATGAAAACTGTACATTTGATGAGGGACTTCTTCCTGCATCACCCCATGTCAGAAAGTGGAAGAGAAAGAGAGAATGCAGGGAGCCAGGGGGATGGGGGCTGAACTCATCCTTTTATCAGGAATCTACTCTTGTGATAACTAATGTACTCCTGTGATAACAGCATTAATCTGTGCATGAAGTCAGAGCCCTCATGACCTAATCAGCTCCCTAAAGTTTCAGTTTTTAACACTGTTGCATTGGGGATTAAGTTTCCAACACATGAACTTTAGCACAAGAGACACATTCAAATCATAGCACTAGAGAATTATTTCCAACTACTAAGGAAAGACTTTTCCAAATTATCTACCCAATATTCTGTGAAATGACAAGGCTGTTTTATTTGGCTAGTGGGAACATCCACTATTCTGGGCCCCATGTGAGTATTCAGTGCTGTTCTTTGTAATCCTTTGTGTGACTTTTTCTCTGAGTAGTTTCCTCACCTGTATACAGCGATCAGTACTCTGTTGAATAAACAAGGTCCCTCTGCAGAGGGACACATACTTTCCTCTGTGTATCCTCTTCTCTGCTATACTCTGTCCTGCAAACTCTGGCCACCTTGGTCTCTCCACACTCTCAGCAATGTTTTCTCAACTATGGGAGTCCACTGGGCTCTACCTTGGTTTCCCAGCCCTACCTTGTGGCCTGAACACTCTCTTAGCTGAGAAATTGTAGGGCTAACCTCTACTGATTTCCATCTGTCAGAGATTACAATAATAAATTGCCTGATACAGAATGCCTTAAAAACTACTTTTTCATATTATGATATGAGTTATTTCATATTTGAAATCAGGTAGGAGTGTAAATCCTGTCCTAGTTAGTTTATCTTGTCCAGAAATAGAAGTCTCATTGATTTGCTTTTGCTGTTAGTGAATATTCTCAAGTTGACTTCCTTCAAATTTCTCCCCACGTTTAACAAGTTTGGAGTGGGATTGGGAAATTAGGAAGAAGAGCTCTGTTAATACTTTTTGAAAAATCTACTGCACATCAAATAAGAAAATTATTAAAATATGTTTTACTGTTAATAATTAAAATGACCACACGAAGAGAATAATGCTTTGTCTATAGCTTACCCAAGCAGAGGCAGTATTTTTTTTTCCAAGGGAAGGCCTCATCCTTCAGCGTTTGTGGGTTGATCTAGTGCATCCTATTGCACATTGTCGGTTTCAGAAAATCATTCTCTCTTTTTCTTTAAAAGATTCCTTGCACCTTTGAAGTTTATATTATAGTATTTATTTCTTGCACCCCTTTACTTTGCCATTGTCTGTAAAATTCAGTGCCTTTTACTCACTGAAAACTCAAGCACATTTCCACTTTAATTCATGTTATAATTCTATAAACATCTATATGAATGAGTCATACAATAATATATCCTAGTAATTCCCAAACCTCTTTATTTTCGAAGGCTTTCATTCTATCTCAGGATCTTGGTCATACTCTTGATCTTATCAATGTCAGAAATTGCAGTGCCTCTATAACCTTAGGAATCTCAATTCCAATTCTATTATGGGCCCCAAATATTATTGATTTTTCCCTTATCAACTTCCACCTGTTTTCACTTTTCTCTTTTTCTAGCTAATATTCCAAAATTTATTATAATAATCAATCCTTTACAATATTCTAATTTCTACTGACTGTCTCTCTTGTAGGGAAGATTTGGAAGACACCATACCTAGATGAATTCATTACTTAGTTTCTCCACACTCACCTTCGTGAAGCTGAACATTGATGTAGAAAATCATACACAACAAAATAGAGGTCAATAAAAATTTATGGTTGTATACTCAGAGAGCGTCTCTCTACTTTCAACAATTCTTAACATCTCTCTAGTATTTATTTTCTTGAATGCTCCATATAAATTATTTTAAACCTTCTCACTCCTCAAACCATCCAAAGCTCTTCCTTATTCTCTCTACTTTTCAACACTCCTCGATTTATTTCATACTATTGATAGATTATTTTGTAAGCAAATATTTATTTACTTGCTTTTGTGACAGTATTGTTTACATATACTGTCTTCAAATTTTCATACCTCTTCTAACCACTTCAGACACACTCCAGCCTGACTGCCACCCTCTACTGTAGTAAAGTGCTCATTCGAGATCACCAATCACCTCTCTTTTCAAATCAGACACTTCTAATTCCTCCTTTCTCTCAACACCTCAGTCAACCTCAGGGTTAGGGTTAGGGTTAGGGTTAGGGTTAGGGCTAGGAGAGCAGCTCTCTCCTGGAGCTGCTCTCGCACACAACTGGATTTTTACTCCCACCTCTTTGCTCTCTCTTTCTGAGACTCTTTTCTTTGTTTCTCCTCTTAAGTGTATGATACTATAAACTGAAAATGAGCTCCTAAGTCCCCAACCGACTGAATGGACCCCCTCTTGGCCAAGGGGACTCCAGAAAAATCTTAAAAACAGAATTTCCAGCCATGAGGGGATGGGAGGTCAGACATGCCTTGTTATATCCCCTCCCTTTCTCAGTTTGGACACAACAGTTGACCAGCATTAATGTTAAAAGGGAGATCGTAAGACTGACAAAACAGACGGTTCATAGCAATAAGATACCAAATTATAAACAAGACCTAAGGCCATGTCAGGCAAGGGTTAAGTCACACACCCCTACACTTAAAGAATAAACTATTTTCTAACAACTGTCAGAAAATTTTTCTTTTTCTCTAGCAGCTAAACAAGTGCAGGCCTGGAGATAAGCAATATTAAAACAACTTGCTGCTCACTGAAAAATGCTGACCCCACCCCATGTTCCACAAGCCATAACTGCAGGTTTGATTGGATAAAACCCTGATTTCAGTAACTTTCTCCTGATAAGAAGACCAGCAACTATGGACTGCTTCTGGTAGGTTTACAAAGGCTGCACACTTCCCGTCTGTTTCACCTTTTGATGCTTAAGGCCTAATTGTAATACATTTAAATGTTAAGTCTCCACCCTAAGGTGAGAGTGAGTCACATATAACATGCATGTTTGTTCAGTATACATGTGTTAGGACCACTTTATGAATATCCATAGCTCCTCCTGTAACCTGTTGAATATGTGTACTTGGACAGCCTGTTCAGCATAGATCCCTGCGCCAACCCCTCCTCCTTGGAAGTGCCTGTCAGTCTGTCAGAATGGACACCTTGCAGACTGTAACTTATTATAAAAAATAAAGCTCTCCTTTCTAAATTTATGAACTGTATGATTTTTAAGTTAAGAATAGTCACAGAAATATTGAATTTCTTCATGATTATTATTTGTCTCTACCATCTTTCCTTAGATATTCTTTAAGCCCACATTTTAAATGCCATATTTTTATACTACTCATAAACTATTCTTGTCCCAATGCACACACATAATAGTTTTAATAATTCTAAAAAATTCAGTCATCTTTGATTCTTTGATCCTTCTTCTTTCTTGCCTCCATAGTCAACCCATTTCTGAGTTCAATAGATTCTACGATAAAAGCTGTCTCTACTTACATCACTGTTTTACAATGAGATGGTGTCATGTTATGACTAAGAGCATAGACTGTGATACCAGCCCCTTGACTGCCTATTCTGGCCTATCACTGGGAGCAAGAGATAACCTCTCCTCACCATATAACAGTTGTAATAACCCACAAGAAAAATGTCTAACATGGTGTTTGACACATTGGAAGCTCAATGAGGGTTAGCTACCATAATTATTGCTGTTATTATCATTGCTATTATTCTCATTTTATGTCCAATGCTACAACCCTAGTTCATTTCACTATCAGTTCTTACTTCATCCTTTATGGTGTCACTTAACTGGTTTTTCTTCTGTTTTGTCCCTTTCCTATTATCTAGTCAGCAGCTAGGATAATCTTTTAAAATATAAATTGAAATTGCAATAATTTACAAATTAAAAATCCCCAGTGAAATCCTTTTGCTCTTAGATTGGATTTGAGAAAACATGTATTATGTTCTATGATGCCAAATGTAATCTGGCCCCTGGCCACCTTTCCAACTTTGATGCTAGCTACTCTTCACCATACTTCATACCCCCTCAGCTGAAGGAGTTTTTCTTTTCCTAAATCATGCTAACCTCTTTTTCCCACCATCCTTCTCCCCCTTCCCCATGCCATTTTGTCTTTCTGGAATACTCACCCCGTCTTCAATTGATTGTTTTCAGTGTGGTTGTTTTCTTTCAAACTTCAGGTTGCAGCTTAAATGGCACTTCCATAGAGAGTTCTTCTCTGACATTCAGTCTGAAAAAAAATCCCCATTCATAACTCTACAAAAATTTATTCTGCTCCTTTCTGGCACATATCATACTTTCTAATTATATACTGAACTATGTTTCACTTGTATATTGCCTATTCCCCGCATAACTCCATGAAGGGGAAGAGCCCATGACCATTTGGTTAATCACTGTATAACAAGAGATTTGTATAGAACACAGCAAATAGTCCAAGCTTAATAAAATATTTATTGAATAATTAAAGGAAAAGCATTGAAATAACTAACTGAAAGAGTATGGATTTTGATTTGGCATTAGTGAAGAAAAATAAGGGCTGTGTATTTTCAAAGCGATTATCAAATATGATTATAAGCTAACATTTATTGAATGCCTACAATATGCCAAACAAGTACATAGGTTCATGTATATTTAAGTAAGCACAATTATTCCCATTTGTCCAATGGAAAAAAATGAGGTTCAATCCGATTAAGCTATGTGCCAAATTAACCAACTTGTAGATAACAATCTCTAAGTCTATGCAGTTCCAGGACCTGACTATTATACCATAGTGTGACAATTAATGTAGATTAGGCATTGTGTATCCGAAATTGTTAATTTCTCTGATGAGTCTCCTTGTGCTATTGCAGCTAAATTGAGGTCCAGAGAGATGAAGTGCCTTACTGAATGCCATAAGATTAACCAATAAAATTGAAGGTCTCTGGACTTCCAATCCAGTGTGTTTATCTCCCCTATGGGGAAACACAAATAACAGTTAAAACAGTAGTCAATCATTTTAGAAAATCTTAGTTGTCTTATCTTGTTCAAGCAGGAGGTCTACAAATAATTTACACTATTGTAAAAGAGTTTTCTTCTTTCCTTGGAGAGATTAGGCTTCTTCAGTGTTTTAGGTTTTTAAAAGGTGTTATATTAGCCTTTGTAATTTGACACTTTTGAAGTACAAATATTATAATATCTAGGCAGTTTGCAAGAAATATGTGTTCTAATTAATGATTACTTTCTATGTCCTTCAAATTTTCCTCATCAAATTCTTTTATCATGTAGAAAAATATGTTATTAAATAGATATTTTTAGATATGTAGGCTTTGCTTCATTTGTAAATCTAAAAACTATTCTAAAAGTAGGATGAAAGGAAGAAGCAAGACTAAATTACAGCTGAAAGCTATCTAACCAGATTTTACATGATAAAAATATTCTGTTTCCCTAGCATATTTACATTGTTCTGAAAAGTTTATTGTTATCATTTCCACTATAACCGGCATACTGTATGTGTTAGCAAAGGGATTCCGATTAAAAAAATGTTTCAGGAAACTCAATAACAAAAACAAAAATGATGTCAACAATAACAATAGTAATAAAGATATAACACTTATGAAGGGAATAATTTGTGGCAAGCACTGTACTCTGATCATCTTTTTAATGTCATTATCTCATTTAATCTTCACAATAACCTAATACTAAAAAGAAGGTACCTTTATCATCCCATTTCTCTAATAAGAAAATTGCATTTCAGAGATTTTAAGTAATACCTATGACTTCCTAGATGATAATGAAAGAGCCAGCATCCTGACCTAGATTTTCCTGACTGTCAAGTCCATGAACTCAGTTAAGACAATAAAATGGAACATTAAAATGATGTCTTTGGAAAGGGAAATATTTTTTCAAAACTGTTCAAATATGCTTCAAAAATTCCCCAGTGTTTCTTGAGGGGTTGAGAATCACTGACCTACAGGAAAAGCTTCTTAAGTACGTTCAAATAAGAACAAAATACATTATATAAGTCCCCTTCAAATCTAATAAACACCATTTTTTATATTCTGGATCAAAAATTTATGTCAACTTGCTTGAGCTGTACATGGAGGGTTGTTGAAGTGGGTTGGAGGGAAGGAGTATTTCAAACAGAAAGGGAGTCATGGAGGGAATAGAGACAAGTGTGCCTTTGTTAAATTGAAAGTAATTCAATGTGATCAAAGCTTGTGATGTGAAGGGGTGGGACCTCATTCACATGATAACCTTTGCAAAAGCATTATCATTTTTTCTTAAGGATCCCTATCATTCAATTTCCCCATCTGTGAAGTAATTCTTACCTTGAAATATAATAAATCTGACAGGGTCGATGTGAGAATTGGGTGTTTCAAGTGTACTATTATTTAAGCAGGAACTTAATAAATAATGGTTATGAGGTTGCAAGAAAGGGTGGACGAGCTTCACAGGTAGGCATGAGGAAAATAATGAGGGAACAAGGGAAACTGTGTCATATTAGGATTTTAAAATTAATTTCAAATATGACTCCTACTTTAAAAAACAGGATTAAAACCACATGAAAGAATTTGTAGTAAAAACAAATGTATGATTGCATCTGTGTTTTAGATAAATCACTATTGCATGACTGTAGCACCAGATCTAAGATTTAAGACAGATCTGATGATTTAGGAAGATGGTAGAATCACAGAAACAGTGTAGGCAAACTACCTTAGTAATTCAAACATGACATTATTAGGGTCAAAAAAAGTCAACATTTTAGGGATAGGAGAGGGAACTGCATTCAAAGTCATGGTCAACAATTGGATGTGAGCATGAAAAGGATGTAAGATCCATCAAATTCAGGTGTCTGGCTTTGGTGTCATTTAACTGTGATTTAGATAATAAGGCTTAGGAAAAGAGCAATGAACTAATTGTTGCCCACGACGAGATTATAAAAATCAGGAAACAAGGTGGCAAGGACAGGAAGCTGCTCCTCATTTATAATAAAAACTTCAAATACTTTAGCTTTAGAAAGAAATGTTCATGATCAAAGAGCAAAATATCTCATTTCCCATTGATGCTTTTCAAGCTATGATAAATATAAAGACAAGTCACACCCATAATATAATTCTAAATGGAATAAGAAATGAGATAATACTAATTGAATTTATATGAGACTTATTTACCTAACTCCTATATTATTTTCCTGGAAGCTAAGAAAGTTGGAGAGTTCAAAACAGGAATTTATTATAGTCATTAAAGGTGCATGTTTTTGCTTTGCCTTTATGATGTGGGAAACACCTGTAATCCTTTAAAGTACATCATGACACGGGCAACCAACTCTGCTAAATATACAAAAACTTAATCCCTTCATTTGTTCATTAAAATATTCATGAATTTTAATCTCTATTCATAAAGAAATTTTTCGTAGAACAATAGGAATGCAGTTAATTCCAAAAATTAAAGTGAAAAATTCTGAGATACATTATATTATGTTTACACTGAAGGAAAGTAACCTCGATATTTAGGGTCCTGGGAACTCTGACATGCTAAAGGATTTGAGAACTTATGTTTTATAAAACATTTAATTTTTCATTTAGAATAATTAGAGCATTTACCAAGAAGTTGACCTGAAGGTTGTAATTTTTATTATTCAATCAATTAAAAATTTCAATTGTAAATAACAGAAAATTGAATCCAAGCTGGTTTAAGGAAAATGATTTTCATAAACTCACAGTCTACGAAACTGAACAGTATAGAGTTGGATGTGACTGTGGGAGAGGCTAAGTTCAGAATTGCCTTGGCTCTGCTTCTGGTGGCTACCATTCCTAAATGCTACCGGTTGTCCCAGATTACTTCAGGCTTACAATATTAATAAACCAAATGGATAAAAGAGTTTGATTTCCTTGCAGAAAATTGATTTTCATCAGCTGGTTGACTCCACTTGGAAAGGTGCCACTACCTAAATGAATGATCATAGCAAAAAAAAAAAAAAAAAAAAAAAGAATGTGCTGATTGGCTTTTCCCAAATCACATAATCCAAATCTGGTGACCAGAAATGAGGCCAACTTCATCTGAAACACCTGAGCTGAGATTAGAGTAACTGTGATGATTGGTAAAACAAAACTGAGAACTGTTGACAGATACAGAAAGTTTTGATACTGGGCTTCAAAATTACTAAATGCCCGTTACAATATAAGCGACTTGGAAATGTTCCTGGCACATATCAAGGAAAAAAGTTTACTGAATCAGTGAATCTTAGAGGATTTCCTAGAATTCTAACCCAACTGAATTTCTCTAGTTGTTACAATACACAATAACAATACAAAGAATTTGCCTTTGTATAAATAGGTAATTTATTTAAGTTGACATATAAGTGGCCAATAAACATGAAAAAAGTTTAACTGTATGAATTGTCAAGTGCATGATACAATTTTCTTGTAACAAATGGGAAATTTTTTAAAAATATTAATGTTGAGGGTGGAGTAAAAAGGACCCCACATATAGCTTGAAAATATGAAATCACTATAATATTTCTGCTGAGAAGCTGTCAATGTAAATCAAGAACCTCAATATTATATAATGACTAAAACTTGTAAATAATCTAAATATCAAACAATAGTTATATGTATTATGACATATTGCAGTGATGTTTAATACTATGAAATTGTGCCAACATGTTTTAAGATTAGGTCAATATGTAGGGAAATGCTTATGATACAATGTGATACTAAATATCAGAAATAATTTTGCACATATATTTAATATATATGCTTATATTAATATATGTTTTTATAAATAAATAAATACATTATACACACATGCATGCACATGCACACCAGTAAGAAATACACAAAATATTAATTATAGTTATCTTTATGTCATTTACAAATTGATAAATCTCTATATCATATTTTACATTTCAAATGTACTTCAAAATATAATTAATTTTATTACCTCCAAATAATTTTTGCCCCTTTTCATGCTGTTATTAGCAACTTAGTATATAGACAATCTCATCTTTTCTCTATGCCATTACAGTAACCTTCAAACTAGTCTCCTCTCTAACTCCCTGATACATACACATTCTCCTGTATGCATTCTCCTGAGTTTTGACACAGTTATCTTCCTAAAATGTATCTGGTAATTATTTTAAAATATTCATGGTTTTCTGGTACCAATAATAACACTAATCTCTGTCATATTGTGTAAAAGGTTGTTCACAAATTGCCCTTAGTAACCTATCCAGTTTCATAGCCTTCTCCTGTCCACGTATGTACCTATAACTATGGCTCCAGTGCTCTTGCAAGGCCCAACATGCTTGGAAAACTATGCATTCTTTTATAACTCTAAGTATTGACTTACGCCATTCTGGACACTAAAATGTATTTTCTCCCTCTTCCCAGCTGTGAAAACCTCACTAAAATAGTTTCTACTCTATTACATTTTTCCAAAATTCTCCACCCCTGGTAGAGTTAGTCTTACTTCTGTAATTCCATAGAATTGCAGTTGCTATAAACTTTATCCTGTATTCCACATGGACAGGAGAGCAAAACACTGTTAAATATTTGCTGAGTAAATGAATACATGAGTAACTATAGTCTAAATTAATTCAAAAAATGCTTTAGGGGCCTAAAGAAATGATATTCCTAATTCCTCTGAGAATTAATTAAACTAACGTTAGAATACAGTACTCAGTACTTCTTTGGTGCATCGCCATTTGTTTCTTTCACTGTAACTTCCATGGAAATTCCTTTTCCAGCCCTCTGTTTTCCTTTGTATTGTTTCCTATTTAATATCTTTCTATGTATCCCACACCTCCAATTATAAATGCACTTCAAAGTATACTCATTTTTTTCTTTACCAATATTTTCCTCTGAAAGAATCATATAGTCTTACAGTTTATTTATGGACTCATATCATGATGGTTTACGAATTCTATTTTGGCTCCTGATCCATATTTAACTTTCTACTTGATAAATACATATTAATCCAGAAATTAAAACTCACTTTTCCCACTGCTGAACTCATCATCATTATTTTTTTTTGTTATAAACATCACTTTGTTTAGCAATAAAGGCCATCAATATCACAAATATTTCTTTCCTAGGTCCCCTTTATTTTATATCGATAGCTTCTACTTCCATTGATGCCACCCGTATGTTTTCATTTTTTGCCCATCCTTTCAAGTCTTAATTTCTGTAGTTTATACCATTAAAATATAGCTGGCTTGCTCTTGTTTACTATTTTTTTAAAATATTTATTTATATGTGTTATTTTATATATAAAGAGAGAAGTAATTTTATGATAATGGCTAAAAAACACTGGTTTTGAGTCTGATAATTCTCGTTTTTGTCTTTTTTTATCCAGAGTGACCTTTGAGACATTACTTAACTTCTCTAAGGTTCAATTTTGCCAACTCTCAAATATAGATAGTAAAACTTATCTCTGCATTTGTAGAGAGGATTTAATTAAATGAGATCTTAGAAGTAAGGGCTTAATACTCTGCATCAAATATATAAAGGTGTTTCTGTATCCATTGTGAAACTGATAAATGATGGGACATTGGAAAAAGAAATACTTCTATTTTTATCCCATGTTCAGGGTCAATTTTGAAATTATAAAAAACTTTAGTAGATGTGGAACTGAAATATCACTTTTATTATCATTAAGCTGGTATTTTAAATTGTGGCTTCTATCTGTGGTCAAGTGGGCTTCCTAATTTTGAATCCCAGAATTAAACAGACTCAGACTCTTGGTCGCAGGAAATGCTGATTGGGAAAGCCCTCCCCATCGGGACATCACACACTCCTGTAGGAGCCATGGCGTGGAAGAGGAGAGAAGAGCGCATGCTCCCAATGAGCTTCTCGTATTTAGGAAAGCAGAGAGAGAGAAGTATAAATGGGCTACACTTGCCTACTTTGTCTTTGCAAGTTCACCAATCAGATCAGGTATCCCCCATGATACAGCAAGTGAATGGGTAGAAAAAAAGAAGATACAGTAGTGAAGCTGCATCCGCATGAACGGAAACACTTGAATGGGGAGAAACTGTTCTGCCATAAGAATGACATACTTAGTACGTACTGGGGCTAACAGACACCCAATTCGTGGTAACTACTTTTATTACTTTAGATTTATCTTCCAAAAATAAGTTTTACTTTTTCACCAAAAATATTCAGTTATCACCAATAATCTTAGAGGAAAATATTTAAAATAAAAATGTCTTCATCTATTACTCCATGTCTTCTACATCCTCCCCACAAACTTTTTCCAGCATTATCTCTTTTCACGTTTTCCCAAACACACTTATTCATTCCAAAGCAGTTTGTGCAAGTTGGTATTTTATGGCCTTTCCTTGCATTATTTCTTCAGACTATAATGTTCTTTACTGTTCAGACCCTAAGTTAAATGCTAATTCTTTTTTTTTCCCCTCTCATCCACGTTACGAGCCTATACTTTTGTTTAGCACTTACTGCATTCTTCAGGATATTAATTATTTGGCAAATCTCCCCTAGCTTCTAGGGGGAGGATTGATTCCAAATTCCATGTGTACTTCCATTCCCACCCCATTAACCAGGTCCTGTCACAGTATGTAGCCTATAGGAAGTGCTTAATATCTGTTTGATGCACATGAATTAGGTGACCTTATTTCTATCTCAAGACAATGTATTAAAAATTATTAAATATCACTGCTCCTAGTGCTTGTTACATTATATATTGATGATTCATCTAGGTTTTACAAAAAGTAAAGATTAGCAACTATTTTGCTGTCCAACAAATAATACTACAGTTTAAAAATCAGCGATCTTTACTCGGTTATGACAATTCCCATGACTTTGACAACTGCTTTTGAGAAAGTTAAAGGGTAGATATTTATGAATTTGTACCTCCTTCCCTAGAGAGATGCTGTATAACTTTTACTAGCTCTATTCCCTCAAGACTCAAGGAGTTAATAAAATCTAAATTCCTTATTCCCTCCATGAAATAATATTATCATAGACTTATACCCACTATAAATGACAGTCTAGATGATGTTCTTTATTTAGAAGTTATTCCTAAAAGTAATAGAAACTGCCTGGCCATCCACTCCCTCATTCACTTATGATAGCCAGATTTACGAGTTTATAGTCACAGGATTGCCTATATCTTATGAGTAATTAGGATTGGAGTTGGAGGAGACGTGAGAAGACACACTTTAATTAATGGGCTACATTGACCACACTGTTTCTTTAACCTTCACAGAACTCTTAAAAGATAGGTAGTTCTAAATCCCTCACAGAAACATTCCCTGAGATGATGGGATGAAAATATACTCGATTGGCTCCCATCCTTGCCCTAATCCATGTTTTCAAAAAGTAGAGGGCAAAAGTTCTTGTTTTCTGTTGGGAGGGGTTTAAAATTGGTGGCCTCATAATTAATCGGAACTTTCACAGTATATCAACAATTGCAAGCATGTAGTTTTCACTATCTTTGTTTTGTGCCTTATACTGTAGTACAGATTGAATGGAAGAAAAATTGTCATCAACTTGTCAGTAATAAAACATTTTTACTTGGCAGAAATTTTATACAGTATAAAATCTCACTTTATTTTACTTGATAGAACTTTGGGCCTTGGTTATTGGATTGTGGCAAGGTTTTATTGAATCAGACTGTTAGGGTCATCTCTACAGAAGCAGAATTATCTCCCCCACCCAAAATTTAATTCAAATGTGGAGACTGATAATCACATACACACACCCTTCAAAAGGATATGAAAAAGTTTATTACTCACATAATGAGCCTTTTTGGGGAGAGCAGGGTGAGTCCAAAAATACCTTAAGAAGCAAGGAAAGAAAACTGGCTTGGGGTTTTTATGATAGTTTGGGTTTGGAGCTGGGGTGATAGTTCCTACATGGTTTGAACTTCCTGTCTAAACTAAAGTAAGAAGTATGCAGGCTTTCTTATTAGCTTGCCAAGAAGTGGGGCAAAAGGTGAAGATAAAGAGGTGGAGCTTAAAAACCATAAGCAGTTGAACACCAAGAATGCAGTCAGCCTATTACATACTCTCATTTTACGTATTAGAACATTTTAGATAAAGTTCAAAGAGGTAAGTAGGTCAAGATCACAAAACTATTGTCAGAACCAGATCTCATATCAGAAGGTGATTTCAAAGCATTTGTTTTTCCACCATACCCACACTGCCTTCCTCAGAAGAAAGTTACTTGATTAAAAATTATCATGTGTTGCTTGCATATTTTTATTTGAAAATATTTCCTAAGACTTGCTGTGATTAGAATGGATCTAATGAGTCCTTTCAACGTATGTTCATGGCCTGATACAGACACAATGTGTCAGATCGGGACCCACTTTTGGAAATCATTATCCTCTAAATGATTCAATATTTTCAAATGTGATGATAAAACTCCAATAATTTAGCTCCTTTCCCTGCCCAAATAATTTGCACAATTCCTAACGGCTGTGCTGAATGTTGTAACAAGGGGGAAAAAACATCATTATCAGGTCGATTTCACTTGTTTGGAAACAACAGGGATTCAGCGTACAGTTCACCTGGGCTCCAGTGCTTACTGTTAGTTTATTTACCTAGCTTTGCCCTTCTATTGCCTAGATCCTGGTTATGGTTCTTGCCTGTCTAAAATACTCATCTCCTGCCACCTCTGAAACCTGACATCACTGCTTTTTCATGACCATGTGCTCTAAAGTTGATGCTGGAGCACTGAATGCTGTTAGGTCTCTGCTTTTCTCCCACCCTCTATCAGAGGTTACAGCATGGTATATTTTTATATCTAGCATTCATCATAGATACTGGCAGGAGCAATGAAGGTACCACCATAGAGATCTTTTTGCCTGAAATAGATCTTCTTGCCTGGAGCAAAAAGATAGAAATCCCACCTATGGATGCCAGATTTTCCCTTGCTTAGTGCTGGCCTGCCTACTCCTCAGGAGACTTTTTTATCTGCCCTGAATTCCAGAATTCATTTATTTTATATTTACATTTTTTTTTTTTTACCAGTACCCATTTTGGAGTAACTGTTGTCTTTAATGTCTGCTAAGTTGATCTATTCATTTTCATGTAGACTTTGAAGTATTGCTTCTTAGTTTTTCAGAATTCTGAAAGACTGAGCCACTTAAAATAGTTCTAAGAATTTGACAAATGGCCAGTAATAACTTTTCTGTTTCCTACTATCTCATTTCTGTAGTTGTTCAAAAGTCCATCTATATATCTTTTGTTAAGGGTCAAGAATCCACCATGTCAGAGATCAGGTTCCTATTTTATTGACCTTTCTAAAATACGACTGTTGGTTTAATGGTACCCAAGAAAAGTCCATTTTAATCTCCTAAAAGTTAGCAAAAAGTTGACCTCATCTATTGAAACCTCAGAGCCACCAAGGAATTTGCATTTCTCCTTGAAGAGAAAACACTTCTTCTCAACAACCATTATTCAAAATATAACACCAGGGTTTGTGTTTACATCTGCACATTAATTTGAGATAATTCTATAGAAATTAATCTGGAAAGCAAAGACTGCCCATTTGATGAATTTCTATTATAATCTTACTTGTGGGACTCTTGAGTCCTAGCAGGACCTTAAGGGAACCTTAAGATTCTAGTGTCAAAAATCACATAGGTGAAGCAGCACAGCATAGAGGAAAAAACACAACAATTGTAATAAGAGATCTCTAGATTCTAACTAATTCTATTAATAGTTCTGACATTTGAGGACTATATTCTATTGGACATGTTATTTCACCTCTTCAAAAGTTAGTTTCATTATCTATAAAAAAGGAAAAATAATTTCTACTTCATAAAGATAATATAAATATTTGAGTGAATGAGAAACCCCTCATTTATAGTGGCACCAATAACTTGTAGCTATTATTATTAAAATTCCAATGTTTGGTCTCATGGCTCATTATTGGAAGAACATATTCTGTTTCTATCAGCTTTTTCTTTGAAAAGAAGCTGGTGAAAAAATAAAAAAGATATCTATATTCTGTTGAAGAGTTACATGTCAATGAAATTAATTCTCAGTTGATATTCAATAAATTATTGCCAAAATTTAGCAACAGTTTTAAATCTTTAGTTGATTCCCATATTCTTTCTTTCTTCTGTAGTACAGAATACCTTTGTAGGTAGCTCAGTCTCTTAATTATAAGTATGATCATTTTTTTTTTTTGAGACAGAGTCTCACTCAGTCACCTCAGCTAGAGTGCGATGGTGTCATCATAGCTCACTACAACCTCAAACTCCTGGTCTCAAGGGATCCTCCTGCCTCAGCCTGCCAAGTAGGTGGTACTACAGGTGCATGCCACCACACCTGACTAATTTTTTCCATTTCTATTTTTAGTAAAGGCAGGTCTCACTCTTGCTCAGGCTGGTCTGGAACTCCTGAACTCAAGCTATCCTCCCACCTCAGCCTCCTAGAGTGCTAGTATTACAGGCATAGCCTCCACACCCAAATTAAGTATGATTAATTTTGTGTGTGTGAGTGTGCTCTCAACTTTCCTTTCTTCTAGCTGAATATATTTCTATGCCTTTACTTACACTTTCCTCCCCTCTACTGACCTTTCTAAGGAGGACATCTTGATTAGTGTCTTTGAGCCTATCTCCTCCTTTCAGGATCAAGCTCCACCAGGCCTTCTTTCTACCACACCTTCCCTCATTTCCTCCTCAATGATTTCTTGTTATTAGGTTACTAGCTTGCGCAACTCCTCTATTCTAAAGATCTTGATGCTCATTTGATCCCCCCTTATCTGAATGTCCCGTTTCCTTCCTTTCTTATCTTCATTTAACCAGGTGGGTTTACTTTCCAGAAATCCTTTATGAAAAGAAATGGGGTATACAAATAGTTCTGCATGAAATTAAGTTTTAAGCTCTTGGAATCTCAGTTTCCTCTTCTAAAAACAGGGGGAAAAAAGTTTTCTAGGTTGAAATTTTTAAAACATATATAAAAATATTTATATTTTAAAATTATTAATCTAAAACAAAGATAAGAAAAATAGGCATGATTTTTAAAATATAAGCATAGTCAAGTTTTATTTTCTGTACATCTCCTTTTTTAATTTAGTAGAACCAAAAATAAAAGTCAATTTTGTTGCCAAAAGTTGTTTTGAATGTGAATGTGGTTAAAAGATTCGAGGAGTAGAAATTAAATGTACCTCATTCCTTGGAAAACAGTAATCATCTAATGAATCTATGCAAAAGGATGTTCTAGCTGAAGCATTTTCTATTATGCTTCATATTTTATGGTGAAAAGAGTAGATGAGAATCTGCTTAAATACCACGCATTCCTTGTTATGCAACCAATTCCATTTTCAACTGTCCTGAACGTATTATATAAATGTTAAAGAAAAGAGGTTGATTTTGCCTGAAATGTGGATCGTTTCTTCCTTTTTTTAAATTTGGAACTCAAAGTACTTAGGGTTATTATTGATCATAAGTACCTTAAAATGTGATCTTCATCATCATCATCAGTATGGTCATATTTATATCATTAAATAAAGGCTCTTAATATTCAGGATTACAATTCTAAGAGGCAAAGTTATGCTTTCCAGAGTTACAAAATGAAATCAAAAGCCGTTCCTGTAAGATATGAACACAGTAAAATGACTAATCCATTCACCTCCAAAATTTCATTCTAACAAAGTATGGTTCTCTTCCATCCAACTTCCAGATTATAGAAATCAGTTGGAATGATAGTAATAACCTAGGATCTACGTAGGCAAAATGATTTATGTCATCTTTATTGAAATAAGAAAAGATACAATTAGCTAAAGTTATTTAAAACCCATTTATCATCTTAGCCATTAGAGTGGTTCTGAAAACACCCATTAAATACCTCAAGGACCAGAAAATTCATTATACATTGGTACCAATTCAGAATATAATATACTAAACACCTGCTATCTTGGTGTCAACAATAAATGATTATGAAGTATTATTTTAATATGTAGAATCTGTTTAAATAGACTAATGTGAATACTAATAAAACAATGTCCATAAGAGTAAAATTGACTAAACAAAGATGGTAATATTTTACTCTGGAGTGATAATAGCTACCAAAAACATACACACAAGGCAAAACTGTTTAAAATAATTTTGTTTGTGATCTTAGGAGAATATCAAAATGGAAAATAGTAATATTATCTTATATTTCACACATCAAACATATCGAATTGATATATGTGCATAATTTTTCATAACATCTTTAATTATGAATATAGAAGTGGAGAATAACTCTCATACTCTTTTAGGGAAATAAATAAGGAATAATTTTATTAGGAAAACTCTTGCTACTTAAGTATTATTTTGAAGAAATTCTAAAATCATTTTTTCATGTAAAAGAAATATATTATCTTTTTAAGTTATGTTATTAACAGTTTTTTTGACAATCTGCACAAATATACTTGAAAGGGTAATCATAAGTTTGATATTACAAAGAATCAGCAGCTAAGCTACCAAATTAAAAATAAAAAAATCACTTTTGTTTTAACTTTTATAATGAAAATTATTTTCTTATAAAGGAACCAAAATCCAGCCTGAGCAAGAGTGAGACCCCGTCTCTACTAAAAAATAGAAAGAAATTATCTGGCCAGCTAAAATATATATATATATAGAAAAAATTAGCCGGGCATGGTGGCGCATGCCTGTAGTCCCAGCTACCTGGGAGTCTGAGGCAGTAGGTTCGCTTAAGCCCAGGAGTTTGAGGTTGCTGTGAGTTAGGCTGATGCCACGGCACTCACTCTAGCCCTGGCAAAAAAGCGAGACTCTGTCTCAAAAAAAAAAAAAAAAAAAAAAAAAAAGGAACCAAAGTGTGTTTAGTATTTCCTTAGATTTTTAAAGAGTTAATGAGCAGTAAACTCAGTAATTACTCAGACATATTACTAAATGTCATTCATTGAAGAGCAGCAAGCTGTGAAGAAGGAAAGATATCATCTATTAAAGGTAGAGATTTGGGTCCGATTTCATACCCCGTGAGTTTTCATTCTTCAATGTAATGAATGCTTCAATAATTTTATGCACAGCATTGCAAATAAAGGTAGAAAATTCTTGAAGTCTGTTTGACTTTGGGCTTAATTGAAATGCCTCTTTCACAATCATGTGTGCTAATTCAACCAGTAAACTTGATGTGCTTTTAAATGATACAAAGCTAGATAGTATATCACATTCTGCAAATGATACATCCTGATGTTAAGAAAAATCTGTGTTGCTCTTACCAATCCACTGGCTTGAGCTTCTGTAAATCTCTTTTATCTGCACCAATAATTACCATACTTCAGCAAGGCAGTTTTAATTAAATGTCATCCTTTAAAATCAAGAAACACTTACAAGGTCAAGTAGGTCTAGGATAAAACTAAAGTGTGCTCTCAAATCACGGATTACTTGATATTCTGCTATAAAGAAAAATTGTAAATGGGGCATACATAATTCTCCTCATACAATTTTAATGAGATTTTGACCAGTTCAGAATTGTTTTCTCTGTATAATTTTGCAACTGTTCATTGAGGGATAATGCTTTCTTACTTTAAAATATGAAAAGTGTTTCCATAAGAAAGGATTTCATGCAATAAAGCTGATGTTTCTTATTTTTCATGAAAATAATTTTATGAGTATAATCAGTTTTTGTCAAAATAAATGAAAGAACTACCCAGTTTAAAATTATTTAGCTGCTATGTACAAGTTCAAGGGTAATTCTTTTAATTGTTTCATTGTATTTGTGTGTATTTATATAATTAAATATGTAAAGTATATAAGATATGTCATACCATTTCTGGAATATTAAATGGATAACCCAGATTATATACTGATTTCATTTGTTTGAGAAAAAATATGAAGCCTCTAAATATTCAGCACTTTACATACCATTAAACACATTTCCATTCTTTTATTCAATTACTTTTATTTTGTATTTATTACATATTTGTTGAAGTGGAGACACAAATAAATAAGAAAATAATTCTCAGGAATAGTAGAAAGCTTCATACAGGATTTGGAGTTTTAAGAAAATTTAATAATAATAATTATTAGTTACTTTAACGCAAAAGTAACCTCACATGATAAACGAACAAAGTGAAGAAAACTAGCCCCAGATCACATAGCTAGTTAGTGGCTTCACTGAGATTTGTACCCAGCTAGTAAGGTTCTAGAGTCTATAATCTTATGTCTTAGGCTCTTCGGATTCTAATAGGTAAAGTTCATAGTTTATAAAACAGAGGATTTGAGACACAGTTCAATAAAAAGGGAAAATCTGAGCAAAGACTGAAGTATGTAATAGGCTTGTATGTTTGAGCAGATAAAAATTTCTCTAATATGCAGTCCTGTCTGGTTCTCCAGCTTCATCTCATGTTCCATATTAAGTAACATGAAGTGATTACATGCATACATTCTCAACCCTCTATCACTGCATATGCTATCATATCTGTTAGGAAGCCCCATCCCTGTTCTGCTTTTCTAGTTTCCTTTAAAACTTAATTCAATAGCCATCCATTTCCTTATGTCTTTATTTTTTTATTATTATTTTTTATTTCAGAATATTATGGGGGTACAAACCCTTGGCTTACATAAATTGCCTTTGCACCTACCAATAAGCGTGCCCATCTCCCAGATAGCATGCACTGCATCTGTTAGGTGTGGATTTACCAATCCCCACTTCCCCACTCACATTTGCTTGGTAACCTATGAATGTTACTTCCCATATGTGCACATTAGTGTTGATAAATTAGTACCAATTTAATAGTGAGCGTATGCTATATTTGTTTTTCCATTCTTGTGAAACCTCACTTAGAAGAAAGGGCTCCAGCTTCATCCAGGATAATACAATAGGCAGTTCATCATTATTTTTATGGCTGAGTAGTACTCCATGTTATACCTATACTGCATTTTGTTAATACACTCGTATATTGATGGGCACTTGGGTTGTTCCAACATCTTTTAAATTATGAATTGTGCTACTATAAACATTCTAGTGCAGATGTCCTTTTTATAGAATGTCTTTTTTTCCTTTGGGTAGATACCCAGTAGTGGGATTGTTGGATCAAAGGATAGTTCTACTTTTAGTTCTTTAAGGTATCCCCATACTAATTTCCATAGAGTTTGTATTAGTTTGTAGTCCCACCAGCAGTATGTGAGTGTTCCTATCTCTCCACATCCATGCCAACATTTGTCCATATGATCCTCTCAATAGATGCAGAAAAAGCATTTGACAAATTTCAGCATCTTTTATAAGAATACTTAACAAAATAGGTATAGGCGGAACTTACCTTAAAATGATAAAAGCCACATATGACAAACACACAGCCAACATCATACTGAAAAATTGAAAGCACTCCTGCTTAGAACTGGAACCAGAAAAGGTTGACCCCTACCACCACTTCTACTCAACATAATGCTGGTAGTCCTAGCCAGAGCAATCAGATAAGAGAAAGAAATCAAGGGCATCCAAATAGGTGCAGAAGAAGTCAAACTGTTGCTCTTTGCTGATGATATGATCTTATATCTAGAAAATCCCAAAGATTCTGCCAAGAGACTACTGGAATTGACAAAAGTTCAGCAAAGTCTCAGGTTACAAATCATGTACACAAATCAGTAACATTCATACACAACAACAATAGTCAAACTAAGAATCAAATCAAAGAGCAATGCCTTTCATTGTAGCAACAAAGAAAATAAAATATCTAGAAATTTATTTAATTAAGGAGGTGTAAGACCTCTGTGGAGAGAACTATGAAACACTGAGGATGGAAACAGCAGAGAACATAAACAGATGGAAAACCATTTCCACTCACGGATCAGCAGAATTGACATTGTGAAAATGTCTATACTACTGAAAATGATCTATGGATTCAATGCAATCCCTATTAAAACACCAACATCATTTTTCTCAGATCTAGAAAAAATAATTCTACACTACATATGGAACCAGAGACCTGTATAGCTAAAGCAACCTTAAGCTAAAGAACAAATTGGGAGGCATCCATTTACCAGACTTCAAGCTATACTACAAGGCAATAGTAACCAAAACAGCATGGTACTTGGAACAAGAACAGAGGCATACACCAATGGAACAAGACTGAGAACCCAGATATAAAACTATTCTCATATAACCATCTGATTTTTGACAAAGCAGACAAAAACATACACTGGGGAAAAGAATCTCTATTCAATAAATGGTACTGGGAAAATTGGATAGCCACGTGTAGAAGACTGAAGCAGGATCTGCACCTATCACCAAAATCAACTTAGGATGGATAGCAGACTTAAACCTAAGGCATAAAACCATAAGAATTCTAGGAAAAATTCTGGAAAAACTCTTATAGACAGCAGTCTAGGCTAAGAATTTATGAAGAAGACCCCTAAAGAAATCACAGCACCAACAAAAATAAATAAATGGGACCTGATCAAATTAAAAAGCTTCTGCACAGCCAAAGAGACTGTCACTAGAGTGACAAGACAACCTATAGCATTGGAGAAAATTTTGTATGCTATACATCGATAAATGGCTGATAACTAGAATTTATATAGAACTCAGGAAAATCAACAAGAAAAAATCAAACAACCTCATTAATAAGTGGGCAAAGGACATGAACAGAAACTTTTCAAAAGAAGATAGACTAATAGACAAGAAAGATATGAAAAAATACTGAACATCTCTAATCGTCAGGGAAATGCAAATCAAAACCACAATGTGATATTACTTAACTCCAGGAGAATGGCATTTATCAAAAAGTCATTTCTTTAAGTCTTTGTTTTTTCCATCTCTCCTCTGTCCTTTTATAGCATCCTGAGCACATTATGTTATTGAATTTATGATTTTTAATTATCTATTTAAGTATTAGTAGTGTCTCACACAATATTATTACTATTATGTAGTATAAAACAAATAAGATTCTGCTGAACTAAATTGAACTTGAGCATGGATTTTGTCTTATTGTTTCCCTCTCAGGCTTGTACAGAGTGCCTGATTATATATATATATGTAGATAGATAGATAGATAGATAGATAACTCAAACTTTTAATGACCAAGTGGATGAATTAATAGGTTATATAATATCGCATACTTGACAAATGCCCATGACCTAGGGTCTGCTAGGTCTGAGTTTGAATTTTATTTCTGCTATTTAATTGGCATGTAATTAGTCCAGATATTCAGCCTCCTTGAACATTAGTTTCTTCATCTGTAGATAAGGGATAATAATACTACTAATAATCAGGGGCTGAGGTGGGAGAATGGCTTGAGCCTGGGAGTTCCATGCCAGTCTGGGCAACACAGTAAAATCCTGTCTAAATAAAACAAAAAAAAAAAAGACAAGAAAAAATAAAAGCTACCTTCTCATGTGATAAGCAATACAGAGTGAGGTAGAGTATGTAAAATAATCACATAATCACTACAGAACTTGATGTTATACTCAGTGTTTTATTGTACAATAACCTGGTAGTTTATATTGTAGTTGGTATTAGTATTGCTGTTATCATCATTAACATTCTTATTTTTATCCATTAAACATATCCCAGCATGACCCTTCAACAATATTTAGATATGATATTGAATTGGAACATTTTGAGCTATTCAATAGAGATAAGATAGAAAATATAGAGTAGAGAGTTTTGAGTGCTTCAAAGGAAAAACAAAGGCATCCTTAAAAGATACTAGAGAGTATTTTACAGGGAGAACTGCAGTAAGTTATAAGTTGGCCAAATTTTAACAAGTTTCATATGGCTAACAAACAGTCTACTGATATTCATTTTCTAGATACTACTAAATTGTTCCAGAGTTCTGGAAAAAGTCATTGAAATTTCCATTTCATTATGTATATTGCCTTTGAGGGACCAGTGGACTTCCTACAGAGACGTACAATATGGGACTAAAACCATTTGAACCATTTACAGACTGAAAATGAGTTATATTAGTGCAAAGTGAGACATTCTTGTAAATGTTAAAGACTTTTAGAAGACTCTAAATAATATTTTAAAGTTGTTCATGTCTATTCTATCCATAAAAAACTCCAAATTCTGTACTTCCTTAAGTCAAGGCAGTCAGTAATGTGCTTTAGGTAGTCACAAGAGAATTAGTAAATAGTGTCACTACAACTTAAAATGAATGCAGATTAAACCTTTTGTGAACTTCAACACAATTAAGATCAACGTTTTAGGCTACTTCTCTAGTTGAATTTAGTATCATTTGTTCAAAATAAAGTAAAGGAAGGAAATTCTTATAATAAATAAAAGGTCTATGCTTCTTAAACTGCACAAAATAGCATTGTTTTAATTAGCTCGACCATATCTCATTTGAGGGAAAACAAATATTTAGAAAATTCAAACAAAATGTTTTATACATCAACTTTAATAAAAAATATACATTGTTGATTATATTTGCAAATAAAAAATAGCTTTAGAGCACATAGGCAGTGACTCTACCTAATCATATACATGAATTCTCTGCTAAACCTTCTTTCAGGTTTTTTCCAAAAATTACCTTGCCATTCAAATATACATATTTTCAACTAAGAAGTGACTATGAAAAACCTCTCCTATTGATACTTTGATTCATTCATTCATTGATTCATTCCAACTTCTACTGAGATTTTACAATGTGCAAATTTCCACTCATCAGGAGCATTTTATTTTTAGAAAGAAAAATTGTTTTGTAAATATTAATATAACAAAGATTTATCATATAAGAATGACATTAAAAAGTACTATGAAAGCCATTAGGAACTCTTTGAAGGAAGAAATAATTTTCAATCATGATAGCTATAATTTCATAAAAATAGTGGCATTTGAGCAATGGTCCAAAAAATAATTGTAGTCCCATAGATAGAGGCAGAGGGATGAACTCCAGACAAAGGGAATGATATCAGCAAAAGCAGAGACAAAAGAGAATGCAAAGCATATTTGAGGAACAGTACATAAACTAGAGTCTTCATTCATGGAAGAAGTGTGAGATAATTTGGAGACTAGTTACAAAGTTTTTGTGTGCTAGTTTATAAAATTTAAATTTGGTTTATATTTAACTAGTTTATTATTTGTTTCTACTCTTCCTCATTAAAAATGTATTTGATTACATATAGAAATATTGTAAATAAATTAGAATAAAAATAAATTAATAGACACATAAAGGAAAATGCTAGTACAAGCATTTGTTTTTATTTCATTTTATTTTATTGAGCTCTGCAGATATTGTGATTTTTATTTGCTTTGAGCAAGTCTGTTGGCACCATTTTTCCAACAATGTGTGTCTCTGTCACATTTTGGTAATTCTCACAATAGTTCAAACTTTTCCATTATTATTATATCTGGTATGGGGATTTGTGATCAGTGATCTCTGTTGTTTACCACTGTAATTGTTTTGGGATACCAGGAAGTGCGCCATATAAGATGGCAAACTTAATCAATTGATGAAATGTGTGCTTTGACTACTTCAATGATCAGCTGTTCCCCATTTTTCTCCGTCTCCTCAGGCCTCTCTATTTCCTGAAACACAAAAATATTGAAATTAGGCCAATTGGTAACCCTACAATGGCATCTAAGTGTTCCACTGAAAGGATTCTCACTTTAAATCAAAATCTAGAAATGACTAAGCTTAGCAAGGAAGGCATGTTGAAAGTGGAAACAGGCTGAAAGCTAGGGCTCTTGTGTCAAACCATTAGCCAAATTTTGAATGCAAAGGAAAAGTTCTTGAAGGAAATTAAAAGTGTTACTCCAGTGAACACACAAATGATAAGAAAGTTAAACAGCTTTATTGCTGATATGGAGAAAATTTTATTGCCCTGCATAGAATATCAACTGGAGATAACATTTCCTTAAGCCAAAGCCTTATCCAGAACTAGACCCTAACTCTCTTCCATTTTATGAAAGCTGAGAGAGGTGAGCAAGCTTCAGAGAAAAAATCTGAAGCTAACAGGGGTTGGTTCATGAGAATTAAGAAAAGAACCCATCTCTATAATATAAAAGTGAAAGATAAAGAATAAAGTGCTGAATGTAGAAGCTGCAACAAGTTATCTAGAAGATCTACCTAAGATCATTACCTAAAGAGACTACACTAAACAATAGATTTTCAATGTAGACAAAACATCCTTCTATTGGAAAAAGATGACTTCTATAACTTTCCTAGTGAGAGAGAAAAAGTCAATGCTTGGCTTCAAAGCTTCAAAGTAAGACTGACTCTTGTTAAGGGCTCCTGTAGTTGATGAGTTTAAGTTGAAGCCAACGCTCATTTACCATTTATAATATCCTAGGACCTTTAATAATTATGTTAAAACTACTCTGTGGTGTATAAATGAAACAACAAAGCCTGGATTACAGCACATCTGTTAATGCATAGCTTACTGAATATGTTAAGCCCACTGTTGAGACCCACCATTCAGAAAAAACACAAGATCCATTCTGCAGCCCATGATAAAAAGAGTAATTTCAAATTTTAAGTCTTATTATTTACAAAATACATTTTGTAAGGCTATAGCTGCCATAGACACTGATTGCCCTGATGGATCTGAGAAAAGTTCATTGAAAACCTTCTGGTAAAGATTCATTCTAGGCGCTATTAAGAATATTTGTGATTCATGGGAGAAGGTGAAAATATCAACATTAACAGGAATTCAGAAGACATTGATTCCAACCCTCACAGATGGCTTTGAATGATTCAAGACTCCAGTGGACAGATGCCTAATAGTGCTATTGCTGGATCAAATGGTATTTCTATTTTTAGCTCTTTGAGGTTTCTCCAAATTCTTTTCCACAGAGGTTTCACTAATTTTCAGTCCCACCAGCATAAGAGTGTTCCCATCTCTCCACATCCTCGCCAGCATTTGTTGTTTTGGAATTTTTTGATAGAGCCCAATCTCACTGGGGTTAGGTAATATCTCATTGTGGTTTTGATCTGCATTTCTCTAATGATTAGAGATGTTGAACATTTTTCTATATGCTTGCTGGCCATTATTCTGTCTTCTTTTGAAAAGTTTCTGTTCATGTCCTTTGCCCATTTACTGATGGGCTTGTTTGATTTTTTTGAGTTCTAGATAGATTCTTATTATCAGTCCTTTATTGGATATGTAGAGAGCAAATATTTTCTCCCATTCTGTAGGCTGTCTATTCACTCTAATGATAGTTTCCTTGGCTGTGCAAAAGCTTTTTAATTTGATCAGGTCCCATTTATTTATTTTTGTTGGTGCTGTGATTGCTTTGGGGATCTTCCAAAAATTCTATGCCTAGGCCAATGTCTGAAAGAGTAAAGCTAAGTGTGAAAGCCAAAAAAAAAAAAAAAAAGACTTCAGTGGAAGAAGTAAGTGTAGATGTGGTAGAAATAGCAAAAGAACTAGAACTAGAAGGGGAGCCTGCAGATGTGACTGACTTGCTGCAATCTCATGACAAAACTTGAATGGAGGAGGAGTGGCCTCTTATGGAAGAGAATAGAAAATGGTTTCTTGAGATTAAATCTACTCCTGGGTGAGGATGCTGTGAACACTGTTGAAATGACAACAAATGACTTGGAATATTACGTATATTTAATGGATAAAGCAGCAGCAGGATTTGAGAGGGATGACAGCAATTTTGAAAGAAGTTCTACTGTGGGGAAAGTGCTATCAAAATCATTGCATGTTACAGAGAAATCTTTTATGAGAGGAAGAGTCAATGAATGCAGCATACTTCACTGTTGTCTTATTTTAAGAAATATCTACAGCCACCCCAACCTTTAGCAGTCAGCACCCTGATCAGTCAGCAGTCATGAACATTAAGACCCTCCATTAGCAGAAAGATATGATTCACTAAAGATATGACTCAGATGATTGTTAGCACTCTTTAGCAACAAAACACTTTTAAGTTTAAGATGTGTGCATTGTTTTTAGACATAATGCTACTGCACACTTAATGGACTACAGTATAGTGTAAGTATAACTTTTATATGCAATGGGAAACCAAAAAATTCATGTCTCATTTTACTATAATATTCACTTTATAGTGCTTATCAAGAACTGAATGTTCATTATCTCTGAGATATGCCTGCATTTAACTTGATAGGTTTATAAGCAGATATATGAAAAAAATGATAATTATTTTAAAGAAAGAAAATCTGGAAGTGGAATGGGCAAGGGATGATGGACTAGTGCAGGAGGATGCTCGAGGCCCTGGCCCCTGCTCTGCTTTGCTTTGAGTTAGAAAGGAATTGTTATAGTAGATGGACTACTAAGGACCTGACCAGATTTTTTTGGGCTGACAGCAGTCAGCATGGAAATGAATAAGACAATGACAGAGACAGTGAAAGGAATAAATCAGAATAATTTAGGCAGTGAAAGAACTTACACAAGTAGACTAATCAAGGCCAGAGAAATCTCTGCTAAAAATTGCTTGACAAATACAAACAAATATGTTGCCTTTCTAAAAAATATTTTTCTACTGAAGCTTCTTTAGATGTGGACCTAATGCAGGCACAGAAAATTAGGTTAAATATATATCATGTTTCTATTTTATCCCCTCATCTATTGCAAATTGAAAATGGTCACAAATTCCTTACACTTGTCTCATTGTGATGCAATTTGTCTTTCCTCCCCTTGAGTTTGGGCTGACTTGTCACTATTTTGAACAATGGAGTATGACTGAAGTTAAGCTATTCAGATCTGCACCTAGAATTCAAACAAACAGTCAGCCTTTGTCTTGATTTCTGGGAGCCCTGAGCCTGCTAGAGAGGTCTTGAGACTAAATGGAGCAGAAGGGAACACCATCTGAGCTCAGCCCAGTCTTCAGATAAATATCACCAATTGGAGCAAAAGAATCACCCAGTTGAGCCCTGTATAAATTCCTGACCCACAGAATTGTGGTTGTTGCTTTAAGCCAATAAGGGTTAAATAATTTGTTACCCAGAAATAGATGACTGGAATAATCTACTTCCCAAAATTTCATATATGCGGGGTTATCCCACTTTCCATAATTTTATATGAAATGAGTTCATCTATTCATTTATCAAACAATAAATATGTACCAAAAGACTATATGTGAAGCATGGTAATAGATGCCAGGACATGCAAGTGAAAAAAGATACCGACTCTGCTCTCTAGAGGTCACTGTTCTGTACAGAAGTAAAGGACATTAATAAAATAAACAAATATGGTACCTTTTGGCTGTATCAGAAGTTTTAAGGGATTAGCTGAATATAGAGGAGAGAGAAAAGAAATATGAGAAAAATAAAAAACATCACCTAATTATTAAAAAAGAAAGTTCATTGTTTAAATAAGCATGCAAACTACAAATAAGACCTTCAAGAGGGAAACTTCCATATACATTTCAGGTTATAAACAAATGAAAATTTTGAGTCTTGTTAAAAAAAAAAAAGAATAAGTAAAAGAAAAAAGAATTTAGAATTTAATATCAGAATCTTTCCTTGAGTTCCAGGAGTTACCCAATATCACCGTGGACAGTTTCCTGCATTGGTATTATATCAATGTTTTTGGTGATAAAAAAGAAAAAAAAAAAAAAAAAAAAGACCAGAGTTCACAGTAGAGGTGGTAGCTGTCTTACATAATTTGATACTAATAGTCTTCCCCCTTCATGTTATGTTTTGGCCCAAAATACTGCTAATGAAATAAGCCAACCAGTTTTTAAAACATTGTTTATTAAATCAAAATCTCCCCATCAATTTTCTTAGTCAACTTATCAGTCCTCCATAGTTCTTCCCTACATGTTGGCAGAAAGAGTGACTATCAGCCCTCATTTTAGTTTGTCTTCTGCATCTTGCTCATTCTCCAAAAGCTGGTCTCATTTCTATACACAGTTCTTCCCTAGTAGAGAAATCAATTATGGCAAATTCTGAAAAACTTAAGCACCACCTGTCTGATAAGGGTCTCACTTTTGAATAGCCTTGCTAAGATTATTGCTGCCCAACCAGGTTCATTTACCCACTGCCCAAGAGGAAACCAAGACACTGAGACAGCAAGATTTACAGCAGAGAAAGAGTTTAATTCCATATAGTGTTAAGTGGGGAGACAGGAGGAATTTCTCAAATCTGCCTCTCCAAGAATTTGGAAGACAGGGTTTTTAAGGATAGTTTTGTAGGGCAAAGGATTAGGCAGTTAGGTTTGCTAATTGGCTGGGTTTGAGGCAGAACCATCAGTTCCTTGGCTTGGGCTATGGGGCTGGGTGGGTCAGCCAATCTGCTGGAATACAGGACTTGGAACATACCTCAAAAACTACCTTTAGGTTCCAAAAGAGTGCTGTTATCTATGGAGGAAGCTAAGGATCTTTATGACCTCCAGCTATGTGACTCCAGAGTGGCAATCATAGAGAAGCAAAAAAGGGGACAGTGGCTAATTATTATCACTACATTTAGAGAGGCTCTTGCCTCAGTTCTTGCCTTGAGCCCTTTATTTTTAAGGGGTGGTTTCAAGGTCTTTGGGTAAAATGACCCAGAGCTGACTTTTGGGCCTCATCTTTTTCCCTGATCTTTATCATTGTTAATGCAACCAAGACAGGACCAATATTGAGCAACAGATACTACAGATTACTGGAGACACCTCCCTCCTCCCCAAATTTGAAAATCAAAGGGATTAGGAGGTGGGACCTTTTGGGAGGTAATTAGGTCAGTGAGGACAGAGCCATAATGAATGGGATTAGTGCTCTTATAAAAGAGGCCCCATAGGGCCTTGCCTCTTCCACCATGTGAGGACACAGTGAAAATGTTGCCATCTATGAACTGAGAAACAGGACCTCACCAGGCACAAAATCCCCTGGTACCTTGATCTTGGACTTCACAGCCTCCAGAACTGTGAGACATAAATTTGTTGTTTATAAGCCTCCCAGTCTATGGTGTGTTATTATAGAAGCCTTAATAGACTAGGACAGCATAACTCTATGTAGGAAAGAAGAGGAATAGCAAACAACTGTAGGAACAAATGAGGAAGCACCCAAAGCTCCAAGCATATTTGTCTTTGCTTAACCAAATTCATGTCTTGATTGGTTAGTTTAAATAAACTTGAAAATGTAAGAATAACAACAACAACAAGAAAAACAGAAAAAAACTTCTTTCAGAAAGTGGGTCTTAAGCCCATTTCTTTTTAGGGACCTACTTTGTTAACAAACAATGAGATACATTTTTCAGATTCTGGTCTCCAGTTTTCTTTTCTTTATACTCAGATGCTCTATCATTAAATTCTGACTGACTACCTTGGGGCAAAAAAATGAATACATATTTGCCTCTTGGGTATAGTTTAGCTCAAATGCACAGTGATTTTTTTATGTTTTCTTTGAGATGGATGCTAGAATTAGGTGTAACTTGTATAGCGTTTTGATCTACCTTGCCAAAGTTTTTATGACAACTTCTTTTCTATACTGTGTTGAATCTGAGGATTGTATCTAGTGGAAAAGCCACACAAAACTACCCCATAAGTAAAATGGAAAACAAAACAACAACAACAACAAAAACCAGAAGTTTGACTTTCACTTATCACCATTAGGTGAGCAAATAACTGCATGGACCCCAGCCATTCAGCTATACTCTTTGCCCTAAAAGGCTTCCAGCAATGAAATTAACATCTCAAAGACAAGGAGCTATTCCTAGGGTTTAGTAGTATTGTCAGACACTTCTCAAGGTCTGAGCTCTATAAAATGGATGGAAGGTAATTCTGATGAGAAAGATTTTTTTTTTTCTTTCACTCTGCTAATGACGCTTTCAAGCAAAGATTGAACATGATTTTCTAGGTGGTAAAAATCTAATGTGTGTCTCTGCTTTTAAATTAAGGTAGCAATTTGGCAGTTACAAAGTAATCTTGGCCATGTATCTAAAAACATAAAATGAAAACACTTGTAGCTGCCAGGTGTCTAATTTTCTGCTTGTCACACTCATGTGTATGAACTGGGAAGCCAGACTGTTTTGTATAACTTCCCCAAGACCAGTTTGTATAATACTTCAACTACTTTGAAATTTTACATGGCCCTCTCAGCCTTCTGGACTTCTAATTTCATTCAAATTCAGCCAATATACTATAAAAAAACCAAAGTGCCTAATCTCAGAAGGATATAAAAATCTTCAGCTTTTAACTGGGAATGCAAATCTCTTTAATGTACAGCTTTCCTTATAGGTTTTATCTATAGATGATGAATGGATTGGGTGAATATTGTAATAATGATTTTTAATATAATCATTCCTATAACAATTAATAAAATGTGCTGATTTTGCACCAATTCAGTCAGTAATTTGACTAAATCCCTAGCTATTTTGTCACCATACTCTGTAAATAGACATCATGCCTTCTGTCATCTCTAAAGGGAAATGACTTGATTTAAAGGGCACACAACTGGCCTGCTATTCCAACTCATCAGGCACACTGACAATACAGTTGGCAGAAATGAAAACCAGGTCCTCTGCTAGGAATTCTATACATGTTATCTTGTTAAATGCTCATTATAAGCCTGTGAAGTAATGTTAAAGGAAAAAAGATATTATTCATGTGACTTGTTAAAGAGGATATGGAGGACTTTTATCTTAATGGGTATAAGGACCACTGCAATGGGGTCTTGAGGTAGAAGAGGGAGATTAGCCTCATCTCTGGTGACTCCATTGAGAGCAAATAGGGATTTACATCCAAGGAGCAGCATGGAGGGTCAGCGAATAGAAAATCACTAAGAGGAAATATTAGGGGTAAGAGGGCCTCTTGCTAAACCAACTTAACAGAATTCTCGATGAAGAGATGTCAGGATGAGAAGATATCAAGTCCAGAGTATGAAGAATTTGGTCAGGTATGGAAGGGGGTCAGATCCCAAGGGTGGGGGATTTTTCGCTAAACGGACTTAATAGGATTCTTACTCAACCTGGATTCTATAAGGACATAGAGGGAAGGCCAAGATTGGGCTTAGTCCAGCAGACGGCTTAGAGGCGCCTGATTAAAGTTAGGGCAAGGGGAGAGAGTCTTGGTCACTAGGTATTTTTAATTCAATAACATAGATAAGGAATTTGAAGTTCCCTATTATAACTTGTTTTTAAATATTATTTGATTGAATTTATTTTCCAAAAGCCCTTTGTATTCTCCTCATTACCATGATTTGGTGACCCAAGAATAGGATGGAAGCCTTCATGTTATTTAAAGAGGCATGTTAAAATTTCAAACAAAGAAGAGATATAAAATATGAAAATCACTAAGCAGACAATTCATTTTGAGCAAATAACTTTAAAATCAAGTAAACTAACCTCAGAGCTATTAAAGTACCAGAATAGTTTATTATCAGGCAAGAGGAAAGTAAGCAAACCAAAAAGGGGATGCTTATTATCACATCAATTCTACTAAAAGTTTGAGCAGATTCTGATTCACTAACATTTGCAGAGCTCTGAACAAAGAAGGACAAATCAGTTTAATAATTAATTCACAATTGACAAAAATCATTAGGTTGCAGAGTAGATCCCATCTGACACTCACCGTATTATCACTCATACCAATGCAGATCTGGGCAAATTAACTGTGAGTTGCTGAAAACAAGCAAGCCGAAATACAAATCAATGCTGTTATTATAAAGACAAAACCACCACACCAAAATGCTTTCCTCCCACTGTCTAACATCATCTATATTGATGTTTTCTGTCAATACATAATAATACACTGTCACACTTGATGGGACAGGAGGAACAGATTACATAGAAATTGCACTGGAATATGTTTTTATACATTGTTTCTCTGGAACAGTATAATCAAAACGATTATTGATTCAAGAACTCTTGACTGCTTGTCCCAACATGATGCATGAGGCATGGCAGGAGAAGTTATGTATTTTTTATTCATTTTACAGTTGTGTTTAACAATATTGGTTAAAAGAAAAAAATCTGTAACTTATTATTCCTACTTTCTTCCTTTGCTTCCACTTGCACAGGGCAAAACCCATGGAGTAATTTTTGATTCTTCACTTCCCTTTTACCAATACAAAAGTTTCCATTGTCAAAATTTAGCCCCAAATGAGTCTATTTTCTCCACTCATTTTTACCACCCTGGTCTGAGCCACTATCATTTTTCACCTTGTTTCAGAGTGCTGTAGTATTCTCCTAACTGTGGTCCAAGTGAGTTTATCAAAATTGGAGTGAGTCAATACTGCTCTTTTGCTTAAAATTTGCCAACGATTTCCCACATCACTGAGTAAAACAAACATCTCATAAGATTCACAATTTGCTCCCAAAGCTCCATCTTCATTACCCTTCATGGCCCCTGACTTTCCACCTCCCAACCCTGCCGCATTACCCTTCTGACCTCATCTCCTGCTGCTCTCTCCTACTACTTATGATATGCAACAGCCACACACGCAGATTTGCTATTCTTAGACCCTGCAGGAGACGTGTCTGCCTTTGGACCCTTTTATCTGTACCTTCCACCACCTAGAAGGCTCACTTTCTCAACAGTTCTTTTTCTGATCCCACTCTGCTCATAACTGTACCTTCACTTCTTTTTTCTTCTTCTTCTTTTTTTTTTTGCCATCATTATTAAAAAAATATGCTACAAATTTTACATATGTATTTTATACCTTTGAATTATTTAAATATAAGCTTTGTCAAAACACTGATTTTGGGGGAGTATTTTTTTCCTACGATTGATGATCTCAGCATCTGGAACAGTTCTTGGCACACGGTAGCTTCTCAATAAATAGTTTTCTCAATGAGTAAATGAATCACTCAATCAAGGAAAACACACTTCAGAGCCCGACTAACTTACAATACTAAATATCTTTAAAAAAACAGGGTTTTAAATCAAAAATTCTAATGTTCATCTTACCTAAGGCAATAAACTCAATTTTGTATCAGCCATTAAACAAATAACTAATGGGGTGAATATTTTACTGATATTTTTCCATTTACCAAAGCAAATAACTAATAGACCTCACTGAAATTGTAAAGGGCTTCAGTATTCTTAATTGTTTATTCACAGATTCATTCACCATTTAATATAACTGAATGGAAACATAAAGGATGAAAACTTAAGGCTGGAAGTTTGAGAGCTACATCCAATTGAAAATCAGTGAGAGAGAAATACAGAGAGAATATTTCTGACATTAGATGGGGAATCATTTGGAATAATTCAATGTATACACAGATCTTTAGGAGCAAGTCTATCAGTACACTTAAGTATATCTGGACCTAACTCATTTGGCTGATTTATATAAACAATAGAACACCTCCCCAAATTAGATTCCTTCATTCTTTCCCAAAGATATACTTTAAAAATAGCCTGGCACTATCTGACTCTTAGATAATTTAAAAATAATAATTATTTTCTTAGGGGTAAAAAAGACTATAGAGCTCACCCAGTCAAAATTCATCAAAATACAAGTGCAGGAAAACAGACCAAAACCTTATGCTCAGAATCAAAGAGATGATTAATGATTGACTCAGACCAAATCCCAGGTCATCTGTTTTGAGTCTCTCTGTCTTAATTATACTCATGCATTATTAGCATTAATTATATTACTTTGTTCAACACGAACTTGAGAAAGTGAGATATATGACATATATGATTTTTTTAAGAATAAGTATCCTGGATTACAAAATAAATGGTTGTCCATTGCTAAAATTGGGGAAACCAAAAAAGTACAAAGAATAAATTATAATTATCTACAGCCTCACAGCCCATATATAATACTCTTCTCGGTTTATCTATATAATATTCTGTATTCCACATATTGAGATGATGTACATATTGCTTTGTCATTCTTTTAATATAATAATGTATTTAAATTTTTTCCAGTTGTTTTTAATTTCAATTTTATAACATCAAAAAACTTTAAATGATACATCTTTAATATTTTTAATATCTACTCTTGTTTTTGAAGTGATTTCTAATTCCAGACATATAGTGATTCAAATGAATCATTAGAACTAGAAGTATTTTCTCTTTAACTATGATGACAACTTCATAGACAGGCTTATGGTAGTTACCTGAGAAAATGTTCATTGACTAAATAAATAATCTTTCTCTTCACTGAAAGAGAATCATTCCAATTACATCATTGTAGATTTTAATTAGTTAATAGAGCTAATGATCTTAATATATAAATAAAGAAGGATAATTGAAGTTAATTTTCAACTTGATTTTCTTCATTTTTATACTAATTTATATGTAATTATGAGGATCAATGTTTGGGCACATTTTCTTTTATTAATCCTTTAATTTTGTCTTTGTCATATGGCAGAATTGGTTTTTTGCAAGTTACTTTCTTAATGACTTCCAACTATTTCCTTAACAATAGTTATATTTAAGTGATTGAAATATGAAATGAACATGTTAAAGTATAGCCACTTGTTTTACTGCAGATGTTTTGGAGTTCCAATCATAGATAATTACTCTAATTAATGGAATTTTTTGATGCAACAATGATTTTTTTCACACTTTTTATGTCTTATTTTATCTCTGGTTTTCTCTCCGAAGAGGCTTGGAATTTAACTGTTTTATAAGTTTTAGTCAAATGAGTTTTTTGATGTTAATCAAAATACAGCAAGTGTCCAGATGGTTGAACTAAAGAAAAATCTCTATGAATGTCCCATTTATGTTCTTAACTAGTAGATTTAATGAAAATTCAACAGCCAAGCTTTCTGGCTTGTGATATTAATATATTTTCTTTCTTGAAAATAAATTCACCAACACCAATATCAAGATGTCCCTACTTTAGGACACAAAATTGTATATACTCTGTATTCTAAAATATACTTCTTAGAAAAAATAACATTCATTAAGATATTAACAATTATTTGTTCTATATGATGAAATTATAGTTTATGGTTTTCTGCTTTTACTTTTTTTCTTTTCAGTTTCCTTCTTATAGAAGTATGTGACTTATATGGATTCTATACAATGTTTTATTTGTGCTCTTTTTGTTTATATTCCTCTCAATTTAGTTTTCAATTTACTCCATCAGGCCAGGTGCTAAATAATAGATTTATTATTAATACCATTACATTTATTCCTTACAATACACTTAGGTTATGAATATTATTGTGATTTTACAAATAGCAAGTTTGAATTTTCTCTTTCAGCTCTTCTGACTCCAAAGCCCCTATTCTTTCAAATTTGATAAAATACCCAGGAGCTGTTTAAATATGATTTTTTATGATAGCCATAGAGGGCATATTTTGAAGGATCCCAAGCAGAATTAATTACTCCTACTCTGTGTGTTGTTACTGTGAATGGTTTGATATTTTATCTTACTTACAAGTTAACAAATTAGCCTGTCACATTTTTTGTAGATGCTAATAGAAGACACAAGACTCCTAGGTCAGAGACAAAGGCCTGTATGACTTATGGTGCAGAAGGAAACATACACATCAGTAAATTTGCTCCATTTCCCCTCTCCCTACCTGAATGACATGGATGGGCACATGTGGATGCCTGCGTACACTCTCAGGAAGCCATGAGCTTAGGGAACCAGAATTTTTATAATGGTCAGCAAGCATACTTTCCTTCTCCTCCAGGAGGAAACATTATCTCTATCTTCCAAGGCTGTTAACTTTACAAACATCATTGAAAAGATAGTCCAGAACAAAGAGCAGTTAGTACCTGACTTGCAATGTGCCCAAAAAAGAGAGAACCATAGATAATTGTCTCTTAATAATACCCACCCCTAATTTCTACACTGTTTTGACTTTTGATAAAGTTCTCCATGATTGTAACATTCTGCTGACCACTCTGGCTAATCTGACCAATGGAGTGTGGGACCATATCTGTTCATTTTTTCTAATACAGTAATTAAGTTTATAATCATTGGGACTATAATCAGCAAGATGAAGTTAATCTGCATTATAGACCATAAACATGGCCTAGGGATCCAGAATAAGCCAGCTAAGCAAATCTCATAAACCATCATGGTCTACCTTCAAATGTTAGGTGGCTTCCTTAAGTTTCTGTATTGATACTGCCACTTGGTCCAAGGAATTAATCCAGGTACAGCAGGATGTACTAGTTAAGGTGTACCCTCTGCTTTGGCCTGCAAGGAAGAAATCTAGGGCAATTCTATCATCCATAACAGCCATTTTCCAGGGCTCAAGTGGTGTCATTGTTCACTTCAGCAAAAGTCAAGAACACATTTTGTACCACCCTTTTATTTATTTGTAGAAATACATGACCATAGAATCTGCAAAAATATTGAGTCTATTATGCCCCTGGGAGATCTCTGAAGTCCTCCAGGATTGCATGATCTATTTGTTGTTGATATTTTAAATATGTGAAGGTCTCTTATGAACACCTCCACAGTGAATGTTACTGTGTTTAGGGGAAGATGGCAAGTTACTGCCTAGCTCCCACACAAGGAGCATAGCTCAAGGGGCATACAAGGTGCCTCTGGCAAGACAGTGTTGTTTAAAATTGTCGTAGCCCTTCTAGAGGGACCTACATCAATCTGGGGACAGAGATTGACATTATATCCAAAGTATACTCTTGTCTAACTGATAGTCCTTAGGGTTCATTGTTATTTCAAATGATTACATTTGTCTGGGTGTGGTGGCCCATGCCTGTAATCCCAGCACTCTGGGAGGCAAAGTCTGGAGGACAGCTTGAGGCCAGGAGTTTGAGATGAGCCAGAGCAACAGCAAGACCCCATCTCTATAAAAAATAGAATAATTAGCCAGGTATGGTGGGGGTTCCCACAGCCCCAGCTGTTCAGGAGGCTGAGGCAGAAGGATCCCTTGAGCCCAGGAATTTGAGATTGCAGTGAGCTATGATGATGTCACAGCACTCTAACTTGGGCAATAGAGCAAGAACTTGTTTCAAAAAAAAAAAAAAAAAAATTATGTTCTTGTTTCGAGGGACTGCCTGAGGGAAGCCTGTCCAACCTGTCCTGTCTGTCCATATCATAAGCCAAGTGATTTCTCTGGCCCATGAAATGATTGAGGGATATTTATAGGAGTGCCAATCTGGACATGTTGACAGATATTTTGCATGAAGGTACAAGAATTGAGGCCACCCCATAATCTTTCCTATTGACCCCTCAATAAGGTTAAAGGGAATGATAATCAAGTCATGGTCAGAGCCATCTAGCAGGGGATGGCACACTACATCAGGGAATCCCAAGACCACCCCTGGGATCAATGATTCACTAGAATGACTCACAGAACTAAAAAAATAAAACTTCCATTATATTCAAATTTAGGATTTATTACAGTGAAAAGATATTAGTCAAAATCAGCAAAGGCACAAGGCATATGGGACAAGATCCCAGAGAAACCAGGGGCAAACTTTCATTGTTTCCTCCCAGTTGAGTTGCACAAGAATGAGCTTAATTCCCCAGCACCATTGTCTGACATGTGTGAAGTATTGCCAACCAGCTTGGTTCACCCATATCTTGGTGCCCAGGGATTTTATTGAGGGTCAGTCACAAAGGCACTGCATGCCTTTGTGACCAACCTTAGCTACTCAGATACCAGCCTCTCCAGAGAAAAACAGTCTTTCATAGTAAATCACATTGTTATGACAAACTTACCATACAAACAAGGAATACAAAAGCACTTCTATCAGACACAACATGCCCAAGCTTAGAACTTATCTCCCCAGGAGGCTGCCAAAGAATAATCTTGAATGTATGCTTCTTTGGGATGTGTAAGGTTTCAGCCACCCAGGTCTTCTTAGTTAACCCTCTCTTGCCCACAAACCTAGTTACATTTAAACCTCTTGCGATAGTTTTGGAGAGCTGTACAGAGTGTTTTACTTCATAAGGAAGGCTCCTAGAGAAGTTTTGAAAGGCAAAGGTTATAAATGTCTCCCCCAACCTTAGTAACTTCCAGGGTCTGAGATGCTACCTCTTCAAAGTTCCTAGTTGTTCTTTTCCTTTCATCACCAAAATATAGGTGTACCTCTTTCCAATAGCTATGACTTCATTATTTTTTTCATTCAGCCCCTTCTTACACTCAAAATTTATGTTTGTGAAGATCAGGTGTAAGAGGGGTAAGGAAATTTTTATTAAATTTACAGAGACCCATTATATTCCTGACTTCAGTCCATTTGGGACATTTGGTGAGCAACGTACTCAGCTGAGTGATTGTTAGCCTTATGATGAAGGACCATGTAATCCAACCAAAAAGTCCAGATGGCTACATCAAAATTAAGTTTAATTCTCCTAGGCCACCTTTTGGATGGGCTGACACACTAAGACTGTATCAACCAGGCAAGTCTGGGTTTGCCAGTAGGAGAAAGAATAAAGCATCATGCCCTGGAATGGTCAGGGCAGAATACTAAGTTTTCAAAATAGGTCCATTTACCACCCTTTTGTTCTTGATTATAACCCATGGATCAGCCAAAAGGAGATGATGTTTTCTGGAGGCAGTCTTCAATTAGTGACCAAACTTCCTTACAAAGGTGTATGGACCTGGAAAAGTAAGTGATACGGGGTCAGCCAATTTTAACAGGACTCACAAGTCTGGTATGTGCAATGGTAGCCTCTGCATCAGAAACAGAGTCCTTTACTTTGTGCCCAGTCTACAATGGTGGCTATATTTCCAGGTTCTGTATGATGATGGATCCAGGCAACAATGGTAGCATTCCAGGTGGTGTAGTCTCTATCAGCAGCCTGATTGCCATTAGTCTCATGAGAGGATGGACCCTTCATGAGCAAATGCATGAGTGATAACAGATGGTTTGATCTGTTTCTAATCTGCCAGTTTGTGGTTTTCTAAGTTTAAAATAGGATGCAATATCACATGAGTAAATAAAACAAAGAAACTCCGTCAAGGGATGCATCAGCCAGAGTTATGAAAATAAATTTGAGTTCTGCCCGCACAGTGAAAAGATCAAATATCTTTTGGGTCTGAACAGCCAGTACTGTTTAGTACTGAGTTTGAACAGTTACAATAGCTTGGTAGATGCCATCAGTTTTCAGCTTAGCCAAAGATATCATTGAACCAGCCCCAGGCATTTAAGGAGACCTCTGTGAATTGAAAGTTTTATTAAGATGGTAGTGTTGCTTCAGACAACGGAATGGTCTATCACTTTTTCATGTAAAGCTGAGATGCTATTGGAGGCTTGTTTTATTCCTGAATTTCCATTCAACATTAGAGATATTTTTGGTCCTTCCCATCCTGTTAGTCATTGAGTTTGAGTGAGTCCACACCAAATTGAGACCATCAGGCCACAGAATCATAAGACCCCCATAGGTTAGACATTCTCTTTTGACCAGAACCCAGTAGAAAGTTAATAGATACTTTTTTAAAAGGTATATATCAGGTATCCATGTAAAGAGAGTGGTCAATTAATGGATGTCTTCAGGTTTGCCTCTCTTTCTCATAGGCTCCAATCAGCAAAACCATCAGTCACAGAGACCTATAGCTCAAAGGGTCATTTGGGCTGTGACTTCTTGATGTTATTAGTACTACTCTAGATGCAGCCCTTACAGATCAGAATAACCCCCTCTGTCATTTTATAAGCATTCACAGTATAAGTATGTAAACCAAAACCAAATATACATTCAGCAGTGGAAGCCACAACAACAGTATATTAAGTTAGTCCAAAGTTAACCATACCGACAAAATCATATTTGCTTTCTTTCCTCATTGCAAAATGTGTCCAAATACTACCAGTTGAATTCAGGTACCCCTGTTGCACAGGGTGGGCTGTGTGTGCCTACATCAAACAGAGCCATCCATACATGTTTGAGTCCCTCACCTCCCCCAAATTCCCTAGTTTACTCATATGGTTGTGTATGGCTGTCACACCCTATTGGGGGAGCATGGCTTTTGGTTAAGCTCATAATCATCTTTTTTCTTCGAGCAGCTAAATTTGGACTAGAGGGAAGAGAGGAATTAGGAGACACAGAGGAAGAGATTATTCCACACCAGTGAGCAAGGCTTTGCATTCCCTTTCAATTTTGAGTGATTGCTTATTGGAAGCTCAACCAAATGAACCTCTAATGTCTTCAAACCACCATTTGTTTCACTTTCTGAGTCCCTTTGACTGCAACTAAGGCTAGTTTATTTTCTGACTAGGCTGTGGTGTTTGCACCTTGTTATCAGATTACCACTGCTTCCTCTCCTGCCATGGGTAGATGGAGCAAAACATACTAACCGTTTGGGTATGATATTCCAATCACATGGAATGCAAAGTTTAAAATATTTACTATTTGGAGGAGTACAGAATTTACTAACCCTGATTAATTCTATTAACATGGTGTAGATATATTGTTATTAATTGGTCTTCAGATGTTAAATCAAGCTTCCATCCCCTAGGTTATAGCGTACAATCTTTTAATAAATTAATTGATTCTGCTTGCCTATATTATGGTAAGGATTCTTGCATATATTTACATGATGTGTACTTGCCTGTAGTTTCATTTGCTTATTATGTCTTTTGTCTGAATTTGGTCTCAGAATAATACCAACCTCATAGAGTAAATTGGAAAGTGTTCTCTCCTTTTGTAGAAATGTTGGAGAATAATTCTGTATTACTTATTCTTTAAATATTTGATAAAATTCACCAATGAAGATATCCCAGACTGGGCTTTTCTTTTTGGAAATATTTTAAGTTACTAATTCAATTTTGTTACTTGTTATAGGTCTAACAGATTTTGTGCTTTTTATTGAGTCATTTTGGTAGTTTGTGTCTTTGTAGGAATTTTTCTAGTTCATCTAGATTGTCTAATTTGTTGTAAAGTTGTTAGTTATAATTCTCTTATAAGTTTTTCAGTTGTGTAGAGTTGGCAGTGATGTCTCTCGTTTATTTTTCATTGTGGTAATTTGTGTTTTCACTCTTTTTTTCATGGTCAGTCTAGCTAAGCTTTGTCAGTGTCATGGATATTTCAAAGAACAACCTTTGGGTTACATTAACTACATTTATTATATATTTTTTCTATTTCATTGATTTCTGTGCTAATCTCTATTATTTCCTTTCTTCAGCTTGCTTTGTGCTTAGTTTACTCTTTCTTTTTATCAACCATAGAATATAGTGTTATAATTATTGCTTTAATCAGTCTTATATGTTTAAAGAAGGTAAGAGATGAATAAACACATCTATATTGCCTTTTCTATTAATCTACATATGTAATATTTTGGGGGTTATTCATTTTTTTCTATAGGCTCAAATTATTAATACTACCAGGAAATCTTTTAGTATTCTGTCTAAGGAAAGTCTACTATCAATAAATTATCATAGTATTTATTTATTTGTAAATATTACCATTTTCCCTTCATTTTTGAGAAAAGTTTTGTTAGAGACAATTCTTTGTTTCCAAGACTTTTTTTTTTCTTTTGAAACTGTGAATATGTCATTCCACTGCTATGTGGGCTCCATTGTTTCAGATGAGAAGCCGATTATTAATCTTATTCATGGCCTATCTCTGTATGCAATGAACTTTTTTATTCTTGCTGCTTTCAAGATCTGATGTGTTGTTAACAGTTTTATATATCTAGGTATGGGTTTTAGTGTATTTATTCTACTTAGGATTTATAGTTTATTATATTCAAATTTATATAGAAATGTTTTTCATCAACTTGGAAATTTTTCTTCTACTATTTCTCCAAATATATTTTTGGCTCTTTCTTTTCCTTCTCTTATTTTGTCATTTCCATTACACACATATTGATATACTTGATGCTGTCTTACAGATTTCTAAGGAGGCTCTATTCATTTTTCCTCATTTATTTCTCTTTTTTTGATTAAATAATTTGTATTGATATATCTTGAAACTCACTAATTCTTTCTTTCACCTCAAATCTGCTGTTGAGCCCTCCTACTAAATTTTCATTTCAATTGCATTTTTTAACTCTGAATTTCCCTTTGGTATATATATATATATAATTTCTCTCTCCTTATTTTGACTATGTGTTTTTGTTTAATTGTTATACTTGCCTTTAACTTTTTAGACATGATTTCCTTCAGTTCTTTGAGCTTATTTTTAAAAGCTGTTTTGAAATCTTTATCTGATAAATTTGATATCTACTATTTCTCCCTCCTTAACTTCTCTGTTTCTTTGGATGTCTCAATTTTTATAGACAATATCATAGTGACTCTGGATTCTATTTTTTTCCCTTACAAGTTGATGTTGTATTGTTTTTACCTTTTTAAAAAAGAAATTGCTAGCTGTTTGTTGTTGTTTTTGTTTGTTGTGTCTTTGTTTATTTGTTTTGGGGTTTAGGAGTTTACCTGATTAAATCTGTGAAATTTTTCTCCCACACAGTTTGTAGTCCCTAATGTCCATGTTTAGCTTTTTGTTTGTTTTTTCTTTTTGTTTTTAATTCTTGCTTAAATGTAAGCCTTATTTCCTAGGAGTCACCCCTTTGTCTGTGTAATTAAGTGACTGGATAATGATTTGAGCAAAATTGTGCTCAATAGTCTTGAGCCAGAAAGGCTTTCCATGTATCTGTTTGTGTTTAAAGATGTACATTCAAACCTCAGGGTATTTTTTCAATCTGATGTCTCTTTTACTTTCTGCTTGTTCCTTTCAAGTGTCCTTTGTTCATGCACATAAACTCAGGGTTGACCAGGGGTATATGGAAAGCTTGGCCCCTCTATGGTTTCTACGTTGCAGGTATACTGCGTCAAGAAGCTTGCCCCAATAGCCACAACCTCAGGCAAGTAGAACCACTAGCCCTCCCCATTTACATACCACAAAGATTGTCTGTTCCATCGACAATGCCATATCGGTTGTAGGAATTTTTCAGCACTCCAAATATATTGACCCCCAGAGAGCAGTAACAAAGCTGGCTGGCTGCCTGCCTATCCTCTCAGCTTTCTCTGCCCTGGCAAAACTCTACACTGTACTGTGGTGAGAAGCCACAGGCATGACCGCTACAGATTCTCAGTGTCATTACCTAAAGTTTAGCAATTCCAAAGCATAAATGCTTCTCAAAAATTGCCTTTGGTCAAGTGACAGAGCACAGAAATAGCTATTTTAGTTAAATTTATTCAGTTTTATAGTTCCTTTTTGGAAGGGAATAGTTGTCAAACTCTTTACTTGGTCATAGCCAGAAGTCCTGCCTGTTTCCTCTGTATAACATTTCTAAAATTATCTGGTTTATATTTAAAAAACACATTTAAATTAGTTTCGGATGCAAGTGATTAAACTTTCTTGTTCCTTGGATAGGAAAGTTTTCTTGGTTTTTTCTTTTCTTTTTTCTAGAATTGACCAAAGCAACAGCTTTTAGAATGGCACTGTGAAGGAAATTTTAGCTACCATTTTCTTTTGGCATCTATTAATACTCAAATAAAATACTCTAGATTTACACTTGTTTTTCTCCAACTCAACTACCAAGAATATGGGAAAAATCATAACTACAGAGAACGTTCTCCTTACCAGACAGAAATTTTAGGATTTCTTTGTCTTTTGTCTATTTCTTCTTTGTCTCTGGATACCTGGTTTGAAATAGCTAGAGATTTGATGAAATTAATCTGGTTTTATCATAAAGAACTCTTGCTCTTTGAAGTAATGCAATGCAAATCAATCTCTTTTTAAATGTTGTTGAGTGGGGAAGAATGTAGTCAAAGTGTTTTTTAGCATATTCCAAGAATAAAGTTAAAAAAAAATCATGCTAAATCACATATTCTGTTAGGTAGGGAACAATAGTATAATAATGATTTCACTTGGAAGGAATGATGTAAAAAAGAGTAGTGCAGTATTATTAAATACTTTATCAGATCTAAAGTATTCAGCAAGAATATTAAGTACAGCTTAAATATAATTTGGAAGAATAATTTTCTTGTTATTTTACAGGTCATATTTTTGCTTTGGTTATTTCCAATTATCATTCTTAGAATAAAAAGACATATATACCATAAAAATTCTCATTGATTTGAGATTATAAGATCTATAGTCAATTCCTGGTTGTGTGATTTGAAACAAAGAATTAATGTTCTCTAAGTTTCATTTTACTATGTGAAATAAGAAATAGCAACTATCTTGTAGAATCATTATAAAAAAATGGAGGGTGCATTACAGAGTACAAAACAAATATAACAACAAAAAACCTGTTTCTTTCCCCTACTACATGGAAAAATGAGACTAGTCATTTCCTTGAAAGCCTAAACTTTTTTTTAAATCAGTGAAAGGACCCCTCCACGAATTATACTCCTTCTTAACTGAATATTTAGAGCCAAGGGGGACTGAGTTTTCAAGAAAAATGGTGAATGCATTTTGTGGGTATGAGAAAAGGAAAGCTAGAAAAAATAGGAAATAGGATAGATTGTGTCTGGAAAGCTTGTGGTACACGCTCTGATTACATTAAGATGATAGGCCATTGAGACTATTTTGGTCCTCATTCCAGAGAAAGGTTTAGCTTAAAATGTGAGTAGAGATAAACACAGAAGACTGTGCTATGGTTTGAATATGTCCTCCAAATTTCATGTGTTAGAAAATTAATTCCCAAATTCATGTGTTGATTACAATTGAGGCCTTTAGGAGAGATTCAGAATTAGAAAAGGTCATTAGGGTGGGGCCCCCATGATGGGACTGGTGACTTTATAAGAAGAGACACATAGATCTAAGCTGACACATACATTCTTCCCTTCTCAGCATATGATACCATCCACCATGTTATGACATAGCAAGAAGGCCCTCACCAGATGTTGGCATCATGCAGACTTCCAAATCTTAAAGATCATGAGCTAAATAAACTTTTTTTTTTTTAATTACCCATTCTGTGGTATTCTGTTTCAGCAAGAGAAAACAGACTAAGACAGAATGCTACTTTAACATATGGTGCCCATGATTGAGGAAGCTGCTACAATGTCATGCTCAGCTGCAAAGAGATGAGACCTGCCTCACCTTGGCAAAACTTTATAACCAGTTCTCTCTGTCAAAGTTTCTACGTGAGTTGAAGACAGCCAAAAACGCCTCCCTCCCCATCTCAGGATGCACATGTATACCATAATCTCCGTCAGCCCACGTGCTGGTATGTTCCATACTTTTGCCATGACTCATGACTTCGAAGAAATTTATTTTTTCATCAATGAATCTGTATTTTTGATAAGAATTCACAAGAAACAAGTTGGATGGACTTTGAACAAGAATATTCTCACAAACAACCAAGCTGACTATCAGAATAAAACACAGTCTGGTCAGCATCCTGCCACAAGTGAGTTCCCTGTCCAAATATCTGAAGCATTACCCCCAGAATCAAATGTGAAAATTTTGGCCCCTTTATTTGAGCAGAGCTGTATAACTGTGTATCCACATAACAGGATTTTTCAATTCAAATATCTTTTCTATGATTTTTATCCAGGAACCCTAACTGAGCTCATATGATATTAAAATCTGTCAATTTTCAGGATTATTTCATTTTTATAACAAGCTTATGAAGTAGGTGGTACTGTTGTCACTAAAAGAAAGGTGAGCAATGGCATAAAAGAAACATATCCTAGCTATAAAATAAAAATAATTTAATAAAAAATAATGGAGATAAAGCATTGTTTCTTTATAATGCTGGTAATTGGAAACTATTCCAACACTTGTAAGCCAGCTGTCTTGTACTTTGGGTAACAGGACATAAGGAGGAAAAGTAATAAAAGTTAAAGCTTCCCAACATATATAAAAATGAACAGTGTTATCACGGGATTTTTCTTTAATTTTATTTCCTCTGGTCATACATGGATAGTTTTTCAATAGACATTAGGAATTTTGAAATGGTTTCTAGCCTACATCCTTGAGGGATAAAATAGAAACAAAACTTATTCTCCAAGCTGTCTACAATTTGCTAGCATTGCATATCCAGGTTACTTATGGTGGAATTATGTGGTATCTTTGTCACTTATATTCTGTTTTCTGAATGCTTACTTAGTAAGCAAGAACACACTAATTGAAGTCCATTTTAAATGCATGTAAAGTCCAGAGTATCTGAATATGTGGCTGAATGAGATTATTTATAAAAGGCAAGATATTCTAGTGTAGAATAAGTGGCACCAATTTGAAGAGAATTTTTTAAATAAGGATATTGCCCAAATAAGCATTTTACTTAGGCAATATGTTTCTAACAAAAAACATTTTAGGAAAATTTAGAAAGCTTTAAATTGGAAGGTGACTAGATTTTCATTCTACATAACTCAGTGGTAATCTGACCCAATACTCTTCATGCTCTGCCTGCAACATCCGACAGCTTCAGTTACTATGAGTAATTGTAACCAAGGCAACATGACAGGGAATAATTAATGACTGGAATTCATCTTTAAAATATGAAGAACGTTCTAAATAATAAATATTAGAATAATAACAGAACCTCACACCTCTCTCTACCTTCAGCTCTCTTGAAACATTTCCACAAATTAATAATTATGATTTTGCATACAGAAGAATATAACTGACATGCATACAATATTAGAGACATAATTAAATTGAGTGAAATTGACATATTATTAAATTTATAGCAAATACTTTCCTAAATCTCTACAAATATATAAAAGCAAATATTCTTCCTCTTTATCTTTCTTTCATGCCCATCTAGGTTGAAAGTTTTGTGAAGACAGTCCATGTAAATAAGATATTTCAGAAGAGCTAGATTTAGCAGTCAGACAATCTTGGCTGCAAATCCTGTCTCCAGACTATATATATACTAGCTTGGTGACCTTGGGCATTCATTAATCTTTCTTACCCTCAGTTTTTTTCCACTGGAAAATGAGGTTGATGTTAATAAAGTTAACATAGTAATGTGATTGTTGTGAACGTTACATGAATGTGTGTGAGTAAAGTATGTATCTCAGTGCCTATTAACTAACGAATAAACAAACACTCAATAAATGTTAACGTGTGTTAGTAGAGCCATTAACAGATAAGTATAATATATACCAGGCACTCTTCTAGACTCTGTGATGTGGCAGTAAATGTGACTGAAAAAACCACTTCCCTAGTGAAATATATGTTCCATGATAAAGAAACATACAGTAAACATAAATAAATGAATAGTTTTACCAAAAAGAGACACTTTCTAGAACTGCTGAGTGTAATCAAGAAGGTAATATAAGTGATTACATGGGGGAGAAAAGATACTATTGTATTTAGGATTATGGGGAAAAATCTCTCTGAGGAGCTGACATCTAACTTAAAACTTAATGATGAGAAGGAGCAGCCATGGAAAGAACTGGAGGAAGAGCATGCCAAATAGACACAACAGCAAGTACAAAAACCCTGAGGAGGGCGACCATTGCTGGAGAACAATAAAATAGTGGGAACAGTGAAAAGATGAATTAGGAGAGGTAAGCAGGGACTGTATCATATTGAGACTTTCAGGCCATGCTTAGAAATTTGCATCTTATATTAAGTACATCTTGGGAAGTCCTTTGAGGGCCAGTTTAGCACTAATAAATCTATTAGTAATATAAATGCTAGTGGTTCTAACACAATGATATTAGTAGCTCTAGTGTTCTTCATGGAACATCAAAAGTTTTGTTTATAGAAAATAAACCATAACCAAATGTTTCTTGAATCATTAAGTGACTACATTGTGATATAGTCAAATATGCTAAAACTGAAAAACTCTTTTAATATGGAAAATATGAAGTCAAATAGTTTGTATTATTTGTCATCCTTCTGGCCTCTAAAGTTAATTTGAATGATCTCAATGTCAGTGATAATATTTAAAAATATTTAATATCCAGTTAATCAGAAAGACTTATATTTAAACAAGTATTACCAGTAAAGCAGGTTGCCAATAATTCTGCCTACACCATCCTTCCCTATTTTTGCTCACTGGATTCTGCACAATATCTGTCACATAGTAGATACCTAATAAATATTTTTTAGATAAAGAAAGAGAAATAAATGTTGTTGATTAGCCACAGGGAATTCAGTGAGCTGCGTTCCTCTCATAGAACTACCTAAAAAGTCCTCAAGATCCATTGCATATATCATTAAGCAGGAAGACATATGCAATGAAGCTTAGTAGAGCATCTAACAGATGAAAAACACCAAAGAATTGTTTAGTGAATCTTGAGGATGCAGCATTCAGAACTCAAAATCTTATATTTCCAGAGTTTCTGCCAATAGACATATTACAACTAAAACTTATCTAAGAAAACTTGTAGAAGAGAGTCAAATAGTATATACCTTTGGTTAGATTACACTTTTTCCTGCAGTTTATTAGGCAGCAAGATTTATTTCAACCTCCTTCTTCATGCTAAACATGCACACATGTATACATACATGCACACACACACACACACATAAACACTAACATAAACAGAAATAGAGATGATGCTCCCTCTGTACTACAGGAAAGTGCCTCGTGCACTAGTTGGGATAAAATGTCCATTGTGAGAGTGAGGTTTTAAAATTAAATTTATTAAAATTTAAAAATATATGACATGATTTCCTTTGACTAGACGATAAAGTCAAATGTAAATGTTAAAGGGTCCATCAAGTATGCATTCTCTATTCCATTTTGATTTTTTAGTATGGAATACCATTAATATCTGTATGTGCATTTTTCATATGATCAATTTTATAAACTTAATTATTAATTAAAATAATTTTTAATAAATACAATTTTCAAGGTAAAATAAAGGTCACATAAGGGCAAGAACCACATCCCATTACTGTTACCACCTGTTGTGGAACAAGGATTATGTCCACAATCTCATAATGATGGGTTGAGGAATAGGAAAATTTGCAAGTCAAGTTTCAGCAATAGAAGTCTTCAATCTCCCAATCTTCCTATCATCCCACAGAGAGGAGTGATGGGGCCAGGCACTGCTGCATATAAGACATAACACAGACTTTCCCATCTTGTTTGTTTTCATTTTAATAGGATAGATTGAGATAAAGGCTATTGCTGAGGAAAGAAGCAAATTATTTGGTTCCCAGGCAGTTGGGGTTAAGATGCTTGGTGTTTACCAGTTGTCTTGCAAAGCTAGCTGCATAGCTCCTGGAGATTTTTGAGGCCTATGGCAAGTGAATTCCCTCCTGAATGAGGCACAGTGGGAATGGGGAGCCCTGGGATCAAGGAAGCTAATTTAAATGCAGCCCGTCTTGAAGGGAGGAGGTGGGAGCCCAGAGTAACAACCAGTTTATCTCACCAACTCAGAGTGAACAAATAGAGGCCTTTTCAGACAATCATGCTTGCTGCCCCCAATATATCTTCTGTAAATAACAACTTTTATCTCCTGCTTGTCTGCCTCTAGATTTTCTGCTTAAGTCTTATTTAGTGGTGTTTCTTCTTGAGTTAGACCAAGCATACTTCTTCCCTTTCCTTATTTATTACATGACTTCTGATTTAAGTATATACTATTAATATTTAATAGCTTTTTTGCACCTTTGTGTATATATATGTCTTTCTGTCTTGAACTCTCTATATTCCTTCCTTAGATTTTGTACATTTGGATTTGCTATTTCTTGTTGAATCAATTAAAATAATTTATATTTTCCAAGTAACCATCCATTTTGTTAAAATTTTCACACTAGTTATGCATGTGATTATTTATTTCCTTCATTCATTCAAACACTGGGGAGACAGCATTGAGTAAAACAATAAATTAACTGCTCTCCTTCTCTTACATTTTAAGGCAGGAGCAGCAAAAAACAAGTAAATACATAGTATGTTATGCAACAAGTGTTATGAAGAAAAAGTTGTTTACAGAAAACAGAGAATGGCAGGCATGTAAGTGGCTTATTTTCTATAAAGCAGTCAAAGAAGAACCCTCTGATAATTTAAAATATGATCAGACACCAGAACAAAGGGAGGGAGTTAATCTGGTTGATCTGTTGCAGGAATAACAATCCAGACCGAGCAAGCAAAACACAAAGGTCTTTAGGCTGAAGAGTGGCTGGCTTGTTTAAGGAACAGAGAGGAAGTCTAAGTGGCTAGAGTGGAGGAAGGCAGAGAGTGACTAGGGAAGCTACAGGAGTCGAGTTAATGAAGGTAAGGGCCATGTTAAACTCAGAATTTTGCTCTAAAGATATATTCTTTTATACTATTGATATTATTATAGCCACTAATCATTGTTTTATTTTATATTTTCTCTTCTTTTTTTTTTTTTTTTTTTTTTTTATTTCAG
>CM052444.1:57854813-57904643 GCA_028533085.1 Varecia variegata
CTTTCTTTTGTCTGTCCCGCACTCTCCAGATTTTCGCGAGCTTAGTTCCCCTTCACCTCTGATTTTTCTTGCTATTCCGTGTCCCCCGCTGATTCACCGTGAATTCACACAGCTATTCTTGTGGGGGAGCAACCCTCCAGCTTCGGTGGCATACGGAGATCCGCTCCTTCCTCTCTGGGGGCACGAAACAAGGAGGTCACTACCACTCCGCCATCTTCTGGTTCGCCCTGGCTGCGGTGCCCTCGGCGGAGAAGGCGGCCTCGGAGGCGGCCCGGGCGGGCTCTATTTTCTCTTCTTAATTTGATTTGCAGGGCTTTGCTCTTTTTATAACTCTGCATGTGTGTGTGTGTGTGTGTGTGTGTGTGTGTATGTGTGTGTAGAAAACAGAACCAAGGTTAATTATTAATTATTTATTTCTATGTTTTCAAATGTATTACTACCCTCATATTTATTATAATATATCATCAATTTTGCTTTCCTTAGGTCAGTTGGGTTTTGGTTTTTCTTTTTTTTACTTTTTGGAGTTGAAAGATAACTATTTTTTTTCCTTACTTAATAATAAAGTTATTTGATGTTCTGTATTTTCTATTATTTTTAGAATTCTTTTATTTTTATAAATTTTTTGAATTTTTAAATTAAATTAAATTTTTAAAAATATTTTCCTGGATGCTACCTCTAAAAATATTTTTAAAATTTTCTAAATAAATTATAATAGTAGTTTTCATTCTTGTCTTGATTTTATAGTTTGTTGTTTTGTTTACAGAACTATTCAAAATAGTTTTTTAGAACTACTACTTCCCATGTAATTTATTCTGATCTCAGTTTGATTAGATTAAAGGATACTTTGAAGCTGGTAAAACATTATTTCTGGGTATGTCTATAAGAGTGTTTCAGCTGGAGATTGGCATGTGAATCCGTGGACTGAGTGGCCAAGTTCTACCCTTAATGTGGGCTGGCTGGGAAAGAAAAAAAAGGCAGAGGAAAGGTGAATTCTCTCTCTCTCTCCTGAAGCTGGGATACATTTCTTCTCCTGCCCTTGGACATCAGAACTCTCGGTTCTTGGCCTTTGAATTTCGGAGCTTACACAAGCAACTCCTCTCAGGCCTTCCGCTCAGACTTAGAGTTATGCCATTGGCTTCCCTGGTTCTGAGGCCTTGGACTTGGACAGCCACACTACGGGCTTCTCTGGCTCTTCAGCTTGCTAATGTCTGCCATGGGAATTCCCAGCTCCATAGCCACGTGTCCCAATTTTCCTAACAAATGCCTTCTCATCTATCTATGTATCTATATGTATCTATATATTTATCTATCCTGTTGGTTCTGTCTCTCTAGAGAACCCTGACTAACATAAAAAGGGAAAACTGGGGATAGAAATGCCTTCTTTTTTTTTTTAAAGTTAATACTAAGTTGAATCTACAACCAAAATTGTTCCCTGTTTTTCAATTTGATAAGGTAAATGAAGCATACCTAGAGAAAATCCCAAAGAAAAAATCAAAGAGGTGAAATATTTTTTAGAATCATTCAAGATCTTTATTACGGTTAAAAAAAAAAAAGTTAACTACTATGCCATGGTAGGGGGTGTCTTGGGGCAATAAATTTCCATTTGGGAATTTTCTGTTGGTTAATATTAGAATTCCTTGGTTGGTTATAAACTAGGTCATGGGTGACAAAATATAAATCTATTTTGCCTATATAATTGGCTTCTTTACATATGAATTAAAAATCTTTGCTTACAGTATATAGTTGACCATTGAAAGAGAGGCAAGATTCTCTTTGCAGTCAAAAATCCACATATAACTTTTGACTCCCGCAAAACTTAACTCCTAATAGCCTACTGTTAACTAGAAGCCCTACTGATACCATGAAGGGTCAGTTAACACATATTTTGTATATGTTATATGTATTCTTATAACCAAGTAAACTAGAAAAAAGAAAACATCATTAAGAACATAAAGAAGAGAAAATAACTTTACTATTCATTAAGTGGAAAGCAATCATCATAAAGGTCTATATTCTCGTCATCTTCACAGTGAGTAAGCTGAGGAAGAGGAGGAGGAGGAGGAAGAGGAGAGGCTGTCCCTGCTGTCTCGGGAGTGGCAGGGGTAAGAAAGGTGCAAAAGGTGCAAAGGGGAGGCAGGAGAGGCAAGTGCACTCAGTATGACTTATGGAAATACATCATAATTTCTGTTTGCCTGTTTTGCTTTTTTCATTTCTCAAAAACGTTTCTATATAGTATCAACCCCTCTTCCATTATTTGCTTTAGGTTTAGTGCCCGTATCATAGATGGGTTCATGTCATAAAAGAAGAAAAAAGCAATCTAGAATAATTGGAATCATTCTGCCAGATTGTCTAATATCAAATTTTTTTTTCCTGGCACTATTTATTCTATGTCTTCCTCCTCATAGTCTGGCACTGCTTTGGAAGCACTCATCTCCATCAGGTCATCTTCTTTTAATTCTTCTGGTGTTGTGTGTATTAGCTCTTGAAGTCCTCCAATGTATAAATTTTGAAATCTGCCACCAGCCTTCTTTTTTTGGGGGGGGCCACATTTACCATCTCTTTTATGATTTCCATGATTGGCTCTTTTGTATATCCTGTGAGGTTATGCACAACATCTGGACATAGTTATCTGCACAGGAATTTATTATTTGGGGCTTGATGGTTTTTCCAGCTTTTTTTTTTTATATAACAATGATAACATCTTCAATGGGGTAATCTTTCTAGACTTTCTTGATGTCCTATTGGGGTTCTGTTCATAGCACTGAAAATTCTTTCCATGAAATACTATGTGTAATGAGCCTTAAAGTTCTTTATGACCTCTTGAGCTAGAGGCTGCATTAGAGATGGTGTGTTTGGGGCCAAGTAGACCACTTCAACACCTTATAAAGTTTTGTGTGGCCATGGGCATTGTCAAATATCAAAACAACTTTGAAAGGAAGTCCCTTACTGGCAAGGTTCTTCCTGACTTCAGGGACAAAGAATTGATTAAACCAAAACAGGAAAAGGTTGTCATTGTCCAGGCCTTCCTGTTATACAACCAAAAGACTTGTAGCTGGTATTTATCTTTCCTTTCAAGGATCAGGAGTTAGAAGATTTATATTTAAGGTCAATCCTGATCATAAAAATGACTGCATTTGCAAAAGGCACTAGAGTTAGCCTATCCCTTCTTGCCGTAATACACAGTACTTGCCTTTCATCTTTACTAATGAATGTCTTTGTGACAAATTTTTTTCCAAAATAAGATACCTGTTCAGACAGATATCCTTTCTCCTCAATGATTTTCTTAATGACATCTGAGAGCTTATCTGCTTCTTCCTGTATCTCCAGAAATTTCTTTTCATGTTATCTTTATATTTTTTAAGTCCAATACCTTTCTAAAATTATCAAACCATCCTTTGCTGGCATTAAATTCTCCAGCAATAGATCTTTCACCTTCCTTTTGCTTTAAGTTGTCATATAATGACTTTACTTTTTATTGAATCATATTAGAGTTTGGAGGTATGCCTTTCTTATAACAATCTTGCACACACACAGAAGTTGGATTTTCAATATGAGATAAAAATGCATTTTGCAAAAAGTGCAAGGTTTTCATGCCTGCTGGTATAGCTGCAGTGATGGCTTCATGAATTTCCTTTTCTTTTCTTAGGGTGGTCTTTACTCTGGATTTATTTATCTTAAAATGGTAAGCAACTGCAGCTGCAGACCTTGGTACATACCAAGCAGTTCAACTTTTTCTTGTATTGTCATGACTTCCTTTGTTTCTCGGGAGCACTTTCGGCATCACTAGTGGCACTTTGTATGGGTTCCATCATATTATTCAAGGTTTAAAGTATTACACTAAACACAGTGAAAAATGAGTGAGACCTATGAGAAGGAACTTTTTACTATGATACACAATTTAGTGGAAAGGTGAACTTCTCAGATTGAGATGATTTGCATCACATGGTGTTTTAAGAGGATACATGCAACACTTCAGCTCGCCACAATAGCAACAGGTGAAGGCTACAAAATTATTAAAAATATAGTACAGTGCTGCAGTTAATTTTGTGCAGTTATGATTTAATACTGCCTCGTTATGTTTGTATACATTACATTTCTCTTTCCCTCCCTCTCTTTTTCTCTCTCCCTCTTGTGAGACTGGGAATGGCACCATGCACTGCCTGTAACTGTTTGTGTAAATTTTGATAAATTTTAACTTTTTACAATAGATTCATGTATATTTTATAGTAGTAAATAATAAAATAGACTAGTATCCACATATATTTTCTGTCATTGTTGACATACATTTTACTTAATTTTTTTGGTATTTCTGGGCTACACAGTCTTGTGAGTTTTTTCAAATTGTCATAAATCTCAAAAAATTTTTCTAGTGTATTTACTGAAAAAAAATCTGCATATTAGTGGTTCCAAGTAGTCCAAACCTGTGTTGTTCAAGAGTCAACCACACTATGATGTTTTAGGAACATCTTAAACACAGATCATTTGAACAACAAAATCTCCCAGGGATATAAAGAAAAGTTACTCTTTCCTACTTGTATGTTCTTATGTTGTCACATATAAGCAATCTTGAAGTTAAGGGAGATGGGAGTGTTTGGAAAAATAATTTGAAAGTGTTGCTAATGTAGTCTTCACCAAAAATGGTGCTTAATTGACAATGCTGCTTCATACTCAAGTTCCATATTGCACTTTGACTTTCAAAATATCTGTAGAATAGGTTCCTTCCTAAGTGTGCGTGCATGCACACACACACACCCATGCACACACACATATGTTATGTATTACTCCTAGCATTGGCATTAGTAATGGAGCTCCATCTAGTGTTTATAGATATTGTAAGTCATAGGTAAATTTGTGTTTTGATTTTTATTTAATAAAATTATATCAAGAATAAATTCCATTAATTGACTATATTTACTTTTCTACCCAGCCCCATTAAGATAGAGAAATGAGGCAGTTTAAAAGATTATCTAAATGATGATAGAATCAATATTCCTATTGTAACATGATAGAGTAGGTTTATAAATGCTCAGGTAATTTTAACTATATATGTAATTAATGTTACAAAACAACTGTTTTATTCTCTGGGGGAAAATACATTATTTGTTTAGTATTTGGTATTCAGAAATCTCTAACTTTTTGCACTCTCACCTTCATTTTGTCTATGAAGAAACTCTCAGTTTCTAAGTTTCCAGTGAAGCTAATTAAGATGACATTCAAAATGCTAAACACAAAATGCCTACAGTGCTATGAAGTGTTCAATATAATGTTAAAACTAGGTCACTCACACAATATGAAATTAGCTTTACTAACACTTTTGGTTCTGAGAGATCTTATTGTGCACCAATAAGGTTTTGGTGATAAAAAACAAGCCCCAGTGAAGTGAGACTTCATAATAATGATAATTGTGTTCAGCTCAATTATTGAAAATTATAAGCAATAGAACTGTAGCCTGCTCATGTGTTAATAGTGTTCTAAATATCTAGAAAATATAGCTTCTTTTTTTTTTTTTTTTTTTTTTGAGAAGTGGTTTCTCTCTGTGTCACCAAGCCTATAGTGCAGTGACATGACAAGATCATAGCTCACTGCAGCCTCCATCTCCTGGGCTCAAGCAATTCCCCACTTCAGCCTCCCGAGTAGCTGGGACTACAGGAATGTACCTCCAAACCCTGCTAATTTTTTTGTATTTTTTGTAGAGATGGGTCTCTCTGTATTGCCCAGGCTGTTCTTGAACTCTTGCCCTCAAGCAATCCTTTTACCTTGGCCTCCCAAAGTACTAGGATTGGCCAAGGCGGTGGCTCACACCTGTAATCCTAGCACTCTGGGAGGCCAAGGTGGGAGGATGGTTTGCGCTCAGGAGTTTCAGACCATCCTGAGCAAGAGCGAGACCTCATCTCTACTAAAAATAGAAAAATTAGCTGGGCATCCTGGCAGGTGCCTTTAGTCCCAGCTTCTTGGGAGGCTGGGGCAGGAGGATCATTTGACCCCAGAGTCTGAGGTTGCAGTGAGCTACGATGATGCCACTGCACCCTACCTGGGGCAACAGGGTGAGACTCTATCTCAAAAAAAAAATAAAATAAAATAAAATAAAATAACAAATAAAAAGTGCTGGGATTGCAAGCCTGAGCCACTACCACGCCCAGCATGGTTTCTTTTTTATGCCAACTGTTATATATAGGTCTATTCATTCATTCACTCATTCAGCGATGTTCATTGGCTTCCTAATATATGACAAATTCTCATTTTGATACAATGAGAAAGACTGCATATCATTCTCCTGTACCCATTATCCTGTTTTTCCTTTTAGCAACAATACACATCTCCAACATCAGGATTATGTTTAGCATCTGACCATCACAATATAGACATTTCTTAGCCTGTTTTGTAGCTAAGTACTGCCTTGATATTGAATTTAAACCAGTGAATGTAAGCATAAATGTTATATGCATATTGTATGTAACTTCCTGGTCATCTCTTTAAAATTAAGCTTTTCTAGCACTACCTCTTTTCCCATTCTGCAAAAAGTAATGAAGAGAGGAGTCACCTTCAACCATGCAGATGAGAATCACACCCAAGAAGTGGGTAGAACAACGCAATGGAAAAGTCCCTGGTCCCACAGCCACCTTGCCAGCTGGACTATGTCATGCAAGACAAATAAGCCTCTGTCATGCTCATGCAATTGTACCTTGGTTCTCATTTCTTCTTGCTCGAATGGATTTATTTGTAAACTAACTAATATAGATAAGTACACAAGACGAAGAAAACACAGTCCTTGGCCTAAAAGAACACTCCAGTCTGATGAATGATCCAGAAAAATGGGCAAGTGCATATAACATAGAATCACCATAATGATAGATGTCTGTAGAAAAGATGTGGTCACCTGGGAAATTCTTCCTTGAGGGATGAGACAAGGCTTCAGATAGGTAGTAGCATTTAAATTGTCTTGCAATAGTGGTTTAAGATCATTACATGAAGAAAAAGGGAAAAAATGGGTAGAAAGGACTCTACAGATAAAAAAAAAAAGCACCATCAACAAAGGCATGGGGAAAGGAGTCCAGAGTAAATGACGCATTTGGAGGACAGCAAGAAGCAGATGAATCAGAAGGGGTAAGTGTCTGATACAATCCTGGAAAAAGAACTGTGACAGGTTGGACTATCTTGTGAAAAGAGCTTAATGTCATAAAAAGAATTATTATTTTGCCCCATAGGCAATGAGCTTTTAACAAAGAAGTGATGTGAGCCTGTCTGTGAAACTATCTAAGGTTGACTTGTTCTGCATGCTGTCAATGGTGGTCAAAGAGAGTACCGCTTGATTTCTTATTGTATGAGATTTTCTTTTACTATTAAGAAATTTTCTCTGGTGTGAAAGATGCTTCCTTCATTCAAAATAAAATGTAAGCAGCTACTCAGCTAAGAAGGGATGACACAAAGAGCTAAAAGGCATCTTCCTCTCTTATAATAGATGTAATTAATCCAGCATTTACATTCCAAATAGTAGGAAATATGGACAGTAATTGGAGAACTCTTGAGCTAATATTTCTCCTGCATCGGTCCACAGCAGTCAGTGCAGCTGAAATGCTGCGAAAATCAAATGTAGTACTGCCTTTCACAATGTCAGGGTCACCAGCAATTGATATTTTGAATATATTTGCATATGCTTTGCTTCATCTGTATAAATAGCAACTGAAAACCACAGACAGAAGCAAACTTACTAAAATCATACTAAAAGTACTAATCATTATGTAGTTTCAGTCACACAAAAGAAACATTGTGTATCATATTGCGGAAATGATTACTATATCCTCTTTTCTACTAAACTACCTAAATGTTGAAAGAATGGTTCTGCTATTCTCCCTTGTCTTCACATTTTTCACATCATAATCATGCATTCCCATTTAATGTCAGCTGAGAGAATACTGAGTCCCAGTTTTTTGGGGTTAGTTAAGCTCCTCTGACTTGGAAAACTGAGTCTGCAGCCAAAGGGAATTTAAAAAGGGAATTTAATAATACATGGAATTAATGATTGTCAATCAGTGAGAAACTATGAAGTAAATCAGAGGATAGGCTAGATGATATAAGTTCGTCAAATCAATGAGTTCTCACAGTTGGAAATTTAATTGACTATTAGGCTAACTTTTTCAAAACTGTCACAGTATCAAAGATAGTATCAGGCACAGCAAAGCCGTACATGCAGGCCAGACTGCAATCTCAGACACAGTAATTGGCAAATAGCTCAGGCCAGCTGTCTATGCATTCTTGATATGTTTCTGCTTCTTTGCGGTATCACTTTACAATCTCTGAAAGGACTAGCAGTCCTATAGGTCACAGAGTTTTTGAAAGTATGTCTCCAACTCCTCAGACAAAGCTTCTGAAAATACAGGGAGACATTTGGAAATAGATGAGAATATATTGGCTAAAACTTAACATTCTAAAAGCACTCAGACATTTTGTTCTCATTTAAGAGACAATTTAAAGTTACAGATACAAGATTAATTTAAGCAGAGAAATAAAAAAGGTCCAACATTTGCTCCTCATTCTCTAGAGGGTTATTTCTGCTGCATGGTTTGGAAATAAATTTATTATTTGTATTTGGGATATAAGTTCAGCACATATGATTTCAAAAATCTGGAGGCATAAGTAGAATTAGTTTAATGTCAGAAATAACAGATATAAATAAAAGCACTTGTTGAACAGGAATGAAGTCAATCAGCTATTCTGAATGGGAGTCTCATTAAGAATAATTTCATTTCATTTCAAGAAGCAGGATCAACACTTTTGGCTCAATGTGAACACAGTTTTATCCATATATTTACAACTTCCCAATTTTCCAATTTTATACTAAAACAGATTGAATCAACATTTACAATAATAAAACTTGTGTGCTGTTTTGTGAGGCCTAAGTATAATATAATATTTACAAAATAATGTCAGAATAATAACATTTCCAAGGCTACCAAATGTTGTATTTTTTACACAAAGGCAAGATACCTAATATTCAAATTACATTCCAGTATAGTACTTCTATAACAAGTAATTGATATCCCTCTCTTGTTTTTTTTTTTTTTTTTGTACCCTACACCCAGAAACACTTAAAGAGTTTAATGCCCACTCATAAAAAATAGTTCCACATACTCAGCTGTGGGCATGACAGGTATCTATGTGGATATATAAGAGAAACTGGCTCCATTCCATTGCATAATTATGTAAATTCTCATGGGTAAACTATTTATGTCTGTATACAGCCTATAGGCTGAACCTGTTTGAGATGCAGATAATCAGGACTGCGTGGTTTACTACATGAGTAGAAATATAGATGGAGAAAAACTGTTAAAATATTTTTTAAAAGAAAGCAAAAAGGATATTAAAAATTTTAATATACATACTTGTTAGGCACTTAAAGAAACAGAAATTCGAATTAGAAGGCTACAGGAGACATACAGGACGTTTACAGTTCTGCATTAAAGAATCCCAGAATAGATAGAATGGAATATAGGACTATGCACTGTGAAAATTAGTAACAGCTATATTCAAAACTAGATTCTGAATACAACGATATATACCCTGTTGACAATAACCATTTCTTTATATTTTATTCTCCAGAAAGCATTTTCCCTCACCTGATTCAAGTATCACATTAAACATATATGTATTATAATTACCTCCATGTTGTATGGAAACTGACTGCCAGTACTTCTAATTTAATTGAATTAAGTTACTTGGCATATGAGTTATCTACTGTTGCATAACAAATTGCCACAAAGCAATAAGACAACACCCATTTATTAACTCAAAATTCTGTAGCTCAGAAGCCTGGCATGGTGTGGATAGATTCTCTGCTTCTGGTCTCAAGGTTTGGGCTCATAAGGGTCTTATCTGGAGGCTCTGATGGAGAATCTACTTCCAATCTCATTGAAATGGTTGACAGACTTCAGTTCCTTGCAGTTGTTGAACTGAGGTTCCTGTTTCCTTTCTAGCTGTGTGCTCAGGACAGCTCTCAGCCTCCAGGACTGCTACATTTATTGGCATGTGGACTCCTCCGTTTTTGAAGTTAATAATGACATGGATGAATGCTTCTCATGCTTCAAATATCTCCAGCTTCCTCTTTTGCCACCAGGGAGAGAAAACTCTTTGCTTTTAAATGGATTCACCTGATTGGATCAGGGCTACAAAGATAATCTTTGTGTCTTAAGGTTCAACTGCATTGGGACTTTAATTGTCTCTACAAAATATCTTCCTAATACAGCTTAGATTAGTGTTTGATTTAATAATGAGGGGATGGTAATTGAGCAGGTGCCACTTTTAGCTATCTGCTTAGCACATTTGACATACGAGGAATACAGCCAGAATTAGAATTCAGCTCTGCTGATTAAAAATCAAGAGGTTTTTCAACCACCTTAATATGTTAATTTATAATAAATTGGTTAATCTGTAGTTATCTTATATTTATATTACTCTCACACCATTTGGAAGTTGTTAGGGCATTAAAGAAAGCCAGTCTCAAAGTGAGTTGTGTTGAGAGCACAGAATGTGCTCAAAAGGCAGTAGGCCCAGGGAAGAATGGCAGATGCCTGGTTAGTGGCCACAGAGAAAGAAAAGATGAGACCTAATAGACCTCTGCCTGTTTTCCCAAAAGAGAGAGCCCCATGTAATCTCTCTCTATTTCTACCTCTCTCTCCATTTACTCTCTTATAATTTATAGCACTTCTATTATGCAAGAGGCACATTTTAGAATGGAAGCTCTTTAAGGAGGAAAGCTTTCACCCTTGGATCCTCAGTGCCTAGCATAATTACTACCACATATTAAATACTATCAGAGAATTTGCATATAATAAATGCTTAGAAAGGCTGAATTGAATCATATGGTCAAATTAATTAGAAATGAAAAAGGCTATCATGGTAAAATAAATACCTTGGAAATAGTTCCTAAAATGGACATAAATCAGAATCAACACTTTGAACAACAGTGGTGCTACCTGTAGTGCCTGATACTTGTAAGAATATAAGTGAGTATGAATACATGTTTAATTCATATAAGTGAATATGAATAAATATTTAATTCTTCCAGTGGATGTTTATAGATTCAGTTATGTTTAATCAAAGTACAGAAACTTGGGTTTCCTTGATTGGTTGGAAGAAGGGCTACTGGGCAATGGCATTTTTTCTTTGAGACTATATGGGTCAAGATTCTAAGGAAAAGGATCTAAATTCCACACAAATTAAGGTATCCAAAAAGTAAAACTTTATTTTTATAAAACTCAACTTGTTTGCCAAACACTAACATCCGGGAGAATTCAGTCATTTGTACTATTTATTGGGCATTTCAGTTAAAAACAGTCCTGTTCAGGACATTGCTTTGCCCTTTTTTTTTTTTCCCCCCTCAAAATATGGCATTAGGTTCAATGAAGGCTTATGGTAATAGAGAGGGTATCCAGCAATCCTCTGGTCTTTGAGGGTAGTTATGGTGCATTGGTGGCTTCATTGCTGCCTGGCCTCTCCTTTCTGACGCTTCTCAGCCTCTGCTGCTATAATGTGACCTTATCCTCACAATGGGGCTCCTGTAATTTCCATGACTCTCTCTCTCTCTCTCTCTATCTCTCTCTCTCATCTAACCTCTGCATGTAAGGCTGCTTTGAAGTCATTCTGCCAAGATGCATTTGAGTCTAATAGTTCTTTCCAAAACTTGCCCATTTATCCGTATTTGAAGAGTTATATCCAGTGTGGAAAGTCTCAGCAGTTTCAAAACAAATCCTATCTAAGCTAATTCTCCTCCACATGAATTATTTTGCATTGACTTTAATTTAGATCTAGGATTTTTTTTGAGAGTTAAGAGCCAAGTACTAAAGCTTCATTCTGTTCTGTTCCATAATATCCTTATCCCAATGCTGCACCCCTATTTGGGAGTAGAGTTTGGGCTACTTCTTTAAGCTTTCTCTACCTTCAATTTGAGGTAAATGTGAGCTTCAAGTCTAAACAGTCTATCTAGTAGTAGGATTAATATGTTGAACTCTAGCTCTCCAGAATGTTGTGCTATGGTTGCTCCTTGAGGAATTATCTTTGCATTTGCAAGTATTGGGCAGTGCAAATTTGCATGTGAATTGACTGGTGTTGAGGACCTCTGCGCTGTAGAGCTGTAGAGGTGTTTAGTTTAAAACAGCTAATATTGATTATCCACAGGTATACACAAAAAGCATGTGAGTGTGTTTATATATATAATATTATATACAAATGTATAGTCCAATATCACATCATACTGTGCTGAAATCTGTGTCAGGTAAAATAAATTCTGAAATGCTAAATATGAAAACTGAAATTTTAATACTTTATAAAAACAAATAGAAAAACAGCAATATTGTAGAAAAAATACACATATTTCAAAAGAGGGAAAGTCCACAAAGGGATAGATTGACATTTAAGTCTGTGCAACATTAAAATTTGCAACTCTGTTCAAAAAAAAAAAAAAAAAAAAACAGCTAATATTAAAATAGGCACACAGGGGCATTTGTGTAAAAGACACCATTCTAACCATCAGTTTGATTCTGATTTAAACTATTTTGCCCATATAATCTCTGTGCTGCAATAGCTTAACTGGGAGATAGAAGACGAAAAGTGGCTTATGGCTGACCCATGCTTTTGACTGACTATGGCTTCATTTCCTCCCATTTAGAATCCCAGAATGTTTCCAAAGAATTCACTTGTTACTAGCCCAATACAAGAAACAATGTGTTAATTTTGAGTCATAAATCTTCCTTTTTTTCTAGTATATGTAACCCAAACCCAATTTTTTTAATTTGAAGTATTGTTCAGATTTCCAGTTATCTTTCTGAAAACTAGAGTTGAAATTATAAATTCCACTTCTATTACATCTACTTATATTTATTTGGCCTAAGATTCTCTAGAAAGGAAAAGGCTGTGTTTACTATTAATAACTTCTTAGATGACTAAGCCCTTTGAAGGAAATATCTGCAGTGTTTATGTGCCCCTTTGGATGGATTGATGTAGAGAAAATTTTCTCAAACACACCCATATTCTTGCATATTACTATTGGAGTATTCTAGTTAATCAATGCAACCTGGTCACCTTTCCATAGATTGCAATCACCTTAGTGAACCTACATATTATTTTAGGTTCAGCTCAAGTCTATTTCCTTTGTGAAATTTTCCCTGATCCTTATAGAAAGGAATGGGTTTGGGAGAGCTGGTGTGTGGATATGTGAAAATAAATTTTTTCTCCTCTGTGATATCATAAATTATGGGTTATATCTTTATTATGGAACTTATAACATTCTCTTTTATACTACAATTATTGCTGTTCTCTTTGAGGAAATGAGCTGTTTATCTAGTTCAAATTGTTATCATTTATTTCAGAACCTAGCAGAGAACTTGCATGTAGCAGGCACTTGGGAAGGCTGAGTTGGATCATATTGTGAATTATAACTTCTAAAATTTTTAAATTTGAAATTTATTTCAGTGGCCTTTCAATATTCCTACCCTAATGTGAAAAAGAACAAGGCCTAGAATCTCTTTGGGGAATTAACTGTTCAAGAGAATCATTTGGCAGCTGCAACCAGTCAAAAGTATGACTTCAAATTTTTATGAAAAGTCCCTTAAAGTTAGATGTCTAAAATATTGTAGTGTAGGCTTGTTGAGTAGTGGAGCTCAAGGCATCAGTAGGAACACAGGGATCACTTTCATTGAATTCAATTTCCATAATCTTAGATCATATTACATTAACTTGACTTCAATCAAATCAAATTGAATTACCACAGACATTTGCTCCTAAATTCTGCATTTCCCCATCATAGGCCAAAACGTATGTTGGCTTTACTGGTGGCTAAAAGCACTTAGGCAGAAACAAAAGTAGACTGAGGGATAGGAGCGGACATGAGGTCCATTACCAATCCCATTCTGCTTACCTGTGTACTAAAATATGTCTAACCTATTTTCTTCTGTGAAAAATAATCAAAGACAATATTTATTCCCAGAAAGTGTCAGGTAGAGTTTCAGCAAGTACTCGAAGCTTTCCCTTCATATCTCTCAGAATATACTTGACTTGTAATGGACCGCTCATTTTGATTATCCATCACTCTGAAACTGAAGTTGCCAATCAATATTTGGCATTCGGGGTGTCAAATTAGATGATTTTTATATGTCCAAATGGGGATAAGTTTGGAGCTGCCAAAATCATACTCACTTGTGACCTAAATGTCGAAGAAAGAAAAAGCCAATGCCATTAAACATTTTGTCATCTCCTTTCCACGATTCAGTAATGAAAACCTGCCGACCAGCAGTCTGTCAGCTGCATTCTGTTTAATCATTGGAAATGTGTGCACTATAGCTGTGAAGCCTAAATGGAAAAAGTTGCCACTGCAATTGCATCTTCCTCCTACCAATAAATCAATGTAGATGAGGAAGGGAGAAAGAAGGCCACCTGACAGCTCTCCATCAGAACGCCAATCATAAATTAACACTCACAGAGAACATATCACACAAGACTGTCTTTTCAGGGCCCTGGAGTTAAATAATGAAAAGAGATACTTTAGTTCAAAAAGGTTGCAATTCCAGATATGTGGGAAATGGGTTTTATGACGGCAAAGGGAACCACCCAGTAAGAAAGTTCATCCTATGCCTGGAGGTAAAGCTGTGTACCTGCTCTTGATTTTTGACACATGGGCTGGTCAGGAGGCTGATAAGTTTTATAACTACAACTAGAAAGACTCTGATCTCTTTCATTGATTGCCTTTCTTAAGACTGTCTCCATAATGTAGGGCAAGTTTATTGTTTTCTCATTTTTTTTGAAAGAAAGCACCATTGCATAAAATATGATTTTCAACTTGATGGCAGCATGCCCCAGTGATTTAGGTGATATTGGATTCTTGCATAAGTTCACTGTATAAACCTAGAAAAAGAACTCTGCTTTTGACAGTAGAAGGCAAGTTTCCTTCCTACATCATTAAGTTAGAAATACACTTGTTCAAAACATATGTTATGTTGTATCTTTCTTGGATTTGGCATATCAAGTTTTAAGAATTAATACAAGACCAAGTCCATATTTTAAAGAAAAGAAAATTATATGTAATTAAAATCCAAATTTTATAAATTAATATTAATCTGATAAATATATAAAAACAACACACAAAATTACTGACTTTGTAATAGTGTGACAAAAGCATTTGGTTTCTTCTCTTTCTTCTCCCTCAATACTTGTGAAATTCCAAGTGTCTTCTACCTCTTTGTCCTTATGATCTTTTAATAAAGTATATTGTAATCTACTTATTTTTTAAAAGAATAAAAATGGTGCTGAAAAGCATGAGGTGTCATAATATCTCTAAATTTTCAAATGTATTCCCTGAGAATGGGGTCTTTATCCTTAAAAGTCTCAATTTACATCATGTCATGATTAGGATTGTTAAAAGCATTTTCCCACATTTCAGTAACCTATCCTAAAAGCACATACAAATAGTCCCTTAGAAATAAACAGAGTAAGAAGAGGCCTGAGAACAAATGAAGTTAAAAATTCTACTTAATATGGGAATATTCCTCAGACAGCCCTGACAATGTTGATGGGGCCTCTGTTTAAACATTTCTAGTGAAAGGGTACACATTATTACAAAGGGATGCCATTTTATAACTAGGTAATTGTGGGAATTAAAAGCATTTTATCTTTTATTGAGTAAAATACAAAAGAATATAGGTAAAACTTTGTCTGGGTTTTTGGTACTTCAGTCAGGGGCTCTGGAGTTTATGCTTTTACTCTTCATTGCATACATCATACCAGTTGAAATCCACCTCCAGAGCCAAATAATTATCTCAGGTGTGACTTACCCATTACGAACGAATCAGGACTGTTATCTCATTTAATCTGAAAACCAAATTTCTTTCAAATAATAACTTTTGGGTACTTCGTATACCAGATAACATTTTGAAAAGTGGTATCACCCTCAAATGGGTAATTGAAGAAAGTTCCCTAAATGGACTGTTACACCGTGTGGGCAAAGATGACCAAAAAGAATTGGTGAAGCACTCTGGAGCTTACAACAGAAAAGACCACTTATCTCCTCTAGGTCTGGAGGGGCAGGAGGAAGGAGTGATTACTGTCACCCCGTGAGCAGAGCTGTAGTTGTAGGGAGAGGTTGCTTGGCAGGAGCTGTGGCCCTTGGTGGAGTGGCCCAACTGGAAAGAAAAGCTAATGCCCTGTGTATACTATCTTTCTGCATTTGATCTCCTGTTGATGGCTTTTATTAGTCAAATGCAAGCAGAAGCCAAAAGCAAGCATGCTCGCTGATGCAGTCCATAAAGATCACCCTCCCTGGGCACAGAGCAAGGTAGAGAGAGGTGAAGAGTAGGCAAGAAAGCACAATTGAAATATTAGCACACTATGTACTGAACTATGCTAGATTATGATGGCCTCACAGATTACTGAAAAAGATGAATATATTTCACCAAATATACACAAAAAGGGTGCCTATTTTCATAGCCATAAGAAAAATAAACTATGAGCTCACAGAGATGTATGTAGCTAGTGACACGTCTGTGTAACTTATTTCATTGTTTTATGAGGAAAATACTGTTTTGAACTTGGGGTCCACTTAAAATATCTGGCTCATTTTACCTGAAATATCGCTAATATAGTCTGTCTACTTATAATACCTATAAATTGATTTTTAACTTTAATTCAAATTTTTACACTTTTTTTAAACCAAGTTGGTTTCAGTGCATTCTGCAACATTCTTTCAACCTTGTTGTCCAACACTCATTAATACACACAAATACATAAACACACACACACACGTGTATATGTAAATGTATATATGTGTATGCAACTAATCTTAGCAATGAAAATAGCTTCATTCCTTTCTGTCTTTTGTGACAAACTGTTCCACCTTTTTTAAACCTAGACAAAATAATCCCTTAGCCTTTTGTTTACAAATTCAATATTGAAGCTTTCCTTCTTCAATTATCATATTGCTGCTGTCCCTTCTCTAATCTTCTTACCCTAGATCAGCAATGACTAGAATTCTAGCTTAAATTCCAGGTCCTCACTTGCTGAGTATTTAACAATAGTTCCCCTGTAATTGGGATCTCTAGCCCATAATTCAATGTTGTCAAACTGGATTTCTTTATCTGCCCTGGTGTTTCTGGGATAATTTCTAGCCTATAGTAAAAGTTTTAGATGCATCTGCTGAAAACAATTGAAATATTGCCAAACAATACAGTATCAGCCCCCTAGCTCCTTAGATTGCCCTCAAATATTTGCCACTCAGATGGTATTAATAGTAGAGCTATTTTTATTTCATTCTCTATTGAGCACATTTGACTTAACTTGAATAATGGCCACTGATGTTTTTGCCTCAGTTGGCCTTTTCAGTGAGTCCTGTCTCTCAAATTCTGACCCACATTTAGATGTGCTTTTTTATGAAGCCATCCTCAGAATAATAATGACCAATCCTGAAAACTTTTTTGTCAATCCCCCAACTTCACCCAGTTCTGCTACTTCTGTCTACATTCTTTAGCTTGGTCTTACTTAGGCTGAAACTGTCCCACTACCCACCTGATTATTTCAAATCCCATTGAATTTTATTGATAGTTTCAATTAAATATTTAATATCTAAGATATTTAAAATATATTTCTAAGGCATAAAGAAATAAAAATAAACAACATCAATAGCTTTGGAGTTCCCTTTGTTGACTTCTATGATTTTATTCCCCTTTCTCTGCCAACCCTACAAGCACTACTATCCTAAATTTGTGGTTATCATTTTCATTTATAAGCTTTTCACACACACATACACACACACATACACACTCACATACACAGAGTCTATATTTTGAACTTTATATAAATGGAATCTTACTTTGTACAAACTTCAACTTTTCAACTTTCTTTTAATGATAAATATAATTTTCATTAGGTTTATCCATGTTAATGAACGCAGCTGTAATTCATTTATTTTCATTGCTGTATACCAAAATGCATCTTAAGATTAAACCTGCTATTTCTTGAATTACCTTTGTGTCTATCACTCTTCTAGTCCTCACCTCTGTTATAGATAGAAGGATTACCTAGGATAAGGCCAAGTTCACTCCATACATACTGTTTAGTTTTGTATGAGTGAGAGAATATAAATCTAAATGAAGCTTAACATTCATTAAGTTGATCAGATTGCAAGACCACTCATAGGCACTGGCTATGCTCTGGAGTCACTTTTCGCTATCTAATTAAAAGTGTCTGGCAGGGATAAGAGAACAGACTTCTGAGTCAAATTGCCTGGGTTCTTGTGGCAACCTTGAGAAAGTCTTTTTGCCTCTCTTTCTTGGTTTGTTCTTCTGTAAAATGAAGCTAAAATGTTTTATGCCCCCAAAATAAGTATAAAGCTTGGGTAAAATAGTCTATGTAGAATAGTTAGCATCAGAGGTAACTTTCTCATGAAAATAAGTGTATGTCAAGTCACCTAAAGAAGTTTTGGCAATTGGTTCAAATGGACCTTAATATTGAACAAATATTTTTGCAAGATTTGAAAAAAAAGAAGGTTTTCTTTAGTTAATGAAAACCAATGACTTTTCCCACTTAATCTTCTTATTCATTATACTTTCCCCTTTCTATGATAGCATTGGAGTGATAACTACTATTTGAGAGATTTTGCTAAGGGGAATTTGAACTAGCCTTATAATTTTTCTGAGTTTCATGGAATATATTCTTCTGATTTGCAGCCATTTTCTGTATAGTTATATATTGTTAGTCATGGAAGTCATGTTAGGTATGTTAGTCATGGAAGTATAGAAATGGCTGCCAGGAAAACTCTTTCTACTGCTCACACAGAAAACTAACCCAGAATTTTAACCTCAAGAAAAGGGGCCAGAGGTTGAGTCACGCTATGAGAAAATGTCCTCTGGCAACTGACAACAGAAGTATGTGGAGAGTGGAGGAAAAACAAAGTTTGATATGTGTAAAGCTAGGATCAAACAAGTGACAAAGTCCTCCAATCCTCAAACATAAACAATGGTAAGCAGAGAACTTAGTTTTCCTAAATGCCAGGTCAAAATCCAATTTTTATCCCATCAGAAATCCATTTGATAAAACAGGATATACACATATAAATGGATCATACAATAAATATTTTTGCATGTATTATGTAAATTCAGTAGAAATTATTCTAGCAATGAGAAGTAAATTGAAATAAGCTTTTCATTTTGAAAAAATAATTTTTCATTGTGAAATCAGCAATTCATTAAGCAGATTTGAACAGAAATAATATATAGAATTAAATAGTTTGATAGTCCAATTAATGAAGATTTTTCACATTGGAGAATATTTAGACTTTATAATGATTTCACACAAAATACTGATATTAACAAAGATAACACATTCATAATAAGCCACTGCAGTAAGTGACATGGATGACATATTGTTTAATGAGTACTTTCAAGATTACTGAAGACAAGTCATTCACAAAAATACCTAAAAAACTCTGAAATCTTACAATAATATATAAAAGAAACTTTATAAAAGTTTTTCCAAATTTGGCAAGAATCCAAAAAGTTACATGGCATCACCAAGGATGAATTGTAAGGCTAAGAGAATCTCTTCTAAATTATCAAGGTTTTTTTTTTTTTTTTTTTAAATTAACTCTCTTAATGGAAAGACTGAATTATCTTTCTATACCCTTTGTTGAGAATGAAGGACAAAATTATTGTCATGTGAAGAAATGATCAAAAAACCTGCATTCAAAAAATAGGATTTTAGAGCTATTTTAATAAAACATTGTATTTGTTTTCTGGATTTGGAAATGTTTATTTGTTGGAATTTTGAAATTATGTAACTGATAATGATTAATTTCCTTATTCAAAGTAAATATTCACTTTTATACTTAATTTTGTATATGCATTTTTGTATTTTTTTTAACTTACAAAAGATTTTCCAAATTATACAAACTTCTGGCCCCACAAAATTTTGATTTGTAACTGTCACATGGTAATTGGTAAATATAAGCATTCACATATATTATATATAATGAGCATATAAATATATACATGATTTTACATTTTTAGCATACTTAGAGATGTTAATAATAAAGAATGTACATTTTTGCAAGTATCCATTTTTAATTTCATGTAGTCTCTATTTATGTTCTAGAAGAATAGATTATTTTTAATCTTGGAAACCAGAGTGAAAAGAAGTAGTAAGTAAAAAAATATATGATTAGTAAAATTTTCACAAATCTAACTACAAACACTGACTGCTCTGTCCAGAATAAAATAATACTCTGTAATAAACTGTATGCAACATGTATGGATACACATAAAAAATTAAGAGATTTTTTTCAGAGACTTAAATCAGGAAACAAAATATTTAAAAACCTGAATTACAAACAAGAAAATATATGTTTTAAATATGAATGCATTTATCAATACATAGTATGACAATTTATAACTGAAATCTAACACATCTGCCCAACTCTCAAGGTATTCTACAAGCGTCTGAATTATGAGTGGAGACTAAGTTTATATTAGAACCTGGAATTCTACTTTGTTCTACAAGAAAGAAAAGTAATGTTTACCCCACCACATTGAACACATTGTCTTGAAAAGAACTGGTGTCAATTTTTGAAGCTTCGAGAATAAAGCATAAAATAAAAATACAGCTTGTCAGAAAAACATAGTATAGCACTTTGTGATACTGCAGTGGAAGAGTTTCATGTTATTAGAGCAGATGACAGTTCAATCTAGTGAAAACAATAGTATTTGAAAAATATTAGATCTATGTATTATCTATTTTACATAAAATAGACTTTATATGAATATACATATAATAATAGCATGAGTATATATACAAGTTTACACATCAGGAGTTAACTCTCTTCCATTATCCACAATTGAAATTATGAAAGGCAATTTTGTGGTCATTTAAAAAATATTTTAAAATGACCAAATCACAGTTATGTCATGTTGTTTTATATATTACAAAGATAGTCATTTGACACAGCATGAAACGAAGTGTTATTGCTCAGTCTACTACAATATAGTAACATTTGTTCAAAGTCCTTTAAATAAGTATTGTTTTAGAGGAAAGAGACATAGTCTTCAGATATGAAAGGCCTGATTTTGAACCCTGATTATGCTCTTTAAGGCTGTGTCACTTTAAACTAGTGAACTGACTTCTTTGTACCACTTTCTTCTGCTATGAAATAGTCAATAATATTTGTCTTTCAGATTTATTCTGAAGTTAAAGCAAATATGATAAAGGACATTACTGGCTACAGTACTCAATTTGGTGGAATTTTGGGTCCACTGCCTCTTTTCCCCCTCCCACACAAGCTCACAGGAGAAGAAAACTGTTAGAAATCAAGGCAGTAATAGCAATCCTAGAGATGCACAATTTGTGTACAATGTTAAACTAGCAATAATTTTTCCATAGAAGAACAGAAATATTAAAATTGCTTCCAATGCTTTTGAGTTTTGGAAGATCTCAGGGAAAGTCACCAAGGAGGACATTGTGTTTGTTAATAACATAACTTTTGTGTGGTGTAGACAAAACATAAATGCATGCGATCAATCTTAGATAACTAGTAAACAGACAAGAAGCCCATTATGGAGTCTGTATTTTTCCACAATGGGTTCACTATCCATATACATCAAAGAACTTCAGTGGTAGTAGATATCTTGCAGATAAGTTGGGATTCTATTATTTCCCATACATCAATAGAAAATAGCTGAGGGTTTAAAGTTTCTCATTTTCATGCCTGGGATATGGTTGGTACCGAAATGTAGAAAATAATTTATATCAAATAGCATCAACCATGATCCAGGTATATAGTGTGAACACTGTACATGCTGTTTCCATGATCTTCCCCAAAATTCTGTGATGTATCAATTTTCAATTTTTTTATGTGATGAAAATTAAGTATAAAAAATAAGTAACTTGTATGAAGTTACACAATTTATAGAGAGAAATGAGAAGTAAATTTAGGTATACATTGGTCCAAGGGGCACAAGCACAGGTTATAACAAAAAAGGCATTTAAATAATTTACTCAAATTAATGGCAGCTGAAATGTCCTATGTGAGATGCAAGTAATTTCGTTGCATCCAACCATTAATTCTGCAATCATATATTTAATGCATACTATGTATAAGTCACATGCCGCCTACTAGAAAATGTCTAGATTATTACTGATTAAATACAGTCAATCAGGTCATCAAAATGGCAATTATAATGAGGTATGAAATCTGCTAAAGTAGAATAATAAACAGATTTCTATGGAAACCCAGAGAAGGCACCAAGTAAATTTTCCTGAAGGAATACAGTGAGGTTTCTCAGAGGAAGTAATATTTACATTAGATCTTAAAAGATAGGAAGCATTTTAGAGTATACTTGTACACAGTGTATATTATTTAGCTGTTGGTTTATTTATTTGAATTATCCTCATTTATGAAGCATATTTTCATGGGATACACAGTTCTGGGTTGATCTTTTAATTTTTTTTCTTTTGCTCTTTAATGATGGGGTTTCTTTGTCTTCTCTATATCTGATGAGAATTCAGCCATCACTCTTATAGTTGTGCCCTAGTACATGAGTCATTTTTTCTTTTTATTTTCTGGCTTCTTAATCCATTATGCATGGCTACCTCCTCTTTAAGACCCTGCCTTGAAAATCTCAGCCACTTCGGCATCATTTCACTCCTCTCTCCATTTAATGGCTCTTACATCCTGGACTGTGCAGGAAAATGTCCCACAGAAAAAAGCTTGGTAAAACACGATCCATGCCCCATGTGTTTTTTGTTTTTCTCTCAAAGTCCTGTGCTGCCTGTTGTCCAATGCCTGAAGTTCTTTGCTCACGTATCTTGTCCAGTTTTATAGCTGTTAATAAGGAAGTGTAACTCCAATACCAGTTGCTCCTTTATGTACATGGAAATCATACTTTCATGGGAGAAATGGATAGTGAACAAGATAATTAATTTTAAAATTTCTATGTTAGATATTAAGGGCTAAGGAGAAAATAAATCAGTAGCATGGATAGGAAGGTTGTGTATGTGTGGTGGGGAAGCAGAGGTAAGGGTAAGGAAAGTATTGGCTATTTTTGAAAATCTAGCTACCGAAGGTCTCACTGTGAAAATGACAATAGAAGAAAGTTAAGAGAGTATGTCACACAGATATTGGTGGGAAGGGTCTTCTAAGGCAGAGGAATAGCCAGTGCCAAGGGCATGTGGCAGGAGTATATGTGGCATGTTGGTAGGAAAGAGGTGGCCAGCGAGACTGGAGCTAAATGAGAATAGAGAGTGCTAGGAGATGGATTTAGAATGAATTTAAGTGAGGACCAACTTGGGTAGCACTTTACAGATCATTTATAAGACTCTATTCCTTTCTTTGAGTGAAACAGGAGGCCAGCAGAGGGCCTTGAGTAGAGATATTTTACTATGTCTGGTTTTTATGTGACACAAATAGTCCTTGTGTACCAGATATAGTATTCTGAAACAGATTTGAGTCCCATGAATGTGGTGCTGTTGCAAAGCTTCTGTATTTAGAGGAAATTGCCTGAGTGGGTCCTATGCTACCAGGCTGTCTCTTGACTTACCACGTCTCACTCATCTTTCAGGAACTTGGGGCTGCCTCTTGAGGTCTCTGGATCTCAGTCAAGCAATATTCTGTGCAAGTATGGGCCAGCTGCCAAAGCTAAATTGTTCCAGTTAGCTGTACTTTAGTAAAATAACTTCTAAGTTCTCCAGTGTGAGAATTTCTCAGATAAAGGGACTTCTATGGCCACTTAGTTTTCTGACTCATAGGACAGAGACTGTGCTATGGTCTTGGGTGAAGAGCTTATTCACAAATCACTTAATGAAAGCATATCCGTTTGATTATTTTGTTTGTAAAGGAAATCCCTATTCCAAGTGGCTTAAACAATAAAGGGAAATCATTGACTCATATAAGTTAAAGGTTCAATGGTTCAACAATGTCATTAAGGACCTGGTTTCTTTCAGACTCTCTGTTCTGCCATAAAAAGATCTGGCTTCACTCTAAATCTGGCTCTCCTTTAAGTCTTAGTGTGGCTGCCAGCAGTTGGGCCGCATGCTACATTCTCTTCCAACAGGATAGGGATCATCAAATAAATATCTGACTTTCCTACTAATTTAAACACCTTCAAATAGATCCCTGTGTTCAGGAAAGTGTCACATTCTGACTGGCTTATACCCGGGATGTATGAAATATTATTGAAAGGGGCATAGAACATCCTCGACTGATTTAAACAACTAGGAGCCTACCTATCATGCTAGAAGTGGGATAAATATCATCCTAAACAGCTGTTACACAATGAGGAGAAATGGTATGGTTCCTGAAAAAAATGAACATAAGTAAGAGAATTCACCAACACAGGACCTCTTCACCCAGTGTATTCACACCTGGAAAGCAGACTCAATACACTACAGCTTCCGTCTTCACAAGAGGAAGTGAGGATGGAGAGCAGCATCTGAATCCTGGGAATGAGTGGGCTTCACAACTGGAGGGGGAGGTGTCAGCTCTGATGGCGTAGAATTCAGTTACATTAGTCTAGGACAGAGTTACAGTAAAATAAAGTACTTAGCTGCTAAATAGTACCAATTATGGCCAGAGAATAGAAATACAGGGTTTTTTTTTGTTGTTGAAGAGGTAAATTTTCAAAGTAGTCTGGGCCAACAAGGCAAACTCCATTAATCACTGAATATTTCTTATTGTTTTGAAGACCTCTGATTTCAGGAACGCCAATATTTGTCAAACAATACGAGAGCGTAATTGCTAAATTGTAGCTTGGAAATTTTTCTTTGGAATTAGAAGCATGTTTCTTGCAAGTGCCATTACAGTTAGCCAAGGAAACTGCTTAAGAACAAATCTAGAGAATAGATCAAGAATATTTTGTAACAATAAAAAGAAAATTAGTAATGGTAAATACACTTAATTGAGTACTTGATGTGTAATAGCAAAGAAATTTACATGTGTTACCATGGAAAAGAGAGCAGGAAATATTATGTCAAACACACCTGTGGATGGATATTTTTGAAGAATTAAAAGGACAGGGAAGGCTGACCTTTAGTGACTTTAATTGTTCCATATGCTCATAACGGAACAGATTCATCTAAAGAGAAAGAGAAAGTAGGAAAATCTCAATGCTCCAAAAATTATAACTCTCTTTTCTAAGTATTTTTCTCCAAACCAACAATATATAAGTACTAATCTGTGCTCTGCTGCTTTTAATTTCGTTCATTTCCATCCATTAAGATTCCAGTTCTGTAGTCTTGTTCTGTTATTGCTTATTCCTTCAATCAAAAACTACTGGGTGCTTAAAATGTGTTCAGTTCTGTGCTTAGACTCTGATTCTGTACAGATGACAAAAACACAATTCTTGCCCTCTTTGAGCTAACAGTCCTTTAAAAGAGACAGGCATGTTAGTCACGAGATAACACTTCAATGAGTGCCCTGAATGCAATACAAAAACTGATTCCTGGTTAACTGGAGACTGGAAACATTTGATGAATAAATATTTGAAATTAACATGAGATAAGATTAAAAAGAGCATCTGCTCAGGAATCAGGTATTCAAAAAAAGGAACCTACCATTAGAGAGTAGCAGCAAGAGCAACTCACTGCAGACATAAACAACCAGAGGTCCTGAACTAGTTTTCTTATCATCGCCACAAAAAGAGAACAATAACAATAAAAACAAATGGCAGGGTCACCAATTCAGATATGAAAATTGCCAATAAAAACCAATACATCAGACATATTAAGAAAAAAACTTTGCTTTAGGAATGAATCATAGACCCTTGTGATCGCTGGAGCCTGTAATATAGCTCTAGAATATTTCAGCTACTTATTATTCCATCCTATCAGATTTAGAAAAACGACAGGCTGAATGCTTAGCTTGTCTAAGCTATTTCAGAAATTAATTCCAAATATTAAACCAAACAGAACTGCTGCAACGTATAAGGAAGCATGCAAGCTTGCTAAGCCAGAATGGTGATAATAAAACTTGCAAGGGTGCTACAGTGTTATAATCAGTGTCTAATTGACTCACTAATTAAAAAAAATTCTGTCATATATTTTTTCTATAGATGAAGAGCCTACTAATATGTGTGAATTTATTTTTGGATTAGAGTTTATAGTCAGACATTTGTTGCAGGTTAAAAAGTTCAACAGCTGCTTTAAAAATATATTTATATTTTAGTTATAGATTCTCATTGATTGGTGGCTAGCAAGCTACCAAATTCTTAGGTATTCTTTTTTTGAAACAAGTCCTTGTTTATTCTCAACTAACATGGCACAGATACTTGCTCAATATGTAGGTTGCAAAATAATGAAGGATACAGATATCTTACAAACAAAATTAATGAAAAATATTAAGCTGTAGTTTTATAACTTGAATAGATGATGAGCAATGCTATTCTGTGATTTAAAAAATGCATGGAAATATATGCACACACATGTGCATAAATATATACTGACACTTTTTATTTGGGAATCAGACTTTTTTCCATTCTAGGCCCAGTATATTGGTAGCAAAACATATAAATCATCTAATTTTCTTGATCTTGTGAAGAAACATGTTCACATCATCTCAACTAGATGGGAATTTATCTTATTTTAACATACATCTAAAATGTTTTCCTCTCACTTACTTGCATTTACAAAACACACACAAACACATACATACACATCGCACATACCTCTTTGATCTTTGCCTATGTAGACTAAGCAAAATAGTGTCTCAATTTTCCCAGTAGTAGTTAACTCAACAGAGGACATGATTGCTGAGATATAGCCTCCACCTATAGGAATTCCCTCTACCCTCTACATCATTTACCACAAAAGAGCTTCCACCTGAGTGTAACATGATCCCACCAACTGGACATTCTTAATCCAGGAATGGACACCTGAGACAGTCACAGTTACTCCCAATTAACTGAAATTTGAAAGAAAGAAATATTAAGTTGAGTGGTCGTAGCTATATCACATTAATGTCTGCCCTATGCATAGAGAAATCACAAACTTCTTCTGTGGAGGTCCTGAAAGATGCCCTGTGTCTTGATTTTCCAACTCTTTGTTGGAATATGGTGAGAGCTTTTAAACAAGTATCCTTCTATTAATAACAAATTTTCTCTTAATGTTGTCACAACACTGCAACCAAATCAATTCAAATCATACAACTGGGCTTCTGGTTTGTCCATTATTTTGCCTTGTGCACATACAATCTACCTTGTTGTTACTAAAATTCTACTTGTTCTCAAACAAAAATCAACCATGTTTATCCCTCCTGCACATAATGAGGATGACACATCTCTGTCCTTCAACCCTACACAAAGTTTCTTTTCTGTACTAAATAATCATTACTTTTCTTATATTAATTACTTTACTTACCTGCAAGTTTCCTTTTCTTTTATTTTCTTTACAGGGCCCATTTTAGTTGAATCTTGCTTGTCTGTCAATACCAAGGGCTCAACATATAGATGTCTAATATGTTACCAAAAAAAAAAAAAAAAAGGAAAGGAAAAAGAAAGAAAGAAACTCACCATACCCAAGCCCAGTACATGCAAAAGGCATAGCAAATTATCAAAGAGAACATTTCATGAATTCTGTGACATCTACTAGTAGCAAACTTTCCCTTATTTAGTTGAGTCCATAAAAGGCATAGCTATTGATAGTCATTAAATACAAAACTGGAAAAAAAAATTAGAAAAAGCTCTAGAAAAAGCCTTTCAGGAGTACACAATTGTAATGGATGCTGTGATTTGCTGCTTAGATCCTTCTTAAGGACTGAAGAACTTATACTCCCAGCTGCCGGGAGTGCTAGTGCAAGACAATGCTCAATAATATGTTTCAGGAAATCTGAGGAAATTGCCCTTGGCTGGAGACAGCTGCATTGCTCAACTATATATCTCCCTCCTAAAGAAGCTGCATCCAATGTGTAGTTGATATAAAGGTGTGGAGAACCGTTTCCCTCACCACAACAAAAAACATCTCTGAAGGGCCATCCAACTGAAGAGCTCCCCATACAGTTTGTTGAAACTTTGTCGTGACTGCACTGCTCTTCAGCTTCTCCCAGTGCCCACCTGTATCTCCATCTCTTACCTCTGTTAAGTGCTGATTCTGACTGCATACTCTAATAACCTTCTTGCAGTCTAAGCTCTTTCTCAGAGTCTGCTTCCTTGGAGTCCCACTTGTAACAAATACCTAGAAGAAAGAGATTAGTTGCAAAGAGTATATACACATATAAGTAAACAAAAACACGATACATAAGACCTAAATAATAGCTACTTTACTTTTTAGCTTCCAAATGTGTGACTTGTATCATACTAAATATTTTACCTGCTAACACTAAATATCTTGTATACTCATACTAAGTATCTTAATTGCATTACTTCCGAGGTTTTGCATGTGCATTATATCACACAGTTCACCTGTATTATCTTACTTAGCCCATATCACAATGTTATGAGGTAGGTATCATTATTTATCAATTTTGCAGATAAAGACAATTATACTTAGAGAGTTTAAACAATTTGTTCAAGATCACACCGCCAGTAAGTGGCAGAACCAAGACTCAAAACCAAATAAGTCTAATGTTGCAAACCCACTTCCACTACCACTTTTATAAACTGTATACTATCCCAGATCTCAAATCAGAAGCAGAATCTCCATTTCAGAAATGAGACCATAACATACATACTTCTTGTGCTACATTCCTTTCTTGAGATGTTAACTGAAAGTCCAAGGTTGATTAGAACAATTCTTTACTCAGCATTTGGCCAGTGGCAGGATATACTTGCTAATGAGTTTTCATATGCTAGTCTATCATTTGGGCTCTCCAGCACTTTGCTTGTTTGGTAAAGACACCATTTTGCAGCACACAGTTAGATGCATTGAAATATCATGTGCGATCACTCTTTACAGAGTTAAAATTTTAGAGATAGAGAATATCATGGGCAGAAGACAGATGAGTAAATGACTAATGATGGGAGAATAGATTAATCAAGTCAATCATTACATGAGTAATTTGATACTCACATTCAATTGAAAAGAGACAAAATTTTCTTCTTGTCATTTTCAGACATAATTCAAGTTAATTTTGAAAAGTTTTAAGAAAAAATACATAAGGGTCATAAATCTGGGTAATGTAATCAAGGTCTAAGCAATAAAAATAGGCTCGAACTGTGATCATTTTTATATTGCTTTGATATATCTTTGCCAATTAAAAGGTAACTAACATAATGTGTAGCAATAACACAAAAAGCCAGAGTGAACAAGGCTTCCTTTTATTCATCTTAATGCTTTTCATTTATTTGAAACAAATATATTGAAACACTGTAAGTTGCTATTTAATATGTAAAAGTTTACTACTACCTAGAATGAGTGCAATTTCTCAATTTTAGAGTACATTTTATTTAAACAAGGTCACTCTACATCTCAACATAGGTAAAAAATAAAAATCAGCATTTCAACTTACAATGATTTTGGAAATCTAATCATATAATATTTCTTAAATAACAAAATATTGTGGTATAAAGTATTTCTACCTTGATCCCTCCTTTTAGGGCACCTGCAAAATAGACTTCATGTCTTACTACAGCATTTTAGCAATTAGAATAGAAGATATATTTAGTTCCTTTCATTTAGAAGGAAATAATATTTCATTTCAAGTTATCAGTGTAGAGAAACTGTATTTGCAATATGATCAAATATATCATCTATCAAGCACAATCATCAAACTATATAAGCCATGAAATTGGAGTAAATCTGTCTTCTGAAATAGAAAAAAGAAATATAGAACTATTCTTATATATTACCTACTTATATTGGCACATGTGCAATGTAGAGAAGGCATTGTTAATTCTGGGATTTTCTACATATTTCAGTGCACTTTAATCTTTTTTCACCTTATCAAAAGATCTGAAGTTCTGACCACTGGGTCTACAGAAATGTACTAAGTTAACCATTTTGACTCAAGTGAAAAAAATGCACAGAAATTAGGTTGCCTTGGATGCACAATCTAGGTTAGTACATTGGAATAAGTTTTGTACTTGAAGCACACTAGCAGCCTATAAATGGAAGCATTTCTCTGTATTTACAATTTCAATATGCACAGAGTTTTGGGGCAATGCAAGCTTAAAAAATATGACTCAATGTATTACATGAATAGAGGGATAGGTTAAATAATTCCCATAGGATCTCATGACTAACACATATCAGGGTGAGAGTTCAAATTTTATGTACTTTCCAGAAAAAGGAATTTGTATTTGAGGTTTTTATTTTGTGTTAAAACAATTATTTTTGATTGTAACAAAATTTAGATTGTAGGAGGGTAGCACAAATATGTTGAATTGTTCAAAGAATTTGATGATTTCATTTGAAAAATTATGGTCATCCACTTGGCATAGAAAATAATTTGGGCTATGTTTCCAAGTGTCCTTCAGTCAAAAAACCAAGAATATAGAGAAATTAAAGTAAACTCTAGACAAAGGTTGAAAATGTTTTCCATAAGGTTAAAAGAATTTGTCGGTGGGACAATCTTAGTAGGTCAAGTAAAGACATGCTGTAATGGTCAGGAAATGTCCATTAAATCAATAGACACCATTGACCAAGATAATATAAATCTAACATTTATTGATCCCTTTTTATGTGACAATTATAAAGTGCTTTATATGCATTATCACACTTAAAACCCTAATAACATTCTTAGGTGGTGAGTACTGTTCTATTATCGCCATTATAGATGAGGTCATTAACACTAAGAGAGATTAAATTTAACAGGACAGAAAAATAGATAAACATTTACATTGCCCCCTCTGCTTTCTAACGAGGATGACTGCTTTCTTAACGTTATCTTGCGAAATGCTTAACTTGCCTTCGCTCTCCTGAGTTGAGTACTGAGGTGAAGTCTGAGGAAGAGATTTGGAGAAGCAAAAGAAGGATAAATTGCTTTATACGAGATCAAAACAACACAGACAAGTGGACAAGATGGAAATCAGAGGGTTCAAAAGAAGAGAGTTGCAGTCCCTTGAAAAGGAGATGCATTGAGGGAAACTGAGAGGGGTGTGGGAACAGCCACCAGTGCGGAAGCATCCAGAATAGGTAGAAGTTTTGACAAAAGGGCAGTCATATTCCAGCAGGGTTTTTAGGATGATTTGGGATATAATGTATCTGACGTCATCGCCTCAATATTATAGGAAAGGTCTAACACTTTTTTCAATGTTTTGCGGTAAGTTAGGATCTTTATTTACACATTTACTTGAGATTCTGTTTAAAGAGAATCCAGTTAAGGCTCGAATGGTCCATCCATGGTCAATTTCATGAGGAAATTACCAAAATTCACACAAAAAGTAAGTAGTAAAGCTGGAATTCAATACCATGTCTATCTAATTTCCAGCCTATACCATTAATTATCTTCTTATATGGGTTTTGTCTCCCAAGAATTTCTTTATTTCTTTGGAGAAAACCATCTGCTTTCTTTAAAGAAAAAGCTGTGTCCATGAAGCTAAGCAACTGAGGACACAAATAGCCACTGATGCAGCCCCACTCACCACTAGATTATTAAATTATTAAAATGTAATAAATTATATACTACTTAAAAACACCTCAAACACTTCCTGTTAGCATTGCATTATACTACAAATTCCTCCCTCTGTCCTCAAGGGAACAAAATTCCAAATCTGGGTAAACAAAATACATATTTGACAGTGAATGCAATTTCAAGGCAAAAATAGATAGTCAAATGAATAAATGTGGAAAACCTACACCAGAGGAGGCAAGGGGACTTCAGAAAACCGTTAGAGAATCAAAGCACATGAGCACAGTCTTTAAGGATCATCAGGATTTTTCTATATGAAAGGGTAATTATATAACAGCAGAGGGGCAGAGAAAAAAAGAAAGACACTTGTAAAAATTGCAACATTTTTTAAGACCAATGATAAACTCAATTTCTCTTCCTCTGTTGGTAAACGTCTTTGTATTTGAACTCTAGATTTAGCTAAAGACACTTTATTTATCTGTCTTGCTTCCTTATAAATGTTGCGGGCATTCCGAATAACTGTGGCTATTTATCCAAAGAATTTGTGTTCACCATGTTGTATGGAGCTGCAGAGAAATCCAAAATGCTTAAGCATGTTTGTTTGCATTCATTTTTAGTCAAACAAAACAACTAATGAATAAATAATCTTAGGTAAGGATTACTAGTAATTTAATAATTCTATGAGACATTTTATGGTTTTTTAACCTTTTCAACATTTTGCCATCTCCCATTCAACCCTATGCCTCAAAAAAGATTTGTTTTATCAGAAATTTGTTTAATTCTCTTTATTTGAAACATTTTTCATGAATCTGTGGTCTGCAAACTGGAGTCATTTTGAAGTTGTATCAGAATTCTCAGACCATATTTTGTCTTGATGTTTGTTCTTGGGCTCACTAGAGTATTAAGTTTCTCAAACTAAAGGAACTTGACATGTTTCCTTCTAAAATCAATTTTCTTTAGAAGTAAGTCCCTCAAAGTTCCTATTAGTAACAGTGATGCTTTCTATGCTGGTCTGTGCATGGCTGCTCTAACAGCCAGGGAGTACAAGATGACTCCTCACAGCCCTTTGGCTTTCTTTGGTCCACAAAATAGAAGTTTATGCTCATATAGTATATTCAGACTTAACCTCTCTTCTAAATCAATTTAGCTGTTTCTACATATACTTCAAAAGTGTTTTTCATAAAACTTTTTGAATTTTCTTTTCCCAAAAATATGCAGTGTAACACTATCAATTCCCCACCCCTCCTTAAACTGGTATGTAGTAAATGGAAAGGCAGGTATTCAACAAATTTGTGTTGATTTATTGTTCTTTTCAGTTGCACAATATTTATGGTAGCCAATTCCCTATAGTACTTTGAGAGCAAAATGGAAAATCATGCCTTTATAGTTTTCTTAAGAATGAGTCTCTTCAGTCAGATCATGATTTGCATCTGAACCAACCAGAGAGTAGTGGAAGGAAAGTTTTCTCATTTCCATGGCCAGATACATTCCTTTTACCATCCTGAAGTCAGAGGATGAAATAATAGTCAATACATCTTTGCAGATGAAATATTAATATTAGGTACATTTTCTTTTTCTATAGAAACCAATGGAACACGCAAAACTACTGCTTGTAGTTTCAACTCCTTCAAAATATATATATATATATATATATATATATATATATATATATGGTAGAGGGTGTATTGATGTTTGTGTGTGTGTGTGTGTGTGTGTGTGTGTGTTAAACTTCATTTTTGCCAACACCAGCATAATAAATAGCACTTATATAAGCAAATTATATGAGGCTATGAGTTTAGCAGGGGCAACAAGCTTTCAGTCTTTGGAGAATCTATCAGATTGTTCTTGGTAAAGGATCAAACTACACAATTAAGGCGTTTCAAAATACTGAAGTGTAGCCCACCTTCAAGAGAAGGGAGTAGGCTAAGCTCTACTTCCTGAAAAAAGAAGTATCTTTCTATATTATGTTGGATTCTTCTATAAAGATTTCTCTTTTCCATTTATTTATTTATTCATTCTTTAATTTATATCAGTATTGATTCATGTATATTTATTTTTAACTTTAGGTTATAATCCAATACTGTGCTATTTATTATTTATTCTGTTGCTAAATTTTTCTGGCTTGTCCTTATGGGAACTTTTCATAGTTGGCTCCCTGTGCCCCTTTGATGTGCCTTCATTTTTGTGTTCTTTCAACACCTCTTTACTTTCTGATACTACATGATACCCAAGACTCATCGTATGTTTTCTCTGCCACAGTCATAGAATTAAATTGAATTTTTAATTTTTTAATATAATCCGGTAGAGCTCAAGGCTTCATCCTCACAGAAGCTCTGGTCTTCTATTATCCTGAGATCATCTAGAGAAGCAAATATTTTTGTCTCACTGAATCTTAAGAGTCACATCATTCCAAGCCTGACTCAAAGTTCTCATAAACTCTATTATCATCTTATAATATCTAATCTCCTCCCAGTTCAAATGTCTTCTGTCTCATGAGAACCCTTCATATCAGTCAAGTCCCAGAAGGAAGCATATATCATGCTCAATCTTGTCATTGAAGAGATATTGATAATGACATTATTTATTAAATGTGTGCAGGGTGTAATGAGGAAAAATGCAGTGCTCTAGGACTAGTAAGTTATCATTCTGAGCCTTTAAGGCATAAGTGGAGGAAGCAGTTACCAAAACTGGAGGAAACAGCTATACATGGAAAGGTTCCAGAGAGGAAGAATGTGGTCCACCCATTCTTCTGACCTCTGTTTCCTTGCACTTCATGCATTTATCTTCTATTGTCATCTAATTTCACATGCAGACTGGGATCATGTTCAACATTGCATTACTGAAGAGTCCAGATGATATACGTTTTATGTTCCAAATGAAGAAAAAAACACTGAAGATAAAATAATGTGGTGATGATAGCAAAATTTTGAAAACTGGATCTTGTGACCTAAATCCTGATCATTAATGGCTATTTCCCTTTGAGAAAATAAGATCTATTCTCCACTTTGGACACAGAGGAAAGGCCAAAACTTTCCATTTATTTATGTATTTATTTAGATAATGTGTACATCTAGCAGGTCTGAATTATAATTTAATATAATTTAACAATATGCCTCCTTGTTATGCATATAATTGGGGGTATCATAATTTTCTTTGGAATTGTGCCTACAATCTACCACACTCTTTCAGGCAATTCCATTTTAATTACTAGTTGTTTATGATAGGTAATTTTTATTTTTCTCTCTTTGGATTCTGAAGACAAACGGAGTCCTTAACTTCTCAGATTGCTGAGAAAAACAGCTTATGAAAATACACACAATCATACACATTGTCTTGGATGTCTTTGCAAAGATGGAAGAAAGGAAAAGTTCTGTTTCCTTCTTTCTTGTATATCCTGAACTTTTTTGGGGGGGAGGGGCAGAATCTTGCCCTGTCCCCTGGGTTTGAATGCCAACGCGTCAGCCTCACTCACAGCAACCTTAAACTCCTGGGCTCCTCCTGCCTCAGCCTCCTGAGTAACTGGGACTACAGGCACGTGCCACCACGACCAGCTAATTTTTTATATTTTTAATAGAGACAGGGGTCTCACTCTTGCTGAGGCTGATCTTGAACTCCTAACCTCAAGGGATCCTCCCACCTCAGCCTCCCAGAGTGCTAGGATTACAGGTGTGAGCCACCTCACCTGGCCATAAATTTCTAAAAAAGTGAAAATTTAAGGGTTGTAAGTTAGTGAGTTACCTTCTTATAACCTCTGTGGTACCATAGTCAATGGTCACATTTTTATTATTATCTTACTTAGCTTCAGGCATCGTTAACCAACTTGGTTTCTTCCAACTTTTTCATTCTTTATTTATCTACTTTATGTGCCTGTCCTTACAACGCAGTCTCATGATCATGCCTCCATCTCCTTGGCTGACTCATCTTACCCTTCTTAAACTCTGAGAGTTGAAATGTTCCAAAGCTCAGGACTATTCCTTCATCTCAATCTATATTCTCTACCTAGTTGATTTTATCTGATCCAATGGTTAAAATTCAATTAAATAATTGTCATTATTATCTATTTACAAATGACTCCAAATTTTATCTCTTATTTCTAACTTTTGACTCTCTATAAAGAAGGAATTTAGAAAGAAAGGGAGGAAGAGGGGAGGGATGGACAAAAGCTACATTTTCCCTACCCAGTCTATCTAATTAGGTATCCATCCTCTAATACAGCTCTGTATTATTTTCTCACAGAGCACTTTATTTCTCTCATAGGTTTTTCCCAAGTGTGCATTTTTTTATTAGTTATTGTCTGTGTCTTCAACTAAACTTTATCAGCAGAGTCCAAGCAGTGTTCAAAGTTGTATTCAAGTAGGCAATATAGTACCTGGCAGTAGTGGATGCTCACCCAATATTTCTAAAGTACATTAGGGAATATAAAATAGCCCATGCTAACGAAGGAGAATAAACAAAATGAAATGGATTGGAAGAACAGAAGCATGTATCCCAACATATTTGCTACTCTCAGGTTGCCTCTTTTCCCAAGTTTTTGCTATGTTCACCTCTGTCATAAGTCACATTTCCTCAAAATCTAAAATTGTCACCACATAGGAACTCTTTCATTTAGCTTATAGTAATGAGGGAAAGTCTAGAAGTCACAACCAGGTGAAAATTATATAATTTCACTGACCTACCTTTGTTAGCTAATACTGACTCTATTTTTTTTTCCTTATATCATTTTGCCCTTTTATACTCCCTACCCTGGTTCTGTACTTAATTACTCATTCTTGGACATTCATAAGAACTCATTCTTCCTGCATCTTCCCTCTGATCTCTCTTTATACATTGAATCTTAAAATATATTCCTAAATAATAAAATGCATCTGTAACTCATACTTTTAACTAAAGCTACAATGGTTCTCAAAGACACAGTGAATAAATACATAAATATGGACATTCAAAACATTTCATAATGTGACTATTCTTCATTTCTACCTCACCTCTCTTCCCACAAATACTGGGCATATCATACACCTGCTGAATACTTACTGTTCCCTGGTAACACCCTACAATTTCCAAACTACATATCACTGTTCAGATTTTATTTCTGGAAGGAATCTCTTTCTACTCAAATACTTCTATCAGTGTCCTTCCACATTGTCAATACCAGTTTAAATACCAACGGCTCTTTTAAACCAAAAGCTTCCTTAAACCTTAAAACCTGCCTCTGATTTACATACCTATCATTTTCTCTGAGTGAGACTCAGGCACGTAGTCTTTGTTTTAACTAAGCTGCTTGCTCTGAACTACCACATATCCTGCCTTGAATCAGTTTCTGATTTGCACAGCTTCTGACTTTGTGTGTGCCTCACCTTGTCCTTTGGGCCTGGTACTTGATACTGCTCCTCTGGATTTGACATTTTGCTGCTACTGCCGCCACCTTTCAGAATTTTTTTCTAGCTATGCTGCTTGAGACTCTTCTGGGTAAATACTGCGATCAGCTCATTCAACTCTGTGACTTTATACCCCAGGGTAAGCCTTCCTGTGTAGAATCTTTGTCCCTGAACCATAATCTGTAATCTTAGTTATCTTTGAATTGCCAAAGCATCACAGGCTCTGACAAAATTAATAGCTATTGAATGAATGGATGCATAAATAAATGAAACTCTCAGTTTAATTTAATCCTCTCCTCATTTGTTTCCTCATTTTATTTTGATTTGTTCTTCCTGATGACACTTACCATCACCACCCTATGACTTTTGCCATACAAACCTGTGCTGGCAACTGTCTTCCTCACTAGACTGAGAGCCTCTCTCTGGACAGGGAACAAGAAGGCAGACAAAGCGCATCTGAGTTGTTTTCTTCCTATACTGGCACAGTGCACACATGTCAAAGGTGTGAAAGAACAATTTGTATTGAATTCAATATGGAAATTTACACACAATACTACATAGAAAACTAAATTTGCATGATATGAATAGGCTTTCCCTGTTGATAGAACAGTTTATCCAATAATGGTTTTAATTGAAAGTAAAACAAGCCATCGGTTTTGTGTATTTAACAGGTGATTTTGATTTTCATCAAGGTAATTTACTGCCTTTCTCACCCAGAGGCAAGATAGCACAGTCTCTCAGCCAGGCTGTCTCCACTTCCACTCTTTCACTGTTACCTCTTCTCCACAGAACAGGGCAGCCAGATGTGCTTGCAACAGCTAAAAGGCATCACGTCATTTCTCTGCTCCATCCCTCCATTGGCTTCCCTGCTCCTTCAGAAACAACTGAGGTTCTTACCTGGCGTCACCTCCCCACGAGCTCCACCTCACTACCAGCTCTCCAGCCACTCCGGCATTCTCATCCTTCCTGGAATCTGCTACTCTGCTAATTTTAAATTCCCTTCTGAAAATCTCTTAGCGTTCTCACTCTCCAGAATTCTCTTTCCCCAGAATCCTCTTGGTTCATATCCTTCCTTGATTTAGGTTTCTGCTGTCATTTTACTTCAACAAAGGGGCCATCTGTCTTCTATCTTTAGATACCTCTGACCACTCTCTCTAAAGTAGCATTCCAGAATTCCTCCATCTCACTGTTAACTCTGTTTGTTTTTCTTCATAGCGATTATCACCAGCCGGTATAATACATATTTGTTTATTTTGTTATTATCCGTCTGCCCCTACTTAAATTTAAGCTTCATAAGTGAAAATTTAATTTTGCTTTGCTTTCCTCAGCGACTAGACTTCCTGCACTATTTGTGCTAACGGTTTGCCTAGTTAATGAACTGTATACTGTGAAAAGGTTAAGCATTTTCACTGCATCTTCGGAAATATAATAGGCAATAAATATTTGTTAAATATAAGAATAAATGGAAATTAATGTAAGTTTGGATACAGAAGCCAATGATCATATCATCATGAGAACACTCATATATTAACTTCTGTAACATAGTCATGCCGGCTCACCCTTTTCTGTGTATACGTTTCATAGTCACCACATGTCATCTACATCTGTGTAAAGTCGAGCCAAGCTAGCCAACATGGCACACTATCACTATACTATTAAGAATTTAAAATGTGGCTAATACAAGTGCAGTATGCCACTTAAATGTCCAACAAAGTTTGAAGACTTCATGTGGAAAAAAATACAAAATGTCTCGTTAATGGCTTTTTATATTTATTATACACATAGAAATACTAATATTTTGAATATATTAGATCAAATAAAATATATTATAAAATTAATTTTACTTTTTTAAATTTTTACCTTTCCTAATGTGGCTATCAAGAAACTTAACATGATATATGTGGGTCACATTATGTCTCCGTTGGATGATGCTGATACAGAGCCTTTGGGCAATGTCCAGCTCCTAGAAGAAAAATTGCCTGAAGATGCAAAGTACATTTGATTTTATGAAACCACTAACTTAAAGACAATCTACCATTTACATCACACAGTGTTTGTCTCTACTAATAATCTGGCATGTTTATTTTAGCAGACAGTAAAAACTGTCTTAACTTTTCATGTTTCTATATTTCTTATGTTTTCATATTTTCTAGCCTTTGCCGCTAAAAAAAACCCTCAAAATCAAATTTAACTCTTAGTCCCGAGTTTCTGATCATTTCCCTCTTTTTCTTTTTGTGATTTCAAATTATCTACTAATATTTTAAAAAATATTTTATGCATAGAAGCATGCCATCTGTGTACCTCTTTTAGGAAATAAATAGAAATCTTAACTTATTATTAATTAATTTCAATTATTATAATTAATGTCCCTCTATATCATATAGTGAACATTTATTATAGTGAACATTTATAATTAATTTCAATTATTATAATTAATGTTCCTCTATATTATATAGTGAACATTTATATATCATGTAGTGAATATTTATAAATTTCTCTCATTTAATTACTACAATGAACCATCTGAAATACTCATAGGAAAAGAAACTGAGGCCTTAAGAAGTTCAATATGTTTCAGCATGTTTGTGGTAAATTATAGATTGTATAGATGGTAAATCACTATCCCTAACAGAGCCAGCCCTGTTATTACAATGCAACATTAGGCTGATTCAACTTTTCTGGTTAGCTACATTTCAAGGATTTGACTGAATCCAAAATCTCAACACAAGCATAAAAACTTAGTTGTTATACTTTAAACGACTTCTACTGTTGTTTAATTTGCTAATAACTATGAGATGTATTTTCCTGTGTTTACAGGAAGGCATCTTGGCACCAGAGATTTTTGCCTTAGCAGAAGTTTAAAATAGTTCCCTATTCACTGCTTGTATCACCTCAATTACTGCCTACGAGTAAAATCTGCAGAGGAAAGCACAAAGTTCCTGTGACATCTTGACATTCCCAGGCAAAGGCACATTTGAGGCCCTGAGTGTTGGTATTATATGTGGCATTTGCACAAAGATACAGTTTAAAACTCCCTCTTAAAGCAGAACCAAGTCCTGGTAATAGAGTGAATTTACCAGGCTGCCTCACCGATTAGTGCTGGCGTGTCGATGTTAACTGAGCCCCCCAGGGGAGATGAACACTGCTTCATATTTATATTACACCTTTCACACGGAGGAGCTTCAAATGCCTTACTAGTTTTATCTACAGAGATCACTCACCCACTGCTGACATGCAGGCACCTGTGGGGTCCAATATGACAGCTCCATAGCACAACAGCATTCAAGAAGGAAGGTGGAAAAATAACTTCTCAAGTGAGAACGGCAGGAACAATTTTATGTAGGAAGAAAGTAATTACACCTTGGAATTTAGCCAATGTGCGTATTCATACTCTTCTTTTTCTGATTCCTGGGTCTGACTATATTAGGTCAAAAACCTTTCATGCAGGGGTGGTGACTTCTTCGGGGCTTCATATGTCGCCTGTATTTGCTTAACCAATGTAAATGTTAATAAAATAATATGCAAATAAAATGCATCCTGTGATCTTGTCCTTACACTGCTGGCCAGGGTCTGAGCATTACATTACAAGTAAATGCAGCTCCTGTCCTTTGTTCCAGAAGTGACCACTTGTTTGAAATTATCACTTTGTTGTTAATAAAAGGCCTGTCATAGCCACCTCAGGTTGCCTTAGCAGCCATGCAAAGAGGTCTGTGCCAGGGGTAAAACTGCTTTGTAAATAATCACCACTTTGTCCGAGGGGCACAGATGAAAGCCAGCTCTTAGTCATTTTAAATAACCTGTTTACACAGTTAACTTCCCTCCTGCTGTGCAAAGGTTACATATTTTCCACCGTAATTTTGGATTTCTTTTTATTCCTTTACTTTCTTTCTCATGGAAAAAAAATAGTTTTTGATGAAGCCCAAAAGAAAAGGGAGCTCAATTATTGATCAGTGTAGCTGATTGTGGAATAGAGAAGTATATTTCATAAGATTGCATTTGAGGTGTTTTTAGTTGATTGATTCATTATTTTTGCAAGCACAAAGGAGAACTCTGGGAAAGCTCAGCTCTGTCTTTTTGAAGCCTGGGGAAAGTCATGAGAAGCTGTGTTGAACTATTCTCTTGTAGACTAGTTGAAAAGCACAGTGGAAATGTTTTCTTTCAAAATATATATTTGTTTTTAGCTTTTCCCAAAAAAGTTGTTCTTTAAACACTTGCCAAGGCCCCCTTTGATGAATTAATTTATTATGAAGAGCCATGTACAACCCCCAAACAGAGGTTTGAATGTTGAACTTTAATACTTATAGAGGACAAAATGACACATACACACTCTTACACACACATGCACACTCACACACACACACACATACACAGACTGATACCCAGCCTTAAAACATGTTCTATCTAAATCTGCTTGAGAAGATTGTCTCTCATATTTCCAAATTGATTCCAATTGCAATATCTGTATCATTTTCCTATTTCACTGAATATCATCAGAGGCAAAGGAAAAATTGAAATCTTTGAGTTTCCTTACAAGATTACATTATGCCTGATCATAAATAATGCATCTGTGGATAATCATGTGTGTTTATGTGTGGATGTATGTGTTGGTGACATTAAAATATTCATTTATGCTTTTTTTTATAATCTCAGTTTTGCTCACAAGCCCTCCATTGTCTTTTCTATCCATACATTCTTTTTTAATCTTACTGGGACCACTCAGGTCATTACACACAAACACACAAACACACACAGAGATCAGGGTGTCTCAAAAGAGTGTTAGGACAGATTTAAGCTTTAATAACTTCAGAAGCATAGACACTACAAAATTGTTAAAAATATATATTTTGAAGTTTTAATTATTTAAATTTCTTTCCCTCATTGTATTTTGTGAATTTTGAATAATCATGAATTTAAATTTTTGTTCCAGTCAGTTTGCCATTTTCAATCAGATAGACTGAAACAAAAAATCAAATGCACATTATATATGTATACATTTTAATTATCATCAATTTCTTCCCCTAAACACCTTCAGTCCACTTAGATTCTCCCTGACCAACTCTCATCATACTGATATGGTGCAGAATTTTAATTTGGGGTTACCATATATGGTATACACATTCATTTCTTCTTTTTTGTGGATTATTTTATTTTTCTTAAGTGGGCTGTTTGCTCAATTGCTTGTTTTTTGCTTTAGATAACAATGACTTTTACAAGATACTTTATTATATTTAATGTAAGCACGTTTCTCTTAATGCATCTTTTGTACTGTTTCTCTTTTTTGAAGTACTTTTTTCAAAAGTTGTTATTGTGGGATTTTGTATGACTAACCTTCTGAGATATTATACACCGAGAATATTATTTGATTGCTGTTTTGGTGTCTCATTAAAATGTCAGTTTGGCTGACTATAAAATGCTAGATTCAGTTAATTTTCTTCAGTATGTTAAACAGTCTACTACTTTGTTTCTTGTATCCAATATTGCTCTTGATGCATCTGATGTAAGTTAAATACGTATGTTGTGAGTGATATCCTCTTTTTCTCTGAAAACAGAGAATTTTCTTTTTGTATTTTTTCCCCCTTGGTATAATTCTCCTGGGGCCCTTTCAATCTCATATCTTTCATCTTCTTTTCATTCTGATAAATTTATCTCCATAATTTCTTTAAAGAATTCATTCTTTACATTTTCATATTTTCCCTTTCTTAGGACTCTTGAACTTGGTACTTTTATTCCTATCTTTTAACTTTTTAAAAATACTCACCTATTCCTTTATTCTTTCCTGCTTTAGTCTTGGAAAATAACTCAAATTAATCTTAAAAGACACTAATTCATTATGTTATTTTCCAAAATATTTTCATTTTAAAAAATACCTAAACTTTTATGTTTTCATAGGTAAATTTTGCAGTTGATCCTTTTTTGTTATTTCTTGTTCCTTCGTATCTTTGCTTAAATTTTTACATGTTTATTATGCTTATTTGAAAATTTTGTCCATATTTGACTGTTAGATCTGATGATATTACTTTTCTAGTTTTTTAGGATTTTTGAAATGGATATATTCCTCAGATACTTGTCATCTTAATCTCTGCATTTTTAGGCCCTAAGTGATTCTTACACTTCCTACCATTTCTTCTGCTTTCAGATCTATTTTTATCTTGTTTACCAAAGCATCTTGTACAGATAGTTCTTTTGTCTTTTAGGGTGTCTCCAATATAAATCAAGGTTTTCTCTCAAATTTCCTCTGTTAGCTTAATATTGAGTCTTCTTGGCTTTACTAGGTGATTTATCACTCATCCATCTGCTTTCCAACTTCCAAGAGTTTGCTGCCATTGTCTCTTCCTATTCTCGCTGATAAGAGTATGTTTAATTCTTTAAAAAAATATCCTTACGTTAATAGGGTTTGAGGAGGTAGCAGAGATAAATTACTGGTTCACTCTTCTACCTTTATTTAAAAATCTTTATGTTTGACCTTCGAATACCTTTCCTCAATTTCCCACTCACGAATTTGTCTTCCCATCAGAAAGATAATTGCATTGTCTCTTGAGATTTTTTAACATTTGTATTTGGAACTTATTACAATGTCTTCTCTTATAGGTCTTATATCCCCTAGTGAAATATATTATTATTTATTCCTGTGCCTTTAAACAAAATTTCATTAGTGCACATCCTTTTATAAATACTAATTTGCTTCTCAGTCCTAAAGACACCAAGAGAAACTAATGTAATTTATACTTTAATCTTTGGTGCCAGTTACATATGTTCAACAAGAACAATAACAATACCACCAAAATGAAGAGAACTGCAGTTCCCTTCTTATACTCTCCACTCTTTATCCCTTTCCTTTACCAAGATCACTGTGTTGGCAAAAGTCATCTGGTCTTATTGTTAGAAAGATACTGCACATCTAGCTCCATGTTCTTCATAGTAAAATTCACAAATCCATGCCTGGAATGCAGGGACATAATCTTTCTGTTGTGTGTACAGATATGACTGTGATTATATTGCAGTGGTAGTAGTGATGTCCATCAAAACAAAGAAACGTGTTTTCCTGTATTGGAAAATAATCCACCTAAAAATAAAGCTACTCTTCCCTCAGTGCAATAGCTAATTCCCATTCAAGTTAATGATATCTGTGCACATTGACCTAGAGCAGAGAAATCCTCTCTAATGTGAGTGCCTGTCAGGCTTATGTCTCTATTAACTTAACCTACTGTCTTCTTTTGCCATATATTTAGTCTTTGTTAACTTAGATAATTTCCCTTGCTTTATTTCAGGATGAGAAATAGTGAAATCCCCAGTAAAGAAATATATGGAGACTAAGAGCGACTTAGAGAAGAATAAAATAGGAGGATTTTAAGTGTTGTTCAAAAGCCTTTGTCCCTCTGGCATTCATCAGTGGCAGTTACCGCATTTGAGGCTGACAAGGTTTCGTTTTTTTTTTTTTTTAAGTTAAAAGTTGTAGTAACAAGCAGTAAACTTCATATTTATTTCTCATCAGAAATTAAAAGCAACTGCTCAGTGTTAAACAGTAAAATCCTCCTTATGGTTACCAGAGCTGTTAGAGGAAAGGCATAATATCTAAGCAAAGCACCTTTGAAAAGATGCTACTCAATGGGCTTTTAAGCATGCAGTTAGCACTTGGTAAAATTTGTTTAGATCTTTGATTATCTTCTTTTATAAATGTTATCATTGCATATCCTCTAAGGGTAAGTACTGTATGTTATGTGTGCCTGTAACCCCTAGGACATAGCAGGCCATCTTGCATGGCATGGCTGTTGATTACTAATGAGAATACTGAGCACGATGGTGGTACTATAGTCTTCAGAAAACAGCACAGAGCACCAATGTCTATATTAATGATAACTACAATAGGTATGACTTGGCATTCATCTATGCCAATAAGAATTCTTGGATTACTAATGATAGAAAATAAATGACTAAATTTCCTATACTCTCTTGTATCTAGGGTTCTAGATGGAAATTAAGCTTCACCATTGCCATGCACTTACATGAGATTTGGAAAGTAGGAGTTAGATGGGGGTGCCCCTGCTACTTTGGCTTGTGCTGTTTGAAGGCAGATTGACAAAGATCTGGAGTTTTCCTAAAGCAGCAATCCAGTGTCAGTGATTCACTTCATGAGGGTAGTAATGGCAGTGTCTTCAGGCCCTTCAATTACAGCTATGGCCCTTTGTTCTTATGACACATCTCATGCAGTGGTGACTTTCTGACCCCATACCTGCCTTGCTATGCAGTCTAAGTAGCAATGTTGCTGTATCAGTTTTGAGTTGCTGTTCTGTGATAGGTTTCATTTCTGTAGCCCAGACATGAACACGCTCCTCCAACCCTTCAAAAATTTTTGTGAGTATCTACTCACTTGTACTAAATATGCTCCTGTGTGAAATAGCTGCATTGCTTTTTATTTCTGCTACTGATCCCTGAGTGATCAGCAATGCTTTCTAAATGGTTACTATGAGGCAGACATTGTAAAAAGTAATTTATGTAGATTATCTCTGAAATCATTAATATTTTATAGTTGAGAGAACTGAGGTCCAGAGGCCGTATTTGCTAGAAGAGGGCAGAGCCATGATTGGAACCTGGCCACAGTCAGGCCACACCTGCAGTGAGACTCATTACAGAAAGTGCTGCAAGTAACTTGTTATTAATCATAGTGAAGATAACTAAACTTTTGAGTAATTTACTTAAAAATTTATAAGTAAGTGATTGACTTTATTAGAACATTTCAGAGGCCATTACTCTCATGTCAGGCTGACTCATATGCTTTCTTGAAAGGAAGGTGAATGGGTGGAATTATAGCTATGGAAATGTGCATAACCAGCAGTCTTAGTTATGCCACAACTGCTAGGAACATAAGATTTATGTGAATGTCATCTGACATGTGTGTCCTAGTCAAAAAGGGTGAGAATTGCTGTTCAATACAAATGCTTCAGTATTGACTCAGGCACAATTGATATATTGTCTTCAACTCACTTTATAGTTAATTATTTGGTGAACAACAGAGTAAGTTGTGTGCAAGTGTCCACGTGTGTGTGTATATGTCTGTGTGTATTTCATAGGGATAAACATATGGGTATTTCCTGAGAATATAAACTAAGACATAATTTATGACTAAAAATACAATGTCATTTTAGTAACACATACCCAGATACAAATACTTTTGAAGAAAAATTTAGAAAAGGAAATCTGATGAAATTTATTGCCAGAAAGCCTCTGAAAAACATACTTTAAGGAATGTGCAGATTTTTCAAAATGGCAAAATTTTAGACTAAGAATATGCTATTTTTTAGTAATCATCTAAATTAAGATAGTTAATACCAATGGCTATAGCAAAAAAAAAATATTTCAAAATCTTAAGGACTTAGCACTATAAACTTTTTTTTTTCATTCACATGTCAGAACAATGCAAGAATTCTTGGTGAGAATTTCTCCAAATCCATGATTGAGAGATCTAGGCTTATTCCAACTGATGGGACTCCTATATTTAATACATCTTCAATGCTTTCTCTCTTCAAGCCAGCCAGAGGAGAAAGGGGCCTGGGTGTATTTGTTGATTGGTTGGTTTGCGAGCCAGATCTGAATGTGGCATACATTACTTCTTTCATTGCAGTCACTGCAACTCATATGTTCATAAATAACCACAAGAGAGTCTGGGACATGTGTTAAAGCTCTATGTCCAGGAACAATCTCAGCTTGCATTCTCTGGCACAGAATCCTAAACATTATGTAGAAAATAAATCAATGTCACTCCCCAGAAATGCACTGAAAGAATAAACATAGGCATATAGTTGTTTTATTCTGAATATCCAAATAGAGACAGCAAATTAACCCAAGCATCAAAAGTAGCCTTTTATATAAATAAGATGATAAGGGTTGTATTTTTTTTTTTGCATTGTTTCTGTGTTCCGAAAGCTTGATAGGTCTGTTTAAGCAATTTCTAAATTATGAAGCAGCTCAATTCTGCAAAATTTACTAGGCTAACCAGTTATTTTCTGACCAAATTTGTTAGAACAACAGTTAGAAGAAATTGTTTGTCAGGAAAAGATTTCCCTGTGCCACACCCAAAAGAAATTACTTTCTAAGGGTGGAGCCCTAGCACCTACATTTGGAAAATCACTTCAGGTGATTATGATGCACACATCTTAACTGCATTTTAGCAACATCTCTTCCCTCATCCTCAGAGGGATATCACAGTTTAAAAAACATCAAATATTTTGAAAATTCTAGTATCCCCACTTACATTTTTCTGGAAAGATTAACACAAGTGAATATCTAGTGGCCACTGCAGGTTGGAAACAAAAATAATACTTTCCAAAAAAATGAATTTCAAAATATCAGCTAAGTTGATTACCTACCACATATCTCTTACTATTCTGTTACTCTAGGAAATATAAAAAATGAGGTGCTTTATTTTTGTCCTTGATGCTTATAATCTTTCTGGGAAGACACTTCTGAAGCCATTAGAGAAAAAGACTGTGCCAGAGGAAGTGTGTGGTCACTAAATGTCAGTTTAGTATTCTATACTTACCAATCTCCCTTTCAGTCAGATTGGAGTTCTGTGATTCGTACTTTTGAAAGAAATGGGAGCAGAAGTAATGAAAGGCACTTTAGGAGCCCTTGAGGTTCTTCCAGGGTCTCTCTCCTCTACCACAGAGCCTTGGGCCTAAATGCCCCAGATGGCATTGCCATAAGGAGTGGGAGAGTGGCATCCAACCCCATGAGACTGTGGCTTGAGCACATAGTACGTGTGTGCGCACACCAGTGTGAGATTCTCCACTGAGAATTTTCACTTAGACTTTGGAGGTTTTCTTTTTGGATGACAATATTAATGATATTGACTAATAAAAAGTCCTCAAATAATCATGTGCTAAGTTGTTTGGGACAGAAACAAATAAGTTATATTTAAGATCCAGATTAATTTATTGCTGGAGCAAATATTAGTTGAGTGCATTCTGTATGCCAAGATTTTTCTGGAACTGGGGATAGCCAAAAAAGGAATATGTATTCCCATTCTCAAGGACACATGGAGACATAAGCAAAATGAGTTGCCATAAAATGTTAAAAAGATGCTTTATAGAAATGCATTCAGCATAGAGCAGGGCCCTAAGTAGGTAGTATTCATTTCAGCCTGGGATTGGGTGAGCAGTCATCTGGGATAGGAAAAAATCTCTTAACTTTTTAAAAAAACTTTCTTCATCCAAATATGGATGGCCTTTGTTAGTTTGGTCATGCAATATTTTGAATAAGTGTTAAACTAACTGATGCTATTTTCATTGTACTGCCCTGATTTGTGAGTGTTTGGCTGGGTGAAGTCAGCAGAATTAGTCCCTAATAGAACTGTTATTCATACATGGAATACTTTCAGAATTTGAGCACAGGCAGAGTAACCACACTGGTGACATTCTTACCTAGCATGGAATTTCCTGCTAATGGAGTTGCTATTTCTAATATTCTAATATGCATTTGAAAAGGATAAAAGGAGAACATTTCGCAAAAATGAAAGAAAAAGACTCCTAATTTAAGTGTGCTAGGGGGTGGATCCAATTTTCATTCTGAACAGAATATTGCTTCAGTAATTATCTTACTATTTAAGAACAAGAATAATTAGTGTAGTAATCCCCTAGTCTTATAGTACTCACAGTACAGAGGTGAAAATATTGTAATCTTGAGTAAATTGTAGATGTTTAGTTATAAGGTTTATATGTAGAGATATATGTATATTTCAGTGACATTTTTGCAATGCATAAATGTATACATATGTGAATAAGTAGATACATACTCCTTTTCTTTTTTTTCCTTAAAAGGAAAATGTAACTAGTGGCAAAGAATTATCACTTTAATATCTGAGGAAATTTATCAAGTACAAAGAAACTCTGAAATGACTATAATATTCCCAAGTTGTCTTAACATTATCTAATTTCATAAAAAAGCTTTTTCAGTTACTCTACAATTTGACATATAACATTATAAAGTTGAATTGAACTTACTGAAGAATTTATACTTTTTAATAAATATATAAGTTCTATTGATATCTATGTACAGAAAATTGACTAGATTCACCCTAGGAATTTTTTCCATTATAAACATATTTTACATTTGACAAAAATATTTCCTCACATATTAGAACAACCTGTTTCAATTTACCAAATACATACACATCTGTAGATAACTAGCTTTCTTTTTTTCCCAGTTATGAAGGGAAATATATCTATTTAGAGTAATGGGAAAAGATGTTTTCCCCTTTTCTTTGGAAGAATAAAATAGTGGGTGATAATTGAGGCATCCAAACAAATTGGATTGGCTTTTGTTCCATCATTTTCACAAATGCAATTGAAGAGGAAAAACAGATTACAGTTAAGGAGTTTTTAAATTCCCAGGATTTTGAAATCACACAAAGAAATACCAAATATACAATGTTACCAATTAACAAAATCTTTCTTTCTCTCTGCTTCATGGGAGTTTCATGCTTTTTTCTCTCTTGCTCTTTCCAAACCATCTCTGAGGTATTTCCTATAAAAATCACAAAGATGTAGCCATCAAAATGTACAAAAAGAACTTATAAATTGAACAAATATTACATATTTTAGATTATCAGTTTTAGAAATCAGATTTTTGGTTTTGGTACAAAAAATGCATAATCAGTTCCACATGACCACTTCTTCAATGTTTTCCTCAGTCACCTACTTTGTGGCAGATGCAAGTGGGAATAAATACGACAAGGAACAATGACTGCTCTAAGGAGTTCATGACAAAACTGGAAGGCAGATTTTTAGCATACATGATGAAATTTTATTTTTATTTATTTATTATAGCTTATTATGGGGGTACAACCGTTCTGGTTAAGTATATTGCCCATGCCCCTCCCAACCCCCCCGAGACTGAGCCTCAAGGGTGTCCATTCCCCCAACAGTGCACATCGCACTC
>CM052444.1:57917794-57932941 GCA_028533085.1 Varecia variegata
TAAGGCAAACTGCCATTTAGTCATCAGGCAAACTACTGGATAGAAATAAAGAAAAGAGTGAGACAACAATCCTGTTGTCATGGGATTCACAGTCAGTGTCTTTTAATCATAGAACAAATAATTTGAAAGCTTTCTGAAGCTATGTGCACTAAAATACATTTTCATATTTTATCTTTCTTATGTTCACTTTCAATAGTTAATATACTTACATACTACAGTATTTGAAAAGGAAAAATAAATATTGCATATCTCTTTTCCATACTATTTTCCATCCACACATTTCTGTTCTCAGAGACAATCAGTGTTATTAGTCTTACTTGTATTAGTTGAGACAATATATGCTCACAAAAGCAAATGCTTACAAACACACGTACACACACAGACTACACAGATGATACTACAGTTGACTCTTGAACAATGCAGGGGTTAAGGGCACCAACTCCAGTCAAAAAGCCACATATAATTTTTGTCCCCAAAACTTAATTACTAATAGCCTACTATAGACTGGAAGCTTTACTGATAATGTAAACTGTTGATTAATACATATTTTGTATATGTATTATTCACTATATTCTTAAAGTAAGCTTGAGAAAAGAAACTGTTATTAAAAGTCATAAGGAAGAGAAAATATATTTACTATTCCTTAATTGGAAGTGGATCAATATAAAGGTCTTCATCCTTCTAGTCTTCATGTTGAGTAGGCTGAGAAGGAGGAAGAGGAGGCGTTGATCTTGCTGTCTCGGGTGGCAGAGGCAGAAGAGGTGGAGGAGGTAGAAGGGGAAGAGGAGAGGCAGGCACACTTGATGTAAGTTTATGGAAATACATTGTAATTTCTGACTTTTTTTGCTTTTTCATTTCTCTAAAAATGTTTCTATATAGTAGCAACCACTCTTCCGCCATTTGCTTTAATGCCAATGCTTGTATCATAGAAAGGTCCGTGTTGTAAAAGACAAAAACAATTTTGAATAATCTGAGGCCTTCTGCCAGATTGTCTGATGTCAATGTGTTTTCTGACACTGCTTTTTCTACATCATATTCCTCATCATTTGGCACTGGCTTGAAGTCATTTATCTCCACCAAATTGTCTTATGTTAATGCCTCTGATGTGATGTCGATTAGTTCTTGAACTTCTCCAAGATCCATATTGTGAAACTCTTCACCACATGCCCCCCACCTTTTTGGCCACATTCACAAGCTCTTCCATGATTTCCTTGATTGCCTCACAAATCCTGTGAAGTCATGTACAACATCTGGACTCAGTTATCTTCATAGAATTTACTGTCTCAGGCTTGATGGCTTTCACAGCTTTTTCTATAACAATGATAGCATCCTCAATGGTGTAAACCTTCCAGACTTGCATGATGTTCTCTCTATCAGGGTTATCTTCTATAGCATTGAAATGTCTTTTCCATAGAGTATCATGAGTAATGAGCTTCAAAGTTCCTTATAACCCTATGATATAGATGGTGAACTAGATATGTTGTGTCTGAGGGCAAGTAGATTACTTGGGCATCTTAGGTATTGAGCTTACGGGGTTCTGGGTGGCCAAGGCATTGTAAAATATCAAAAGAAATTTAAAAGACAGGCTTACTGGCCCATATTTCTGACTTGACTTCAGGGACAAAGCGCCCATTGAACCAACCCCAAAAAAGGGTTGTCCTTGTCCAGGTTTTCTTGTCATACAACCAAAAGACTGACATCTGGTATTTATCTTTTCCCTTCAAGTCTTCAGTGTTAAATGCTTTATAGATAAAGGGCAGAAATAATCGTAAACTGACTTCATTTGCCTGTCCCTTCCTGCCTTAAATCCTAGTGTTTGCTTCTCTTCCTCACTAACAAATGTCCACTGTGCCATATTTTTCCAGAATAGGGCAATTTGTCTACACTAAAAACCTTTTTAAGTAGAAAGTATTTCTCCTCAATTATATTCATAATGGTATCATCTGAGAACTCATTTGTTGCCTCTTGGAACAGAAGCTGCTTCTCTTGTTATCTTAACATTTTTTTAAGCCAAACCTCTTTCTAAAATCATCAAACTGTCCTCTGCTGGCATTGAATTCTCCAGCATTAAATCCTTTACCTTTCTTTTGCTTTAAATTGTCATAGAATGACTTTGTTTTCTCAAATTACATTACAGTCTATAAGTATGCCTTTCTTATAGCACTTCTGCACCCATATAAAAGCTGCATTTTAAATATGAAATAAAAGAATATTTCACAAAAAGTTCAGGTTTTCACAATTGTCAGAATAGGTTCAGCAATGGCTTAATGAATTTCCTTTTCTTTTTTTTATAGTGGTCCTTAGGCTGGATTCATTTCTCTTGAAATGATAGGCAGCGGGAATTTATTCAGCTGGGGTGGCTATAGACCTCTATCTACAGTATGTATCAAGTAAGTCAAATTTTTCTTGTAATGTCATGACTTTTCTCTGCTTCTTGGGAGCATCTCCAGCATCACTAGTGGCACTTTGTATCCATTTCATGATATGGTGCTACACTAAACATGATGAAAGCCAGTTAGAATGGCTTTTATTAAAAAGTCCAAAAATAATAGATGCTGGTATGGATGCAGAGAGAAAGGAATGCTTCTACAATGTTGGTGGGACTGCGAATTAGTACAACCTTTATGGAAAACACCATGGAGATTCCTGAGATTCCTCAAAGAACTAAAAGTAGACCTACCATTTAATCCAGGAACCACCCTATAGGAAATTTACCCAAAGGAAAAGAAGTCATTTTATCAAAAAGACCCCTCACTCAAATGTCTATTGCAGCACGATTCACAATTGCAAAGATGTGGAATCAACCCAAGTGCCCATCAATTCATGAACTGATTAACAAAATGTGGTATATGTATACCACCAAATACTACTCAACCATGAAGAAGGATGAATTAAGTCCTTTTGCAACAATTTGGATGGAATTGGAGACCATTATCCTAAGTGAAGTATCTAAAGAATGGAAAAACAAACACCATATGCACTTTTTATTAAATCGGAACTAACCTATGAGCACACATTTGCACAGAGGGAAGTAAAGCTCAGTGGAAATCAACCTGGGGGGAGGGTGGAAGAGGAGATGGGCAAAAGCCTACTTAATGGATATGATGAACACTACCTGGGTGATGAACACACTTATAACCCTGCCTAGAGCAAAACAAAAGCAATCAATGTAACCTAAAACATTTGCACCCCCATAATATTTCAAAATAATGATGAAAAAAGAAAACAGTTTATAAAGCTAATTGTACACTTATGTGGGACACTCTTTTGAATATGATATTAAGTGAAATTTTGTGATACTTGCATATGTTTATATAATACAATTGACCCTTGAAAAACAAGAGTTTGAACTGTGCAGGTTCATTTATAAGTGAATTATTTTCAATAAATATATTGGAAAAATTTTTGGAGATATGCCAAAATTTGAAAAATCTTGGAGATGAAACATGTAACCTAGAAATATAAAAAAATAAGAAAAAGTTAGGTATGTCATGAATGCCTAAAATATATAATAGATACTAGTCTATTTTATTACTTATCACCATAAAATATACACAATCTATTATAAAAATTAAAATTTATCAAAACTTAAATATTTAGAGAAATGTAAGCAAACATAAAGATGCAGTATTAAATCATAACTACATACATTTACTGTAGTACATACTGTACTACTGTAATAATGTTGGAGCATTTTCCTATTACTATTGTGGGGAATGCAAGTGTTGCTAGTATCCACTTAAAATACCATGTAAGGTAATGATCTCTGTGTGCTAAATTGTGTATCCTAATAAAAAATGATCTCTCTCTTGGTTCTAGCATATTTTTCATCATGTTCCATGCAATACTACAAACACTGAATAATATCATGAGATGGATACAAAGTGCCACTAATGATGCTGGAGATGCTCCCAAGAAGCAGAGAAAAGTCATGACATTCCAAGAAAAAGTTGAATTACTTGATACATACTGTAGATAGAGGTCTATAGCCACCCCAGCTGAATAAGTTCCCACCACCTATCATTTCAAGAGAAATGAATCCAGCCTAAAGACCACTGTTAAAAGCTAGAGTAAGGTGATATCTCACTGTGGTTTTAATTTGCATTTATCTGATGATTAATGACATTGAGCATTTTTTCATGTTTATTGGCCACTTGTCTATCTTCCTCCTAAAATCTTCTGTTCATGTCTTTTGCCCACTTTTTAATGGGGCTGTTTGTTTTTTTCTTGCAGGTTTGCTTGAGTTCTTGTAGATTCTGGTTATTAGCTCTTTATCAGATGTATAGTTTGCAAATATTTTTTCCCATCTTGTAGGTTATCTATTTGCTCTTTTGATTGTTTCTGCAGTTATGGAGAAGATTTTTAATTTAATCAAGTTCCATTTATTTATTTTTGTTGTTGCTGTGATTGCCACTGGGGTCTTCTTCATAAATTCATTGCCTAGGCTGATATCTAGAAGAGTTTCTCCAACATTTTCTTCTAGCATTCTTATGGTGTAATGACTTACATCTAAGTCTTTTATCCATCTTGAATTAATTTGTGTAAGTGGTGAGAGATATGGATGCTGTTTCATTCTTCTGAATCCAGCTATTCAATTCTCCTGGCAGTATTTATTGAATAGGCTTCTTTTCCCCAGTGTATATTGTTGTCTGCTTTGTCAAAGATCAGTTGGCTATATGCGGATGGTTTTACATTTGGGTTCTCTGTTCCGTCCCATTGGTCTATGTCTCTATTTTGTGTAAGTCATATATGACAAATCCACAGCCAATATCATACTGAACAAGAAAAAGTTGAAAGCATTCCCACTAAGAACGGGAACAAGACAAGAGTGCCCACCATCACCACTTCTGTTCAACAGAGTGCTAGAAGTCCTAGCCAGAGCAATCAGGCAAGAGAAAGAAATTAGGGTATCCAAATCAAGAAAGAGGAGATCAAACTATCATTTTTTGCTGATGATATGATATTATATCTAGAAAACCCCAAAGACTCCACCAAGAGATTCCTGGAATTAATAAATAAATTTAGCAAAGTCTCAGATTACAACATCAATGTACAAAAGGAGTAGGATTCCTGTACAGGAATAACAGTCCAGCTGAGAGTCAAATAAAAGTCTCAGTACCATTCACAATAGCCACAAAGAAAATAAAATACCTAGGAATATATTTCACCAAGGAGGTGGAATATTTCTACAAATAGAACTATGGAACACTGATGAAAGAAATTGGAGATGACACAAACAAATGAAAAAGGATATCATGCTCATGGACTGGTAGAGTAAACATCATTAAAATGTCCATACTACCCAAAGTGATTTACAGACTCAATGCAACCCACATCAAACTACCAATGTCATATTTCCCAGATCTAGAAAAAATAATTCTACACTTCATTTGGAACCAGAAAAGAGCCTGAATAGAGAAAGCAATCTTAAGTACAAAGAACAAATCTGAAGGCATCACATTACCAGACTTCAAACTATACTACAAGGCTATATAGTAACCAAAATAGCATGGTATTAGCAAAACTGTTTTTATTTTCTGCTTCATAATATTTCTTTGAATGAGTATAACAATTTGTTCAATCAGTTCAACATAGGTAGACTTTTCCACTATTTCCATTTATAAACTAATGTGAAAAATTCTGCAAAGAGTGTGCATATGTCATTTTACAGAATAATCTTTTTATTTTTTACATTACTTAAAATTTTATGTTGTTTCCTTCTCTAATTTTGCTTCTATCTATCATCTATCTATCTATCTATCATCTATCTATCTATCTATCTATCTTTCTACATTTAGCCCTATCCAGCCTGTTTTTGGTTAATATCAATCCTTGGAGTTTGAATTTTCTTCCTACTTCCTCCTTACACTTACTAACTCATGCTTTATTTTTTTCTTTTGCCTTGTTATATCTTTAAGATCTCTTTTATCTCTGCTTTATGTTTTTATTAGTAAAGGCATATAAATCATTCTGTTTTGCTTAATTATTGGCATCAGCTATATGGCAACAACTTTCTGTTTTCCTGTTTGCTTGCTGTTTTTCTTTTCCACAATCACTGTTATTTATGGTTCTGTAGCATAAATCTTGTACTTAATACTTTTTTATGAACCAGCTTTAAATATGGGGAGTTTTTATTAGCCCAGCTATTTGCTGAAGGTAGTGGCCAGGGTCATAATCCAGGGAATCAGAATAGTTTCTGGATTGCTGAGAGTTGTGTAGGTGATTCCTTTCATATTTTACTTCTCTCCACATAGTTCTTATTTTGTTTGACCACTGGTACTGAATGTCTCAATTTCTTTTCTTTCAAGTGTAGCCTGCTTCCTGAAATTTGGCTACTTTTATATATTTCTCATTCAGCCCTACTCCCTCTAAATCTCTGAACTAAGCAAGGTCTAACTCTTGCATCAATCTTTAATACTCCATTTTTTCATTGCATAAAATAAGATGTTAGAATGTAGCTTCAGGAAACTCCTCAAATTGGAATGATTATTCTCTGGGACCCTCTGAACTCTCTCATATATGTGAGTATTTGGTTATCGAAGGCAATATTTCAAGATAGCTGTCTCTTTCTTGTTTCACTTAATCTGAGGTCACTTTATTTTTAATCCAAATCAATCATAGACATTATACCAAATTTTTCATATATAGTATCCCAATAATGTCTTGCAATATTATTACCTATATTAGAGAATAATAGGCTAAGTCTTAAAAAATAAGTCGCTTAAATTTCAAGGTCAATTTAAAAATAATTAAGTCAGATATTCAAATCCAGTATGCCTGACTCCAAACACCATTGTTTTTATCATAAACAAAACTGCTATAGAAATCTTTTTTTTTATAAAACTAAAATTAACTTTGGATATTGAGGATGTAATCCAATCTATGATACTATTTATCACAGCTGGAAACAAAGGAATAAAAAGATAATAAATATGATAATATTGTTACATTTCTATTATAGAAGCATTTACAATTTTCTAATCATTATAAACTGAGGTGTATGCTAATACAGATTATTTACTTTACAACTTAAAGGCTTCAACATTCATGGATTGATTTTGCAACCAACCATCACAGCTGACAGAAGACAACTCTTTAAAACGATTGTATAAAAACTAATCATCAACTGCCTAAATTCTTAGTCACACAGAGAAAAATATCAGCATTCTACCTTAAAATTGACCTAGAGAAAAGTATTATAGCACATCACAGTAATATAACAAAGTTCCTTAAAATATTGCTAAATAAATGCTACACTGAACAAAACATTTGGATTAAAAGCAAGCAGTACTTTAAATTTGAACAGACTCTCTTTCAAACAATGTGGCTTTCTCATTAGGTTCTTGAATATCAATGTTATATGTTTACAAAACAATGCAATGGACAATTTGATTTTAAGTCTATCTCACCTTAATGTAAAATAAGAAAAACATATTTTTCCCCTTATTGGTTCACATGTTCAAGTTAGTCCTTGTTGTTGTTGTTTAATGAGGATTATTTGGAGGACTAAAGGAAATGCTTTCCATTTTAGAAAATGCCTGGAGTTGCCTTGCTGTATGTGTGATAAAGCACTATATAAATCTAAGTTGTTGTTGTTGTTAATGGGATCTATTCTCACAAAACATCATTGTAGGAGCTGCTTTTATGCTGAGGCTGCCTAGAGGAGGGAGGGAAGTGGAGATTTTACTCCTGCTTTAAAAGGAAATAATCAGTCTGCAGGTGGCTGCATAGTGGGATAAGCAAATGGGACTAAGTGTAGCACATGGTTTTCCACACAAAATAACACCAAACAAGAATGAACCAGATAAAGATCTTTTGTATAAGCAGTGCTCTAAAGAAAAGCTTTAAGTTCGCAACTCTTCATGTTTATGCAGGAAAATCACGGTATTCTTACAATTAGATTTTTCTCTACAGGAACTTCTCACTATAATGTAGAACTCGAGCAGTAGGTAATTTTAACATTTCTATTCCTCCAAATCAGCTGAACCAGTCTGAGTCAGTGTTAGGATGTTACAGGTCCAAATAAACCCATGCTCTTTGATCTGTACTGTCTACACAAAGATCAGAGTCAATTCTTTTGTACCAAAGAATTTGTCCAAGGTTCATAGTTAATATATACTTTTATTTAGCTTTAATAGGAAATGAGTTCTTAAAAGGAGAAAGCAAGCTTGAAGCCATGCTGAATTAGTCCAAAGAAATGCATTATTTCAGATTTTTCATATCCTTTTATTCACCTCAATTTTACTGTGCAGTTCAAAAATATTTGGCACACACCATGGAATTTGGAAAATATGTTGCTTCAAGTCTGTGGTACAAGGAAATCAGGATAATTTCAACTTAGGCTGATTATCAAAGTAAGTACTTTCTTGAAAAACACTGCCAGATACCACAGCTTGCTCAGGGAAAAGTGAGATGTGCTGAAATTTATTTTAAAATATCCCCTGCATGTGTTTGGAAAAAAGTATTAGCAACAACAAAGGTGTTCACCATTACAAGATGTTCAGCCGCTTACCTCTAGCTTCAGAGAGTCTATTCCCTGTTCTTGTCGCATACTCTAATGTTGGGAGGCAGCTGAGCGGCCTCCAGGATAACCATATTGCAGGACAAAAGAAAGGAGATGAGATGGAAAAGTTCCAACTTCAGCCCAGCGGAGCTTGTGAGCTGGTGCCAAAGATAACAGAGTAGCATCAAACGCTGCATAGGACAGCTGCGCTGGCAGGGAGCTACAGAAGCAAAAGAGAGAAGGAGGGAGAGAGACAGAAACAGAGACAGAGAGAGAGCGCTAGCGACACAGAGGAGGATCTTGAAATCTGTATATTTTAGTACCATGCAGGACTCAGGAGAGAGGGAGAAAGGTGATGAAGAGAAGAAAGGAGAGGACAATAAAGAAGGTTAGTTAGAGAAAGAAAGGGAGGAGTTAAGAGAAAAGAGGAGAGAGAGAGAGAGGCAGGGAGAGGGAGGGAGGGAGGAAGAGGAGGAGAAATAAAAAGAAAATAAAGGAGGGAGGGATTGGTGAGAAGTCGTAGGAAGTAACAGAGAGCAAGGTTGCTTGACTAATTTAAAGGTTCTAAAAGCAAAGAAATGATCATTACATTCAGGCTCCTTTTCAAGCAATTGGGAGGGCAACAATCAGTTCTTTTGTCAGAATTTCCCTCAGGGCCTTCTTGTTAAATACATCAACTCCCAAAACAACAACATACACAAAAGTGAAAGAGAATTCCCTACTGAAAATGAATCAATTCAAACTTCATTAGGGAGCTTACAGGTATTTGGGAGAATGAGGAAGACAGTAAATATGTGTGTGTGTATGTATGTGTGTCTCCGTTTGTATGTATTTATATGTGTGCTTTAAGTTGCTGACTGAATATATCATGGAAATGATCAATTATTAAAAATTAGGTTAGCTGATGGAAAACTAATAGGTATAATAACTTGATTTATAGCAGGGATTCTCAATCAGGGGCAATTTTTTCCTCCCAAGAGTCATTTGGCAATGTCTGAAGACATCATGGTTGTCCTGACTGGGGAGTACAATTGGCATCCAGTGGGCAGAGGCCAGGGATACTGCTAAACACCCTACAATGCACAGGACAGCACGACAAAAAATTACCTGGCTCAAAATGTCAATAGGACAGAGGAAGTTGGTAAACCTCAACGTATAATTAGAGAGATCTATGTTCGGATTTGGGTCCAACACTTTGCTAGTTGTGTGACCTTGGACAAGTTATTTTAGTTTTCTGTGTCTCAATTTCCTCATTGATAAAATAGGGATAACAATATTTCCTTAGCATGGTGGCTATAAGAATTATATGAGATTTCATATATGTGAAAAAACCCTAGCACTGTGTCTGGCATTAGCTTGGTATGCAATAGATATTATTTTCTTTTTCTTTCCTTCCAGAGTATAAGCTGGGAATGGAGTAAAATAAAACAGTATGAAATAAAATATATCCTGATTTTTTCTCCTACTCTGTATGGGAAGGTTGGAAATGATACTAGTTTCATAGTACATAAGGATGCCGTAAATTCTTGTCAAAACAAACAAATAAATAATAGAAATAAATGTCCCTGAAAATTAAATAGGGGAAATTTTTCTTTTGTAATTATATTAATAATATGTAACATTTTAATTGCCTTAACATTTATACTTTTCTATTCAATGATTATTCTCTTCACCAAAACCCTGGGCTATGTTACCATCTATATGCACAGTTCCTCATTTTCATGATTTATTACATATGTAGTACTCTTTTTAGGACAATATTTCCCACTGAACTATAAGCTTGTGGAAATAAACAAAGGTCACCCAAATGAGAAGGAGCAAAAGCTGTTTATTCAGAGCTTGCTACAGCAAGGAAGGAAGCCAACATCACTTGCATCTGGAACAGACTCAAAGCCAGGCAGAGGAGTGGGAAAGCTTTATAGAAGGGAAAAAAGAAGACTTCGGGTATGCCCTGATTGGAGGTGTTGGCACGGGGAAGCTGGAAACGGACAAACTAGAAGTGGGGCATCCTATGTGATTGGCTAAGAGAAGTGCAATTGGCTTTCTCTTGTTGGTCCTAAGTTGGAAGCAGGGACAAAGATTAGGGAGGTTGTCAGTTATTGATCAAGTCCTGACTGAGGCCGAAGGCTATGGAAGTTGTAGTTTGGTTTCCTGAGCTGGCTGCTGAAGGTGTAAGTCAGAGTTCTATTTTAATATATGGTCTGGCTCTGTCTGTTGGCATATCCAGTCATTCCAGCTCCTTGAAGATAGATACCATGTTTGTCTTCCTCTACTGTTGAGCAGTTAAAAGCAACAATAAATAAAAGAAAGCAAAGCAATGTCCAGCAGTGAATAGAGGACTTGCATTCTAGATTATATTCCTTTTTTTCTTACTCGCTTTAGAGATCTCCAGTGGAATAGACTGGGGTCAAAATAAAAGAATAAAATAAAAGCAGGCCTTCTCATTTCCAAATAAATCACATGGATTTAGGCAAAATACATTCATTTTATTTAACCAAGAATTATTGAACACCAAATATGGATTTAATCCTCTGCCTGCAAGGAGTTCAAATTTCATTGAGGGCCATAGACTCATAAAAAGATGATTATAAACTTATGCTCCTGGCCATGATGGAGAAACAGACTAGATTTATGCTCTGGCCTTGATGAATTAAAAACTGAGCAAAATATATATAATGGTTTTTGATCATTGGACAATAGGCAGATCAGCAGAGTTACCCCAAGAGAAGGAAGACAAACAGGGTAAACACTACAATTGTCCCAGCTCACTGCTTGGGGAGTGCACATAGACCCCAGAGCATGGAAGAGGACTACAAACAGGGCCCAGTGATCTCCCTAAATTGACTAAATTTTATACAGAGGAATCCCTTAAGATTTTATCCAAGTACTAAGTACCAAGGCTAAGGAAAGAAACATAAGGCAGAAAGGGGTAGGTGGAACAGTCATCAGAGCTCACACAGAGGCCTAGGAGCAATTTGTGTTCTCACCAGCCAGAGTAGAAAGACCTCACAACTCATGCAGAATTGAACAGAGTATTCAGAAAATTCCCCTTCATAGACAGGACAAAAAGCACATACCACCAAAGAAAAATAAAGTGGATATATTGGACCTCATCAAAATGTAAAATGTTCTCTCTTCAAAGGATGCCATGGAGAAATGAAAAGGCAAACTAGAGACTTTGAAAAAAATGTTTGCAAAGCAAATATCCTACAAAGGACCTGTTTCTAGAATCTATAAGAAATTTTTACAGTACAATAATAAAAAGAATAATAATTTCCCTGCAATTTTTTCACTTCCTCCAAGAATATATATGGATAGCAAATGAGCACATATAAAGATACTCAACATCATTTGCCATTAGGAAAATGTAAATTAAATCCACAATAACGTACCACTACTCACCTGTTACAATGGCTAAAATTAAAATGGTTGCTCATCCAAGTGTTAGCAGGAATGTAAAGATTGGAACTCTGAAACACTGCTGGTGAGAATGTAAAATGGTACAACTATTTTGGAAAACAGATTGGCACATTCTTAAAAAGTTAAACATATGCCTATAAAATGATTCAGTCACTCCACAACCTTGCAAGGGAAATGAAAGCATATGTCCACACAAAGATTTTGTACGCAAGTGTTGATTACAGTTTTATTTGCATACCAACTTCCATCAGCAGTTGATTGGATAAGCAACTTGTGGTCTCTCCATACAATAAAAATTCTACTAAATATTTAAAACGGGCTATCATTGCTACATGCAGCCGCATGGATGAAACTCAAAATAATTGCAATGATTAAAATAAGCCAGACCAAACCGGATCCATATTCTATGCTCCGATCTGTATAAAATGTCAAAAAATAGAAAATCTATTGTGACAGAAAGCAGATTAGTGTTTGCCGGGGGGGAGGGTGGGGGAGTTGGAGGGAGGGATGGATTATACCACAGCAGGAGGGAATTACAGGGAATGATGAATATGTTCATTATCTTCGTTGTGGTGATGGTTTCATAGGGGTATGTGTGTATGTATTTCAAGACTCACCAAATTTTACATATCAAATATTTTCAATCTATTAATTTCAATTATACTTTAATAAAGCTGTTAAAATAATAATTATAAAGCAAAAGAAAGTACAAGAATTGAGATAATAAATATATGGTCTCAGAGGCCTTTAACTATAACAGGGTGATACCATGGACATCTTTATGGCATATGGAAGCTCTAATATAAGCCTTTAATGATAAGTAAGGCAGTAAACCTGGTCCAGTTCTTTTTTCTTTTTCTTTTTTTCTTGAGACAGGGTCTTATTATATTGCTCAGAGTGGACTTGAGCTCCTGGGCTCAAGGGATCCCCCTGCCTCAGTCTCCCAAGCACCTGAGACTATAGGCATACACCATGTCACCCAGCTGCCAGTTATTGAGAGTATTTCATCTAAGTAGTTTGTATTTTGACGGTCACTAAACAACCGAAAGCCTTGATCAGATTTCTGTTTTTAGAAAAGTCCCAATGATAACAGGTTGAGCAGTGATATATGGAGGGAACTAGAAGACTTAAGATACCTTCAAGGTATGGAAGTATGGAATACTTCAAGTATTCTTCAAGTATGGAAATGACTGCTTGACCTGGGGCAGGGAACAGGAAAATGACCTTAGTTCTTAGATATTGGGGTTAGTTGGGGATGAAGAAAAGGAAGGGGAGGAAAGTTAAGAGGAAAAAGTCTGAATACCTGAATCCCTAGAAAGTACTGCATTGCTTTCGTTTACATTCTATGGCTCTAATGGTCTCTTCTTCTCTTTGAAATTCCCTAGATAATTAAATTTTTTTAAAAAAATGAACTATACAGGTGGAGATTATTTTACAGGCCAGCATTCCTTGTTCCTTTTATTTACCTCTTTATAAATTCTAACAAAACACTACTTAGCTGTTATTAGTTTTTAATTTATATTATTAACTCCTTCCATTTAAAAGATAAGGTTTGTGTAGGTGGTTTTCCCATCTCTCAAACCCTAGCAAATATTCCCTTGCACTAAGTAAATATTTATTAATTCTTTGGGAACCACACACAAACATCAGTTATTCCTGTCAATGTTTAGTTACTTTTCTTTTTCTCTTTATGAACCACCTTTTTTGGGACTTCTCCTTGGTTTTATGAAGTCATTTTTACACTAAGCTTTATTTGTTTTTTTGTTTCTTACAATATTAGGCATTCTTGTCCATTCAACTTAATGAAATTAACAAGCTTAATTACTATATTCTCTATTTCAACAATCAGAGAATATATAACTGAATGTATAGAAAGCTTTGAAATGTTTGAAATATTTCTGCATGGAATTGGGTAGGTAGTTGATTGATTTATGTTGGGGAGCAGCTGTTATTAATCTTAAGATGTAAGAAGAAATTTTAAAAAAATGAAGAAATAAGTCTAACTAAGAAATAGGAATTTAAAATTTTATGTGAAATTAAATTTGAGATTCAGAAATACATTTTTGAAGAGGTTGAATATAGGTAGAGATTGACTTCGTGAAGTAAATAATTTTAGTATGGGTTGGGATTGAGTGTATGGTATGGAGAATTTCTAAAATAATAAAGCCTAAATAGTTTTACTTGCACATATTACATATGTGACTAATTAAGCCAAATTTATAAATTTAGTAAAATAAACAAGATTACATTATTTCAAGTAAAATGAAATTTTTTAAAGCATTAGTGCCTTTTTTATTAATCATTTTAAGCAATAGATGCTGATTTAAAGATGAATATGTTTTTATTTCTGAAAATAACACCTGTATTGTTTTATTAAAAGTAGAGGATATTTTACATGTCAAAATTAATTTACCACTCTGTCTTTCTATCTATTATGTTGTAAAACTGAGCAAATTACTCAGATCATGGAAAAAAAAAAAAACTTTGTCAAATGTTATCTAGACATTCCAAGCAAGAATGTTTGGTTAATCATGACTCTAACTCTCAGTTAATTGCCGTTACCCCCAAATTTTATGTGAAGATACCGTTTTAAAATTAGTAGGAGCCACTATATATCTATAACTTTTGCCTCATTTGCTAGTTCTTCCCTGTACTTCGGATGCTATAACCTTGTATTTACTATGTCTGGATTAATAGCTCTCTTTCAATAACAAACTAAAATGTTCTCCAGGCAACTTCAATATCCTAAGGAAAACATGGCCCAAGCAATCTATTTTCTGACAGTCGTTTACACTTACCCATCCACAGTGATGGAAAAAGTGACATAGTATAGATCCGCAAGTGACAGATTCCCAGCCAGGTCTGTTTCCCCAGCCCCAACATCACCCAGCAACGCAAACCAAAGAATTTGCTGATGGTGTCCTACACATATAGACACAGGACCCAACTTAAACATATTTTCTGAAAATCAAAATGATACTAATGTCCTAAGAATCTATACGTGAATAGAGAGCCCTTGCAAAATAAAAAGAAATAAAGAGTAACTCTCCTAAATCATACCCTCTGATGTGTCAGCTTGTCTGAGCTAAATAAAATGATTCTCATTACCTACAGCCTGTTGTCACACATGTCCTGAAACATATCCGCAAAATCAAAAAGATTCCAGAAAGAGACATCAAATGAAATCCAAAACAGGATATAATCAGAGAATTGATAAGAATCAA
>CM052444.1:57933441-57950900 GCA_028533085.1 Varecia variegata
TTTCATTTAAATATTATTGTCTCAGTTGTGATTCAGAATTTATAAGTCCAAGAAGAAGAGTCACCACTCCAAGTTTTGCCATTTATATTTGCAAGTCCATTGTAAAAATCTACAATTTATAAAGTTTCCTATAACAGACACCACACCACAGTATGATTGCTTTTATGTGTTAGGTATCTTAATTAGGTCACTATTTCCAGGACAAAACAATATGAATAGAGTTAAGTTAGTAAAATAATGAATTTCACTTTTAAAAATTGAATTACTGGATTTTATAATCTGTTAGTTTCTAACCTTTTGGGAGGGTGATGCACTGCACTGAATACCTGATTAATGCTCTGGTTCTTCTCAACAAGAAAAATCTATGTAACACAGACACTGAACATTAACATAATTTGAGGGTGTTCACAGAATGCTGAGTCTGTAAAATCCAAGTTAAGTGGCTCCAGGACTGTAATATCCAGGCATGTAAACTATGCATTGTGTAAGGGCACCCACATGTGGTGGTGGTGAAGTGTCGGTGTGTGTTGGAGGAGTAGTTGGGACTGAAATCTAGCCAGCACTCAATTCCCCGACATTTACAAGAGTGAAAATGTATATTATAAAAAATAATTTTTAATTCACACAAGGACAGAGCATGTGCTATGAGAATTCATAGCTACCTCTATAATAATTTTTTTAATCAGTGAAGTTGTTCTCATCTACTCATAATTTAAAATGATATCTTGATCCAGACAAAATTTAAAGTTATATAAACTGCCAAGACAGTCAAAGCAGTGATGACTTTCTTGAGGGTCAATTCTGTGTTTATTTTAGCTCTGTATTCCAGCAAAGTACCCAGGATATGGTAGATAATCTCCATTGGATTAAACTAATTGGGGTGTGTGTGTGTGTGTGTGTGTGTGTGTGTGTGTAATGTAGCATCAATGCAATTTAAAGTTATAGTAATATGTCCTTTGTGAAATCCATATTTCTTCTTTATAATATTTAAGATAATTCTTATTTGTTTGAAAATGTGTTTGTGCATTTTTATCCTAGAGCTAGAGTTCTTCACATCTTTAATAAGCCTAGACAAAAAAGAATTTTCAGCCTATGCAATCAGCATATTTACAATCAATTTCAGAAACATTAAAATTATCCTTTGGATTCCTCTCCTTGTTTTAAAATTATTGTAATTAGGATCTGCAATATTAAAGTATACACATTAAGTTTATTCATTTTTACACAAACAAATTTTACCCAGTTCCATGTGACTGGGTCCATGAGAAACTGAGTAATGCAAATGGAATATAAAAATAATTACCATTGGGAAAGTTTTGTTTTCATGCTACAGAATGTAATTGTTCATAAATGTAATTCTCATACTTCTGATATCAAGAACTCCAGAACTGCATGAAAATTTATGAACAAACTTTTTCTCTTTGTATCAAAAATATTACATGTCCTATGGCTATGCTTAAAAAACTTAGGGAATCAGTTTGTGCTCAAATAGTAAATGAAATATCAAATATCATAAATGAATGGAAAATAGATTGGAAAAGTAAAGAATCAAAGCTAAATTACAATTAAAAGGAAATTATAATTAGGATACATGGAAAGTTATTAGAGTTGGCATCAACAGCAACAAAATTAATACATTGCCTATTTTCATGAAGACATTGTACTACAAAATCTTGGCTGAGATAGTAATATAGAAAGGGATAGCATGTCTTTGTTTTTCTCCCCTTTACACTGACATCATCTTCCCAATCACAAGTGACCTTTAAAGCTCTAACCTCAGTCTTCTATTCTATTTATAAATCACTTTTTAATAAATATGTGTTGATTTTGCTACCTGGCATTTATTAACTCTATGTTTATAAATATTGTCTTAAACATTTTCTGAGACTATTTCTTCCCCCCTGTGTCCCTTATGTGCTTTGGGTGGTACTCTAATCCTAGCTTCAGATACAGAGCATGTAACATGTGTTCATTCTGGCCATATCTATTTGTTTGGAATAGGCACATGACAAAATTTGGGCAACTAATGCACTACAGACATATACTTATATATTTTTTAAATATAAGCATTTTACTTGAAGCTAAATAATTAACCAATGAAGTAATTATTCATCAATGACACTATATTTGGTAAATATATTTTCAAATTATCTTTTTTGGTTACTATTTCAAAAATACATCAACTATTTTAAATCATTTATTTATTTGAAGAGAGAAGCAAAAGAAATTTGTAAATTGGTCTGAATACAAAATCTTTTTATAGTGGATTGATTGCAGTAATGTCTCCAATTTGTGTCCAAATTGGCTGAGCTTGGCCATGTAAATCGATTCAGAAAAAAAAAAAAAATTACCAAAAAAAGTATTGGTTTAAGTTGACAGAAATTTATTCTCTTAGATGTTTTGGAGGCCAGAAATCCAAAATAAGTTGAACTGGGCTGGAATCAAGGTTTTGGCAGGGCTGCACTCTTTTCTGAAGATCAAAGGGAGAAAATGTTCCATGATTCTTCCATGTTCTGCCTGCTTTCCTTACCTTGTGGCAGCATCACTCCAGTCTCTGCCTCATGGTCACGTTGCCATATAATATCTCCTCCTGTCCCTCTCTCTTACAAGGGATTTATGATTGCATTTAGAGCCTACTCAGATAATGTCAGATAATTTCTTATCTCAAGGTTTTTAACTTTATCACATATGCAAAGTGTGTGTCACTTAGTATAACATTCATGGGCTCCAGGGATTAGGATGTGAACAGCTTTGGGGTACGTTTTTCAGGCTACCACAGCATCTTTATCTCACTGTTGACCTCGAGTGGAAGGCTTTCAAATATTAACCATTTTGTGTGCTATTTGCTGTATCTATTCCTTAACAATACTCCCTTTCGTAATTAGAAAGTTTCCTTCTATTTCCAGTTTGCAAAATGTGTTTTTCTGAATGGTTTCTGAATTTTTTTAAATAATTTCCCCCATATAATTATATGATCCATGATTTTTCTCTTTTAATCTATTTTTATGGTGAATAGCATTGATTGATTTTCAAATGTTAAACCACCATAGCATTCCTGGAATGAATACCAGTGAGTCATGATGTATTTCTTTTATATATTTCTAGACTTGATTTGCTAATACTTTATATAGGGGTTATGAATTTTGATATATGTGAAAGGTTTAATTTTAATTTCTCTTCCTTATAATGTCTGTAAGTTTTTGGTATCAAGGTTTTGCTGTTCATATTAAAAGAATTAAGAAGTGTTTCCACTTTGTATCTCTTTGGAAGTATTTGCATGACATTGGTATGACTTTTTCTCAAATATTTGTAAGATTTCATCTGTAAACCAATATGAGGAGCTTTCTCTGTAAAAGGTATTATGATCAACTTAATATCAAGAATAAAGAAACTTGCAAATATTTAAATTTTATTTTTTATATCTGCTTTGGTAAACCTAAATTTTCAAAGATGTATTTCTTTTATTGAAAATGTCAAGTTTATAACCATATATTTGTTAAAAGATATTCTAATTATCTTCTTAATTCCAGATATTTGTAATTTGTGTTTTTTTCGATTTTTTTCTTATCAAACCAATTTTGGCTACATCAATTTTAAAGCATATTTTCTATATACTCAATTCCTGCTTTTATCTTTATTATTTGAGTACTTATATATTCTTTGAAATTAGTTGCATATCTTTTTTTATTGATACATAATAGTTGTACATTTTATGTGGTACATGTGATATTTTGATATATGCATGCAATGTATAATGATCAAATCAGAGAAATTGGGATACCCATCACCTCAAACATTTATTATTTCTGTGTTAGGAGCATTCCAAATCTTCTCTTTGAGGTATTTTGAAATATACCATGAATTCTTAACTATAGTTGCCTTACAGTGCTGTTAAATACTAAAACTTATTCCTTCTATCTAATGTATTTTTGTACCCATTAACCAACCTCTCTTCATCCTCCCTCCCTAACCCTTTCTAGCCTCTGGTAACCACCAATCTACTCACTACCTCCTTGATCCATTGACCTCAAACTTCTCTTTCTTTTTCTTTTCTAATGTATACATTTAAAGCTAAACATTTCCCCCAAAGCACTGTTTTAGCTGCACCCCACAAGTGTGATATAGCATTACCTGTTTATTTATTCAGTTCAAAATATTTTCAGATGTTTACTCTGGATTTTTTGTTTCCCAATTGTTTTTTTATGTTATTGATTTTAACTTATTTTATTTGAAAATTAATCCATTTATATTTATTATAATTACATAAGATGGTTTATGTGTATAATTTTATTATTTTTTAACTGGCTAAACTGGTTTTCATATTAATTCATTTCTTACCCTCTTCTAGATTTTTCAAGTATTTCACTTTATTATTTTTTCTTCTTCTAACATTTGTAAATATTATCACTTTTACTGGTAACAGTAGAGATAAAGCCTTGAAACTGTGATGTATTGCAGCTTAGTAAAATTAGTATTTATCATTTTTCAAAAAATATCAAACTTTTAGAAGAACTTAAATCCAATTTTCTCTTTTCTCTTTCCTTTATATTTGATGTGAATCTTAAAGTCTTCCTTCTACATATTTAAAACTACTCATGAAATTATGATCACAACTTAGTATAATCAATATGTAGTTATGATTGCCTGCATTTTTAGCCACTCCTTTACTCTTCATATTTATTTAAATTCCATGTTTCGTTTTGGGATCATTATCTTCCTGTATTTTAACATTTCTTCTGTTCCGGTGTCTAAACAACAATTTCAGCTTATGTTTTTCTGAATATAATCTAATCTTCTTTTTAAATTCTTTTTTTTATATATGGAATTTTATTCTTGGCAGTTCTCCCTTTTCCTCAGCACTCTAAGGATACCATTCCATTGTTTAGTGTTGCTCCTAGTTCCTGTTGAAATGTTAGCTTTTAGTGTTATTGCTATTATAAGGATATAATATAACCTTTTTCTCTAACTGTTTGTTTATATGTGGGTTTCGGCAGTTTCATTATGAGATATAAAAGCATATCTGTCTATGATTTACATTGTATTCATCTTGCTTGTGTTTTACTGAATTTTAATAGTGGGTTGATGCCTTTCACCTACTTTCTTATTTGATTTAACAATTTTCAAATACCAGTTCAGACTCATTCTCTCTCTTCTTTTCTTCTGGCATTTCAATTACACATATTTAGAACTTTTCCACCCTGTCTTTCACATGCCACTTTTTCTCTTTTGTGATTTTTTTCTTTATAGTTTTCCCTCTGTGTTTCAGTTTAAAATTCATAGCAACTTTATAAAACATAACTACCATGAATAATGTATGTGTGTGTAGGCTTTCAACCTTTATCTTCAGTCCTAACCTCTCAGCTTTAATACACTCTGTGTGCCTTAGTATACTTAAGCCTTTTTTATTTGACTGATGCATTATCCCTTCACACATTTAAAAAATTGTTTCTTAATTATTTTCTTTCTATTATTTTTGAGCAAGAATCCTTGGATTTATTTTGAAGTATTCTAATTTTTGCCTCTATTATCAAATCTTTAAAAAAGTTTGGTTGATTATTTATTCAAAATAGTTTACTCTTCAGTATCATTGCCTTTATGTTGCTTCATCATTGAATGCTAAGTTTATAGTATTAATCCCTCTGGATATTCTGCCCAAACCCTTATGTTTTTTTGCCAGGAAAATCTTGTCTGAAGCATTCTGCACTGACCTTCCAAACCCTGTGGGTACAATATTAATAAGGAGAGGTGTGAAGGACAGGCCAAATATGATGCTAGTATAAAACACCCTGAGAGTGTTTAGTCAGAGTAAAAATTTGTTCATCAGTGAAGAAAGAGTCAGTGAAGCAGGATCCTATACCACTTCTGAGGTTTAAGGCAATGGCTTAAATAGGAACTTACAATTCTGGATTTTGAAGTCAGAAAATTTGGGAGCTATTTAAGATGAATAAAGTAAAATAAACTAGGCTAAGGCTGTATTGTATCATTACATGGGGTGCAAATATATAACTTGTTGATAACTCTTAATAAAAATGGACTCATAGAACAGGACACTGATTTTTGTGACATAATTTTTCTTATCCCTCCAATACATACTGCATTCTATTACTGGAATCAACTTCTAAGCATTGGTTTCCTATGAAAGAACTTATAATGTTCCTTCATATTGTCTTTCATAGTAAGCTATAATTTGAATTCATATTTTTAAAAGTTACATTCTAACCTTCTCCAATATCTTTAAATTAATCAGCTGTCTCAGGCTACTTATTTCTTCTCTACTCAAAAACTATAACCAGAAGTTTTTTGCATCATCTCTGATCATTCACACAAATACAACTATGAAGATGGTGGAGAGGAACACAATTACACCAAAAATAACAATAACACAATTGAAAAATATGTCTAATGATGAAAAGGATAATGAAATTGGATTGACAAAACTATCAGTGGCTTACCCAAACTTTACCTCAATAAACAGAAAAATTATATTCCTGGGTATTTTATTTTCTTTACAGATATTGTAAATGGTATTAATTTCTTGATTTGACTCTCAGCTTGACTGTTATTAGCATATAGAAGTATGACCTATACATGTACACTGATTTTGGAACCTGAGACTTTGCTGAATTTATTTATCAATTCTAGGAGTCTTTTGGTGGAGGTGAAAGATCTCTACAAGGAGAACTATAAAACACTGGTAAAAGAAATCATAGATGACATAAACAAATGGAAAAACATCCATGCTCATGGACTGGAAGAATCAACATTGTTAAGATTCCACCCTGCGCCAAATAATTTGTAGATTCAATGAAACTCCCATCAAAATACTAACATCATTTTTCACAGGTCTAGATAATGCTAAATATCACAGGGAACCAAAAAAGAGCTTGGAAAGCCAAAACAATCTTATGCAAAAAAGAACAAATCTGGAGGCATCACATTATGTGATTTTGAATTATACCACAAGTCTATAGTAACCAAGATAGTATGGTACTGGTATAAAGGTAGAGACATAGACCAATGGACTACAATACAGAACTGAGAAATAAAACCATATAGCTATTACCAACTGATTTTTGACAAAGCAGACAAACACATGCACTAGGGAAAGGATGCCCAATTCAATAAATGGTGCTGCGAAAAGTGGATACTCACATGCAGAAGAATAAAACAAGATCCCTATCTCTCACCATATAGCAAAATTAACTCAAGATGGATTAAAGATTTAAATGTAAGACCTGAGACCATAAAATCTCCAGAAGAAAATGTAGGAAACAATCTTCTAGACATTGGCCTAGGCAAAGAATTTATGACCAAGACCCAAATGGCAACTACAGCAACCAGCAAAATAAATAAATGTGACTTAATTAAATTTAAATTTTTCTGCATGGGAAAGGAAATAATCAACAGAGTAAATAGACAACCTACAGAATGGAAGAAAATATTCACAAACTATACATCTGACAAAGGACTGATATCCAAAATCCACAATAAATTCAAACAAATCATGAAGAAAAAAACAAATAATCCCATCAAAAAGTGCATAAAAAACATGAACAGAGTTTTTCAAAACAAGATAGACAAACGGCCAATAGACATATGAAAAAATGCTCAACATTACTAATCTTCAGGGAAACACGAATTAAAACCATAATAAGATACCACCTTATCCTCATAAGAATGGCCATAATTAAAATATTTTTTAAAAAGATGTTGGTGTTGATGCAGTGAAAAAAGATTGATTATACACTGTTGGTGGGAATGTAAACTAGTACAACCTCTATTGAAAACAGTATGGAGATTGCTTAAAAACTAAATCTAGACCTACCATTTGATCCAGTTAACCTACTACTGGATATTTGCTCAAAGGAAAAGAAGACATTATATAAAAAAGACACCTGCACCTGAATGTTTATCCCAGCACAACTCACAATTACAAAGATATGGAATCAATCTAAGTACCCATCAATTGAGTGGATGAAGACAATGTGGTGTGTACATATGCACATATATTTACACACACCATGGAGTACTACTCATCCATAGAAAGGAATGAAATAATTTAGTCTTTTGTAGCAACTTGGATGGAACTGAAGAACATTATCCTAAATAAAGTATCTTAGAGTGGAAAAAACAAACACCACATGTTCTCACTAATAAAGGGGAGCGAAACCATGGGTATACATGGTCATATAGTGGTGTAAAGAACACTGAAAACTAAGATGGGCGGAGGGTTGGGAAAAAAACTACCTACTGGGTACAATGTATACTACTACTGTGGTGATGGGCACACTAAAAGCCTTGACTTCAGTATTATACAATTCATCCACGTAAAAAAAAAAAAAAAAAAACCTTTGTACCTCCTTTATTTTTTAAAATAAAAAAAAAAAAACAGAAAAATGTCAGTCACTTGGATAAATAGAATAACGCTGCACCTACACACTTAAGTGTGGCTGTAGTGTCAGAAATCCAGCCCCTACACCTAACACATAATTCTCTCGTACAGATAAAAGATGGTGCGTTTTGAATTGGCCAATATACTTCTTCCATCCTCCTCCTCCTACTTAATAACTGTATGTCCTAGAAAAGAGATAAAAGGAAGGGAAAAGCAATGGATACACTATATTCCTTAGAGGTAAAGTGCTATAAGTAGGCAGAGAAGAATTTTAATTGTAAAAGGGATTGTAATTATTATTGCACTTCACCTGGTGAGTGGCAAATAGTTAAGAAAGCCAGAAAACAGAGAGAGACACTGAGAGATAACATAGATGAGACATGTACAATTACTACAGATCTAAAAATAGATTGTTTTTATAAATACAGACAATCTGTTCATAGTTGAAAAAGACAAAAATCTTAGACTTGTAAGAGATCAGCCACTAAGCTACGAAATTATGCTTCTTGAAAAAGCTACTAAAAAATACTGCAGCCAACTAAGAAATTAATCAAAACTAATCTCTCAGCAATCCAGTTAACACTAAGTTATCTCGTCATTCATGCACAAACCATGTATTTATTGGGCAGACAATTATTAAATGTAGGTCCATGTTATAGACAGGCTTGCTGATTTTCTGGATAATAGAGTCAGGAGAAAAACAAACCTGAAACAAACTTATAAATAGATAAATTATACAAATTTTGATGTGTTGAACAGTAAAAACAGCTAAATCCAGACAAAGTACAATAGAAAAATACACAAAAGAATAATAATAATAGATTAATATACAAGAGATAAGTAACATGTAATAAAATGCTTGTAAAGTTTTTTTAATAAATGCTGAGAAATAGGAGGGATATTTGAATGTAGAAGATTGTGCTACTTTCCTCCACTTGTATAGAAAGTTCATTTCATTATAGTTCTTCATTGACATGGAACATTGACATTGAAACTGTGTTCATATATTCTTTCTTTCTACTACTGTGGATGAATTGCCCAGGCACATGTTTGAAGTCTGCCCCTCTGCTTTCTTACTAGATCCAAATTTGTCTTATTTATTCCAAGTGTTTTTTTAACTTCTTGAGTCAGTGGGTTTATGATTTCTATCTATTTTGAAATGTCTATAACCATTATTTCTTCAAATATTTTTAGTTTCTCTTCGATCTCCTTTCCATTAGATGTTCTAACTACAAGTTTATTTGCCCTCTTGGAATTGCTCCATAGTTCACTGACTGTTAACTTTTTGCAGTCTTTTTCTCTCTTTGTGCTGCATTTGAATAGTTTACATTGTTATTATACATTTTCCTGTACATGAATATTTTCTTCTGCACTGTTGAATCTGCTTTGATAATGCCATCTACTGTGATTTCTATCTCGGGCATTAAAGATTTTATCTCTGAACTTTCCATGTGGCTATGTCCTATATATTCCTTATCTCCACTTGACATGTCATCTTTCCTCTAGCTTTTTAGCCATCTATTATAATAGAATGCAGTCATGATGTAATATTCTTGTCTACAAATCCTGTCGTGCCACTTCTGGGTTCGTTTTAATTGATTTATCACTTAATTTTGTGTTGTATTTTCCAGCTTTTTAAAATAATTACCAATTTTATTAGATGCCACCATTCTGAGTTTTATCTTGTGTCCTGGATACGTTTGTATTTTATATTCTTTATTTTTGTTTTGAAATGTGATCGCTTCTGGAAAACAGCTTCTTCCTTTTCTTTTAAACTTTTTGTTTCCTTTTTTGGTGAGACCAAAAAACATATTTATTTATTTATTTATTTGCCGGCTTCTGGGGCACTCTAAACCAATTCTCCAGGAATTGTGAGGTCTTCCAAGTTTGTCTAGTGAGAAAAGGCACTAATTTTAGCCCTGTATGTGCTGACGATACTATTTCATTCCATATTTTCAAGTGATTCTTTTCTTAGCCTGGGATAGTTTCTTTACATACATTAACTAGTCAGTACTAAATTGAATATTCAAGGGGAAATCTCAGCAGATCTCTAGAGTAAGTATTATTTCTATGAAGCTATCTCTTCTCTGGAATGCTAGCTGTCAAATTCTAATGGCCTTGGATTCCATGGGATTCAGATTTATTTCCTCAATTTAAGATTACGTGGCTCTGACTAGGTTCCTTTTTCCTTCACCTCAGCCAGGAATCTTTCTCCAGGCATGAAGCTGGGTCAATCTTTGGGATTTGTCTTGTTTTTGTCACTCAGGGACCACTGTCCTTAATTGTCTGATGACTAACATCTTGAGTGCTGTTGTTTCCTATATTTTGTCTGTTTTTTTCATTGTTTGAAATGAAAGGGTAATACTAGTCCTTTTACTCCATCTTAACTGGAAGCAAATTATATATACTTTTAAGTGATAAAATTATATATATACATATATATATATACACATTTTTCAAAGCAGTCAAATATCATGGTATCCATTTTATTTAAAATGTGTTTGTATGTTTCTGTGCACGTATAATTCTAATATCAACAGTGCCTATTTAGCCTTTGATACTGGGTGATGCTTACTTCTTTTTCTTCAATGTTTAGAATTTTCTACAATGGAATGTGTACTATTTTTGTGATTAGAAAATAACAGCTAAATTATATTTTACTCAAAATTAGAGTTATGAAACTATTCACACCCTTATTGGTAGTGTCTGTTGTCAGTGTGTGAATGTCAGGTCAAAAAATGCAGACTTCTAAAATTAATTCGGGGGTAGATTTGTTAATAATGGAGCTGCCAGTTCATTAGAAACACTGCTGTACAGGTAGGTTTGAGATAAGTAAATTTATCAATTAACCTTCTACTTATCATCATTTGTTCTTTTGATTCATTGTTGCAGAATGATGTTTAAATATCCATGTATATATTAAAATGTGACTGATGTGGTTAGCAAGCTAAAATCAATCCAAATAAACAGTAGCAGGAAGAATGGTCTTCTTATTTGCTGATAATTAATATAAATGATGCACATCAGCTTCCTAATTATTTTATTATTGCTTTTATTTTTATTATTATTAACTACAATTTCTAAAAATTTGAACATGCAGTCTATAGTTTTTATGATATGAAATGGTCAGCATGATCTGTTTTTAAAATGATTATCAATCAATTTAGTGTATTTGAGCATGTGGTCATTCATTCTTATTATTAAAATCTTCATGGGAAAGATATTAATCCTTTCTCCTGTAGTTTCTCAACAGAGGCTCAGGAATATAATTTGGTTAGTATCAATGAAACATGGTGATATCAATGCCTTATTGCCTAGGTTCTCTCTATATAATTTTTTTCATTTACTCATATATTTCACCTTAAAAATATTATTCTTAAAATTAATCTATATTCAACTATTCAAGGAACTGAGTTAAGAAGAGATAAATAGGTCATTACTTCATGGCCTAGAAAGAGGAGAGAAAAATACTAGATAATTAAAAATAAATTGTTGTAGGAAATTATTCCTTTTCAAACTAGTATGGAAGAGTACATGGTCTTGTCATTAACAAGCAATTCACATTTGCACACAATAGGCTAGGTATTGGACAATTCTAAAGGGCAATTGCTTTGTGTTATGTGATTTACCTGATAAAGTGGGATGTTCAGTCTGACCTTAGGAAAAATTACAAATTCAGTGATGGGTTTTTCTTCTGAGGCTGTTATTTGAGACTCACACACAAAGTGAAGTAGAAAATTGAGACAATTCTCCTGACAATTAAGGTTGTTACTTAGGGTTGCATTACCTAGACAATTGCCTTAGTCCTCTATTTTACTTTTTTTGTGTAGCCATCTTGCTATTAGCATAAAAGTTTTGTGTGTGTGCATTTGTATGTGTTGTTTTTTAAACAATTTTGATAATATGGGGAGATATAACTTTGTAAAGCCTGTCAAGTGATTCTTAAATTGTATGTGAAAGGGGAATAATCTTGTATTCCATTTTTAATCCTCACATTGTCATCACTAATGACAAGTTTGATGTTGATGTTCAGATCTGCAAATCTTTAATTTTTTAAAAAATGATATTATTTTCTGTCAAAAAACCAAATTTTGAACAAACTAGAGTAAGTTACCAGAAAAAAATAATAGTGTTAATATAGTGAAACCCTTAAATGTCTACCATTATGCTAATTCTGATTTCCCATTTCAGAGTTATAATATATGCACTTGGGCATGCAAAGCTTATCTAGGCAAAATATTCCAAACCACACAGATAAACAAAAAAAGGTCTGCATTATCAAATTAAAGATTATAAATGAGAGTAGTTCTTGCAAGGAATAATTCTCACCTTGAATCATGCATGAAATAAAAATCAATGAAATAATGTGAGACAACCATGCAAGTCTTCTTTTAATGGATTGTGTCTTAATAACTACCACATTCATTAAAAACCTTCATCCAAATATATTATCTACACCTTCACCATGCCACTTTACTCTGATTAGAAAATTTCACTTTACTAAAGCATGAAAAATGAATGTCGACAGAATGGAATACCAAAATATTAGTTATTTTCTATACACTAACCTGTTTTTAACTCTGCTTTAGAATATTTGAAAATTAGGGAAGTATTTTCATGGCTTTGAATTTTCTTTAGATATGTTTCCAAATTTTGATTTTGCTTTATTCTAAGTACATGTAAATAACATCTACATAGTAATCTACATAATAAAATATCATATAATATTATCAATCATATACATTTACAAGTATAAATAATAACATAATATGTACATATAAATATTTTCCTTAATGAAAATTTTTTTCCTTTTAGAAACTAAATAATAACCCCATTATTTATTTTAAAAGTATATATATGATTTCATTATTTAGTGCATTACTTGGTTCATTACTTGGTTTCTAGGAGTGATAAATAATCTCTGATTAAGGGAACATAAGAGAAAATTCAATGTCTATGATCCTGGCTTTCAATTCATTGCACAAACTTTTAAAATGAGGTAATACATAAGTGCCTTAACAAATTTCTGAAATATTTGAGCAATTTAGTATACCTCATGTTGGGAATTAAAGAGTTGTCTTGTAAAGCAGAAAAGAAAGCAAAATAAATTTTAAAATTATCTAAACAAGTTATAATATTACTAAATATCTAGATTGCAATGTTTTTTTTATCAATTATCAGTGATTGGGGTTTTTTTTGATAAAATGTGTTTTAAATCTAAGAAAACATGTAATTGTAGAAAAAAATTTAAAAACACGGTACCTAAGACCAGTACTCACATGACATAAATTCAGCTTTTGGTAAGTCTTTTTATTTAAAGGTTACTCTAGAAAGAATCAAAATCAAATGCCTGCAAGAGATAGACAACAAACATAAAGGATTAAGCTAGACAGTATAAGAATGTTAGAAATGTAATGGGATCATTGGAAAATTAGAGAATTCAATCTCCATCTGAAGACATTTCATTTGAAAAAAATAAATAAATAAAACACTCTATGAATCTATGGAAGCCCACATTAGACATGGCTGACACCCACAAAGTCCCGGTCACAACCTCTGCATCTAAAGCCTTAACAGCTGAGACAAATTTACTAAAATGTGAAGTCCGCATATTGAAGTCAGAATTAAAGACTTGTGTTGCGACTCTATTGAGTCTGATAAAATAGTCCAAAATAGAATTTGTTGATGGGAATAATTTATAAATAAATAATCAAAACATGCTCACTTGCATAACAATTAGCTAGGAATTGGTGAAGTATCTGACCATGCCTAATAATTACCTCATTAGTAATTACAGCTCTCTTAAAACATTTATAGTAGTAATAAATAAAAAGTGTCCTAAACAAATGTAATCATTACTCCAAATTCTCCCTGAATTATCACAAATTACCAAATAAAGAAATGCTTTGTACTCGAGTTACTTATACCCTCATATTTACTTTGTTGTTGGTACTAGGAACAAGCATTGACACCAAAAATTTAAAAGACTACTTTTATAAATCAAAGATTATAGTTAAAAATAGTAATTACATCTTTGTATACTTATCTGTGGTCATCACTTAGAGCTCTTCTCATCAGTGTATTCTGCTGATGATGGAATTCAGCTAATAATTACATGGGAGCTCATATATAGACAGGGTACTAGGTATATGGACACGATACAAATATAAACCATTCTTCTAGTTTTTACATAGCACAAAATTTTACTGTGAAGATAAAACAATTCCAAAACAGTAAAAGAACTATGTAAATATTAAAATAGAGAGGTGCACTAAGGAAGCATAACACATTCTTTTTTTTTTTCCAATAACAAATTTAACACATAATACTGTATTGAGATTCAAGAATACAAAAATTAGCAAAATAAGTCAAGTCCCTGACGTCAAGGAGATTCCTTCTGTAGGGTGACAAAAAATAATTAGACGAAGAAAATTGAACCCAGGTAACATTACTGGGGAAATAGGGTTAGCATTTTTAAAATAGTTTCTTTGAGAAGGTGGTATTTATTCAGACTGGAATGAAATAAAGATGATAACTATTGGAATGTCTGGCATGAGAGCATCCTATCCAGAGAGAAAAGTAAGTACACTGATGCCATGCATGATTTTGAGGTACAGCCCGGAGGCCAGTGAAGCTGTAGTGGGCTGAATGACAGGGAGAGTGTAAGGACATTTGTTCAGAGAGGCTGCTAAGGGCCCACCTGTATATTCGAAGAAGCCTCTGACATTCATGGAAAGAACTTACAGAGTAAAAGGGGAAACAGGGATAAACTAGGAAACTATTGCCATAAACAAAGAGAAAAATGAAAGGGGCTTGAATTAAGATATCATGGTGGAACTGATGAGAAATAGGAATATATGGGATACATTAAGTAGTGCTGAGAAAATTTGCTGACTGGATGTGGGGTGTGATAAAAAGAGATAAGTCACAAAGGACTTCAAGACTTAGGTCTGAACAAATAATATAATATAATTGATATACAATGAGGCAGAAAAGATAAAAGAGACACTCTTGGGAAATCAAGAGTTTGATTTAGGGTATGTTAAGTTTTAGATGACTGTTAGATGCCAAAGTTAAGAGATCAAGAATGCAGGAGGATACTTAAGTCTGGAGTTCAGTGAAGTTGTTAGGGCTAGAGATGAAAGAAAACAAGTTAGCCATCGACATGGAGATGTTATTTAAACTCACAGGGCTGGACAACATCGTCACCTGCAAAAACATGAAAATCATTCCATGTGCCTATAGCTCTAGGAAAAATTGCTGGAAAAAAATAACTATCCATAAGTGTGGATACTCTTTGCTGCTTTTAGAATGGTATTATAACATAGAGATGAGCTCAGGGAAATATTGACTCATTGCTAAAGTGAAGAATGAGCTTCTCAAAAGGTTGGGGGAAACAACTGATTTTGGACCCTAAAGAGTAGAAGATGAGACTGAAAAAGGCTTTGAGCAACAAAATCCCATTATGACTTCATAAGTCCCATTTAGACCTGTGGCAAATATCAGATAAAGGGGCTTATCTTCCTACTTACGACTGTTTTTGTTCATATGAATTAAGGGTGATTACCATTAAGCAGCTAGTACAACAAAGTGATAGGGTCAGAATCAATAAAAACAAAGTAGCCTTGAGAACCATATCTATGAGAGTTGCCTAACTGGGTGAGTTACTAGTACCTGAAATTGTCTACTAGCAAATAATTCAGTAGTCTAGTATAATTTTAAGGTGTATTATATTGCCAAAAAAACAAGAAGACTGACCAAAATAGGTCTTTAGTTGTTTTTATTTAAGCTGTAAATAAACCTTTGGCTTCCAAAGTTGCACCCGCAGCAAACAGAAAGTAAAAGCTGTACTAGCCCCTAAGACAGCATGCTTAACAGTCACTACCGATATGGCCATGGTGACTAATAAACAAGGAATAACTACTCAGAGGACAAAGTTGGAGCCACTGAAAACACTGAAGTTTCTTTTTAAGAAAATATTCAGGCTATAATCAAAGAATCATCCTTCATTGCCAGGGTAGGATTCTTCACAATGCCTGCCCTAAGAAAAATTGTCATTCTTTTCTTCATCCTAACAATTTCACTGTTTTCCCATTCCCATCTTTCCAATTAATTATTTTTCTATGGATATCTTTTCCCCAACCTAGTATCATATATTGAGTTTGAAGACACAGTGACTTACCTTTTGAGTTTGGATATCTTGAGACGCAGTTGTACCCTGACCTAACAGCGAGGACAGTGCATCACATGGCCATTCTTCATACTGAGCTGGATATTGTTTTCTGCTTCCACAAAGTTTGTTGTGGCCATTTTGAGCAATATAAAGCCATTGAGATGTAAGTAGATGTGATGTATGTTATTTATAGGCCTAACATAACAATTTCCTTATATGCTTGTTTTCCTTGCTGGCTGATTGAGGTACTGATGTCCAGAGCAACTTTGAAGTGTTGTAGGTAAGGAGTCAGTAGGCATTCCTGACACACAGCATGCAATACCTCATTACCACACCCTCCTCTGCACCCTTCTCCCTGCCTATCTTACGTGGCCCAGGGAGGTTATGTTTGTGACAACTGCATTTCTATTTTTTGAGTCCTTACATTTTATATTTATTTGTATAGTGGCATGACTACCTAATATTTTAAGCTTCAACTGATATAAACAACTCCAAATATAAAGCCATTTATCTCCAAATGCTATAGTATTACAATACTAAATACTAAATAATATTCTGGCTGGGCATGGTGGCTCACACCTATAATCCCAGCACTCTGAGATGTTGAGGGAGGATGATTACTTGAGTTCAGCAGTTGGAGACCATCCTGAGCAATAGTGAGACCCCATCTCTACTAAAAATAGAAAAATCAGTTGGGCATCATGGCCCTTGCCTGTAGTCTCAGCTACTCGGGAAGTTGAGGCAAGAGGTTTGCTTGAGCCCAGGAGTTTGAGGTTGCTGTGAGCTATAGTGATGGCATTGCACTCTACCGGGGGCAACAGAGTGAGACTCTGTCTCAAAAAATAAAATAACAGACTATAGAAATGATCCCTGATCATCACCTAAGTGCACATT
>CM052444.1:57951000-58015864 GCA_028533085.1 Varecia variegata
ATATATAACCTGAACTTTTGTACCCCCATAATAAGCTGAAATAAAAATAAATAAATAATATTCTGAATAAAAAAATAATTTAAAAAGAGTATATTTTACTATGTATATTAACTTCAACACATATATCTGTTACATCAAGAAGTGTTATAAAACTTTCATATCAATGTTTAGTCCTTTTTTACTATTTTATGGCTAGGAAGAAAATCTGACTTTTTAAATAATTTTTTCTTTTACCTGAAATGGTCATATACTTTAATATCAATAAACTGTTCTATTGTTATTAAGGCAGATTTATTTTATAAGTGAAATTCTTCAGGATAGGAGAATATATATGTGTGTGTACTATTTACATTCTAATTCTCCTATTTGGTAAAGAACTACAATATTAGCTATTTTTATGGATAGATTTTGGCATGTATTATCTTGGCTACAGTTTTTCTCTTTGAAGCATCCAAGCTGAGCTATTCCACTGGTCTGTTCAATGACATTTATGACTCTAAAAGATTTCTTATGGCAAATAGCATGGGCCTTGACTACCATTATGAGTGTTTCTTTTTTCGTGGCTTTAGGATCTGAGGGATCAGTAGTTAAAATTGTAAAATCATAGGAGACAGTTCCAAAAACGTATCCAAGTTGACTTATTTTACCTCCCTTACACTAATCTAAGCATTCTTCCATCCATTAAGCTTTTCAAGACAGAAGATGAATTTTCTTTTTTTTTTCTTCTTCTTCTTTCATTTTCTTTTTGAGACAAGGTCTTGCTATAATGCCCAGGCTGTGAACTCAAACTGCTGGGCTCAAGCAATCCTCCTGCCTCGGTCTCCTAAGTAGCAGGGACTACAGGAACATTACAGAAATCTTATGTATAAATTGTTTATCTTGCATTTTTATTCTATTTCTCTGTCACAAGTAGAGGTGTATCCTGCTCTTCACAAAACAATCCTGCATATAAGTGAAGAAACTATGTTTTATTGTTAAGAAATTTCACTATGTAAAAAAATGCCTAAAGTGAGCAAAAAAGTATAGAAAAGTGAAAACATGAACCCTTCTGTAGCAAGCATACATATTTACTTCCTTAGTGGTCTATTCTTTTTTATTCTCTTCCTTTTCAATCCTTTCCTGCTGAAATTGTGCAGAGTGAGACTGACAAGTATTGGCTAAGAATATTGCCAGGTAGATAAATATCCTAATATCTGCCTATTAGGAGGCACAGAATCACAGAGAGAAAATGGCTTTTTAATGGCACAATGCAATATAAACCCAACACATTGGAAGTTAAAAGTGATGGCTTCTTACTTCCTTGGATAAAATCATTGTTCAGGAATTTCTCCTCAAAAGAAGTAGTCAACATTAGAAGAAATATTTTAATACAATCAAGTAAGCCATATATATATATATATATATATGTTGTAAAATTCATACTGTACTCTTATCACATAAGATATTAAGATATTTATCATAATGAAGGCTAACAAGCTTCAGCAAAGGCCTCTTTTGCATGCATTAGTAATATGATCTTTGATGGCATTCAAAGCATTTTATAACAACATAAATTTCAGTTATGTGACTATGGCACAAATAAACTAATAATTTCGCATTTCATCCACATATTTGACTTTTTTCTAGAAGCCTCAGTTCTAACAAGATATTTTCAAAATGCTTTAAATACTGATTAAGCTGAATTTGTTAAAGGTCAGCATCCCCCCACCCATTTATCTCATGAGATTATTAATGGACCTGATTTCTTTTAAGCCTAATTAATGAATTGCATCATAAATGTGCTCCAAATGTTGGCTTTTACATAAATTTAACTTGTTATTAATCTTAAACACATTCTCCACAGCAATACTTCAGGTACAAAATGGGATTTCTAAAGATACGTTGTTCTTTAAAATGATATAACTTTAAAAGGAGAAGAAAAATAAAACTAATTGCTGTTCCACATCCTTCTCCTGTAAATCCATCAAGAAACAACAAAAATTTCCAAGATGATTTTAAAATTATTGAATCTTCATTAGGAAATGAATGAGTGACTGTGATTTATGTGGTATTTAATTTAAATGGGATACCACATTTCTAATTTAATCCAATCAGTATTTCCTTCTGATTGTAACCATTCTGGTAGGAAACTGAATTAGGGTAGAAAGTAAACTTTTGAACTTAATATTTCCGGTAAAAACAGTATGACAGCATTGGAAAGAATGAAAGGAAAATGATAAAGGAAAGAAACATGGACAAAATTAAACAGGAAATGGAAAAGTAAAGGAAGAATCAGAGGAAGTTTCAAGATTAATAGATACTGTGCATATTGTTTATCCTAGATATAGTAGCGCTTTTATATAAGCAATCTCAATTAATCTTACAGCAACCACTTGAGGTAGGCAGGTGTTATCAAATCTGTTTTATGAATGACTGTATTTAAGGTAACTGTAATCAAATGGTGACTACTTCTTTTGAGGAGAAATTTCTGAACAATGATTTTATCCAGGGAAGTAAGAGGACATCACTTTTAACTTCCAAAGTGTTGGGATTATATTGCATTGTGCCATTAAAAAGCCATTTTTCTCTCTGTGATTTAGGGTAATTATAATCAAATCAAAATATGATCTATGCAACAAGATCATAAAGTTGTTACTGTTTTTAGAAGTCAGTTAAAGCAGAGAATCATGAAAAATAGTATAAACCATGTATAATACAATAAATCCTTAATTTTAGCCTAAAATATTAGAGTACATTTATTCTTGGAAAAAAGGCTTTTGAGCAGGGGTTTGCTGAATTCCTCAAGTTTTGTCTCACAAAGACAACTAGTACACAGAGTACAGTGTCATGATTTCTAGCTTTTTGTTTGTTTGTTTGTTTTGTTTTTTTTACTAAAGTGAAGTGAGAAATTGAACACATCTCTGAAGCATTCCAAATTCAAAATCTTAAGTTTTCATCGTCTGAAAGCTTTTCACTTTTCTTGTTTATACCCAATTTAAAGGTTTTAGAGTCAGCTTTATAGATGCTTTCCAAAGCATTAATTACTTTAATAACAACATTATCTCTTTTTCACAGTAATAAACCAGTTTATACAGAGCTTAATTAAATTATCCAATTATTTGACAGAATGATATATGAAAAGAAAAAAAAGATTCTTGGATTTCATATGGCTGAACTTGTGTTTTAGAGACAAGTCTAATACTCTTTGAGTATTCACCATGTAAGAGGCAACAGAAACAGGAGAAGAATGGTAGAAGTTGATTATGAGAGTTTCTACTATAGTGAAAATAGCTATACCTATTCAATAAATGGTGCTGGGAAATTAGAAAGCCACATGTAGAAACAAGATCCATATCTCTCATCATTCACAAAAATTAATTCAAGATGGATAACAGACTTAAATTTCAGACATGAAACCATAAGAATTCTAGAAGAAAATGTTGGAAAACTCTTCTAGATATCGGTCTAGGCAAAGAATTTGTGAAAAAGACCCCAAGGGGAATCGCAACAACAACAAAAATAAATAAATGGGACTTGATTACATTAAAAGGCTTCTGCACTACCAAGGAAACAATCAACAGAACAAATAGATGACCTACAGAATGAGAGAAAATATTTGCATGCTATATATATGATAAAGGGCTAATAACCAGAATCTACAAAGAACTCAAGCGAATCAGCAGGAAAAAAATGAAACAACCCCATTAAAAGATGGGCAAAGGCATGCACAGAAACTTTTCAAAAGAAGATAGACAAATAGCCAATAAACATATGAAAAAATGCTCAATGTCACTGATTATCAGAGAAATGCAAATCAAAACCACAATGAGGTATCACCTAACCCCAGTGAGAACAGTTTTTATCAAAAAGTCCAAAAACAATAGATGATGGTATGGATGAGGAGAGAAAGGAACATTTATACATTGTTGACAGGACCACAAACTAGTGCAACCTCTTTGGAAAATAGTGTGGAGATTCCTCAAAGAACTAAAAGTAGACCTACCAGTTGATCCAGCAATCCCATTACTAGGTATTTACCCAAAGGAAAAAAAGTCATTTTATCTAAAAGACAGTTGCACAAGAATTTTTATTACAGCACAATTCAAAATTACAAGGGGTTGGGAGGGGCATGGGCAATATATTTAACCAGAACGGTTGTACCCCCATAATAAGCTATAATAAATAAATAAATAAATAAATAAATTACAAAGATGTAGAATTAACACAAGTGCCTATCAATTCATGTGTGGATTAATAAAATGTCATATATGAACATCATGGAATACTACTCAGCCATAAAAATAAATTAATATTTCTTGCAACAATCTGGATGGAACTGGAGACCATCCTCCTAAGTGAAGTATTGCAAGAATGGAAAAACAAATACCACATGTACTCACTATTAAATTAGAACTAAATGATTAGCATTTATGTGCACAGATGGAAATAAAACTCAATAGAAATCATGCAAGTATGAGAAGGGAGGAGGGGATGGGTGAAATCATACCTAACAGGTACAATGCACACTACCTGGGTGATGGGCACACTTATAACTTTGACTCAAGCAGTACAAAAGTAATCCATGTAACCAAAACATTTGTACCTCCATAATATTCTGAATTAAAAAAGAATAAATATATGCATACTGTCTGGGGAATGGACACGCTTGAAGTTCTGACTCGGGGGATGGGGGGGCATGGGCAATATATATAACCTGAACTTTTGTACCCCATAATAAGCTGAAATAAAAATAAATAATAATAATAATAGCTATTTATTGTTCATTTAAATTAGAGGTAAGACCTTAACACATAATGTCTCTTTGATTGTTACAACTGCATGGTATAGGTTTCATATTACACATCTTTGCTTTAAAGATGTAGAGAAAGAAGTCAAAATATCCTCTCCAGATCGTTATCAACTGGCATTGAATGGTTAGATAATTTCTCAAAGACACAAAGATGGAATTTCATCTGATTCTAAAGCTTTAGAATCAGCTTTCAGTGTGATTCTAAAGCTCCTAACTACTACGATTAATCAAGGAAAATGGTGTAACTTCCAACATATAAGGGATACCCAGCGTGATGAACATGAAATTCTCCTCTCAGATTCCTTACTACAAGAAGCATAAGTGATTGCTGGTCCAATATGCAGTACTCTGAAATCCTCCTCCTCATTTGAACCAAGGTCATACTAAATGACAAAACACTTTTCCCTAGGTAGTCGGGTACCTTGGAACTTGGCCTGGCCTTCCTTAGGAAGAGCACCTCTAATGCACTCACACAAGTTAATCTATCGAAGATTAGAATGCAATAAATGCATGTTTTCATGCTGATTTTCAGAAAGTCCTGAATTACATTTATCCAATAAGTCCAGACTTTTTTACTGTATCTTGTATTTCTCTATTGCATTCTTTGACATCTGCTGTGCCTATTTTACAAGATGGATGTGAGAATTAGATAAAATGATAGATGAGATGTTCTTTGAAAGTATTTTGAAACAACCATAAATATATTAATTCACCTGAATTCCTTTATTACATATAGATGCACTCAGCACCTCAGGTATTAATTAAAATGTAAATAAATATACTTACCAGTAGTAAAAATATCATTGGAGGAAAATGGATGCTTTCTTAAGTGGCAAAAGAGGTAAAGAAAAAAATTATAATAAAAGTCTCAGATGTGCTACACTGAGCTATGCAAATCATTCTCAAAAGCACAAAATATGCACATTGGGGAAGATGAGGGAAGAGCAGCACAGTGTGGAAAAGGGTCTGAAGTCACATATTTTGGTTAAAGAGCCTGATTTACCTATTTAACTATATGATTTTTCTGCACCTTGATTTCCTCATATAAAAATTTGGAATAATAAAATTAGTTCAAAACTTGTTATGATGCTTAAATTATATAACACCAAATTATTAAAATGATGCTTACCATATCTTAAGTGCTTAATAATGTTATCTTTATTTCCTTGCTCAGGTTAGCGAATAAAGAAAAAGAACTGGATCTCAATTACACATGGAATAATAAAGATGATGATAGCTGATGTTTAATGTGCATCTTCTGCATGCTCTACCAGAAATGCTTTGTAAATGCTATTACATTTGCTGTAAAAAACGACTCTGTGGGATTGGCATTCTTAGTTTGATTTTACAGATGAAGATCTGAGTGTCATGAAAATGAAGTCCAGGGTTAAACAGCAAATAAGTGGGAATAGCGTTGAAACCTGGTATGTCTGACTCTGATGCCCACACTTATAATCCTAACAATATATTTTTTTACAGGAGCCTGAGGCAGGCTTAGGAGAAGGTATAAGTGATGTCATAGCCACAACATTACTAGAAGTCCTGAAAAAAAAAAAAAAGAGTAATGGTTATGCTGTCTCTACAGGAGCTCTCATAAACTGCCTTCCAGCTACTACAAAAGGGCAAGGGGCCAGTCCTCCCTAGGGGAAAAGAAACATTGCAAGGCTTTCCCTTATGTCTCCCAACCCACAGTTATCATCCAGTCAGCCTTTGAGAAAATGAAGTTTAATTTCTGTTCATGCCTGTACCTAAGGCCTTCAAAGTATTTTTCTCTACTTGTTCAGAGTGAAAATCATAAAAGAATCAAAACTTCACTCCATCTTTAGAGCTGACGCGGATAGCTGGGAGGAGTCCATCACTCCATGTGTACTCCCACCCAGGTGCGATCAGTTACTCAATAAGTACAAATGGAGGGTCACCTGAAAGTGAGGAGAGGAATTGTAACTTGGAAGAAAAAAAAAAAAAAAAGCAAAGAAATCCATTCTGAAGAAGCTAAAGTTAAGCTTGTCTTAATCTAATTTTATTCTTGTTTACCTGAAACTGTGTCCCTAATTGGAGACCAAAAAGACTAGTAAGATAATTTTCATTGAACCATGAGATTTTCAACAATAAAAGTAGAACCATTTATAACTTATTTTACTTCTAAAACATCACAGAGATATTTTGAGACTTTGGTGGTGGTGTTGTTTACAGAGAATTGTTAAAATGTAATAACTTTGTTTTTTATTATCATTGTTTGTAAATGGAGTGATTAGGGCAACTAATGTACACGTTTTCATACTAATTTGTGGCATACAATGCTTTTTAATTTTCTATATCACTTAATGTTTATAACATATTTCATATAAGAATTATTCTTCTTATAACACACAAAAAAAGAAAATTAAAGGTAAGAGAAGTAAAGGAATTTTGACAAGAAATTGGCAGTCAGGACTAAAGCCAGATTTTTTTTAGCAATAAAAGCCTATGTATTTTCCACTACACTACACTAGATTTACGATTTAGAATTTCATGCTCTTTTCCATTTGCAAATACTCCACACAAACAAATAATTTAAAGTCAATTTTAAAGTTACGTTTCTGCTTTGTTCATTAGAAAGTCCATAGCAATGTTTTTCCAACTGTAGATTGAAATCCCTCAATAGGTTGTGAAATCTATTTAGCAGTTCAAGACCAATGTTTTTTTGAGATTAATAGAGTTTCAATTATGTAATAAGACTTTTGATAGTCCCATGTTTTGTATAAAAAGCTACTCTAAAATTTAGTGATTAAACAATCATTAGTGTTTTATTGATTTTGTGAATCTAGAATATTCAGACAGAAAACCCTGGGTAAGAATTGTTTCTGCTTCAAGTAATCTGGGAACTGGGATGCCTCACATGGCTGATGAATGGCTAGGGGTTGGAATAACTGGGAACTGGTCAGGCATATCTCTCTCTTTCTCTGTCTCTGTCTCTCTCTCTCCCTTTCTCCCTCTTCTCCCTCCCTCTCTACCTGCCCGCTGGGACTCTTCACATAGCTAGCTTGGGCCTCCTCACAGCTTGGTGGCCTTGGGATATGTGGCGGCAGAAGGGTCCAATGGCATATGTTCCAAGAGCCATGAAAAAGAAGCTGCTAGTCTCCCAAGGACTGTGCCAGAAAACTGGCAAGGTATCACTTCCACCATATTCTACTGGTCAGAACAGTCACAGAGCCAACAAAGAGTCAAGGAGAGGGAATATAGACCTTATCTCTCCAGGACTGAAATTCCAGGAAGAATTTCTAAAAATTTGTGAGTATCTTTAATCTACCAAAAGAAATTAAGGATTGTTTCATGAAACTTGTGTTTCTGTTGTATATATGTGAGTATATACTTAAGTTATAAGATTTTTGGGGGGGTGAATAAAGTTCAAAAATATGTGAAAGCCACTGTAGTTCCATTTTTATATGAATTGTATTTAGTTGTTCTGCTCAATTTTACTTTATTATAAACATATACAACTTAATTTGATTTACTCTATCTAATTTGTATTCACTTTATAAAACAAACAAAATTACTGCATAGAACAAATTTTGTATATAGCACCCATTTATATACATTTGAATTTTCTAGATATAAAATAATTGAATTTCTAGATTTCTGCATTACTAGATTTTTGCATTTCTAAATTTTCTAGATATGCAATAATTGCCATTCTGAGAGCTTACTCTCCATACATTTTACTTCCATAACATTTTCAAATTCCAAATTTTCCTCAAATATTGTCTATAATTATACATCAGAGAAGAATAAAGTATTATAGATTGTATTTTTATCTTATAAATGTGGGAAGTAAAAGATAAATGATTAGAATAAGAAAACACAAAATGCTACATATGAAATAATAAATTGATGAAATTTGTTGAACAATTACTCTAATAAGTAATTTATTTGCAGATCTCTTTGATATAGATATTAATTACATACAATCTGCCAAGAAACATGATGCCCAAGAAGTGCAAAAGCCAAATCACACAATTGACTAGTAGACTTGAAATACAAACATAAATATTTATAAAGCCAGCAACATGTTCATAAACACTGTTCATGCTGTTTCCTAAAAGTTTTCTGAATTTTAGACCAGCAGCTTATTTCTCCATACTACCTTTTTATTATTAATAGATCATTTAGATAAAGGACATAAAATATTAAAGATGTTACCAAGCATTTAGTTGGATTTATCAAATTCTTAAAATATATTAATAAAGCATTAACAGGTTACTTGCAATGCTTCTACTGTAATAATGGGGAATCTACTAACAATAAGGGAACATTAGAATGTTCATTTAATCACCTTTCTTTAGATTAAAAACAAAACCTTAGAAAATAAAACCTTACCAATTTTATTTTAAATAGTTATATAAAGAAATGCCATGACTCTTGGTAATGCACTATAATATGAGATGGTTATATTAGAAGGCCATTTCTTACATCTAATTTCAGTAACTTTATTTCCATCTCTAAGTAGTACTCTTTCATACATAATATTACTAAATTATTTTTGTGGAAAATAACTTTGACCAAGAGATGCTAAGAGCTACTTAAATGGTATTAAATGTTTAGAGTGAAAAAGCAAAAATAAACAAATAAACATTTAAACAAACAGATGCATGAACAAATATTTTTATAAATAGCTAATAACTGTATCCTTCATGGCATTTTACATAAACTGGAAACATACAGAAGCAGACACTGTGACAGTCACCTGGCACAGGCTATAGGTGGGACATACACAAATTAGATGAGAAGTAGTTAAATAGTTATTAAAAGGGTTTGAAGTATATTATTTGCCCTGTCTTTTAAAATATGTTCATCCTTGCATTAGTTTTTTACTGCTGTGTAACAAATTACCACAAATTCAGTGGCCTAAAATAACACAAATTTATTATCTCATAGTTCTCATAGCTCAGGAGTCCACCACAAGTTATCTGGGTCCTCCATTAAGGTCTTGCCCAACTGAAGATATCAGTTAGGAGTACAATTCTCATCTCAGCCTTGTGGGTCCTCTTCCAAACTCACTAAATTCATCTTGGCAAAATCCATCTCACTGTAGCAGCAATCTTGCTAGCTTTTGGTCAATGATCACTCTCAGCTCTTACTGGGCACACCAATTGCTATTGTATTCTTCCAGATCAGCTAGAATGTCTGTCTTTTTATCCCTCTCTAGTCTGCTAAGATGGAATAATATATTTGTGATATAATTACAAGAATGACTATCTCATCATATTTACAGATTGTATCCAAACTCAAGGATAGTTGATTATACAAGGTGTGTAGGTAGAGGAGGGAGCTGGAAATCTGGCCACCTCAGAATTCTATTCTCTGCAACGCTGTATTATTATATGATATATAAGTGAAAAAGAAACATTTACTAATTATTGTGCTACTATTTTTTACTCATCTGCTTATATTAATAACATGAATATGCTATATGACAGTCACTGTGGGTATAAAGTCAAGTAAAATACGGTGCATTGTTTCCTAAAGCATTATACTCTTGTGATAAAGAAGGATAACTAAATCAACAATTATCCTGATGATATGGCTGAGGTATAGAAAAGGTGCATTAAGATCATAAAAGAAGCTTATATAATTCAGACAGGAGGGTCAGAAAGTCATTGTAAATTGATACTAGAATTAAATTTTAAAGGCTATGTAGGAACTTACTGAATGACTAAGTGAATTGGAAGCATTCCAGGAAGAGAAAAAATTATGTAAGGAGAAAAACTGCAAATGCTATATTATACCTTCAAGAAGTATAAACCGTTGATATACCTGGAGGTAAGGGTGCCTATAATGTGAATGTAGCCTTAGCTGTAATTGCAATATTAATAAAATCTATATTAATTTAATTAGAACTAGGAAGAACTATATTGAGTTAATTAGAGCTGGATCACTGATGTCAGAGTGAGTTATGTTGTAACTAATATTGGTGGCTGAAATCAACATCTTATGACATGAAGTAGACAATTTTAATATTTCCTAGAACAAATAACTTTTTAATTCCTTTAAATCTAATTTGTAAGGCATAAGATAGTTTTTACTCCAAAAGTTGACTATAATAATTTATGTATTATATAGTAACCTATTGTAAAGCATTTTAAGACATTATTATAATATGTTAAAAAAACCTAACAAAAACGGGTTACATAAATATGATGCTATAGACACAATATTAATCACAGCTATTTCTAGCATTCACATTAAGTGAAATATCTAGAAAGGGGCAAACAAATGAATAAATGAATGAATAGGTAAATAAATAAAATTAGAGTACCCTCTCTTGTGTTCAGATCAGGAAACTGCCATCATTTCCAAAAGGGAAATAATTTTGAATATCTTACTTTGTCATAATGAAGTTCCTTTTGTCACTTTTGTTTTCTGAACTAATCCTCATCAATCTTACCTTTAGTGTTTTTTATTCCTCTAGAATGACATAGTTTAAGTCTAGATAATGTGATATTCAAAAAGCAGAAAGGTCTGAAATAAGCATCTATGATATCAGAAAGATAAAATATAAGGAATGTCTCTGCTCCACCGTTCAGGGAAGACAGTGTATCACTGCGGTTAAAAGCAGCAGTGCTGAAGGCTGTTTGCGTTTGGATTCCTCCTCTGTTTTTTATATGTGATCTTGAGAAGATTATTCAATCTCTCTGTTAAGTGGGATAATATGAATACTATCTAACTCCTAAAGTGGCTTTAAGTATTAAATTAGTTAATATACGCAAAATGCTTAGAACTGGGCAAGGCTCAGAATTAGCTTTTGTGATCAATGAAACAAAGGTGGTGCTGAGATGCACAGAGGGGAAACAAAGGAGCTGGAAACTGTTATTGTATTGGATGGGAACTCCCCTGTCACTCCTGTTAGAATTTTCTGGGGTCAGGCCTAGTTCAGAACATGGAGAAGAAGCCTCAACAGCGGTTTGTGCTCAATAGCCAAATAAGCTATGCCACCACCAGGGCCCCAAGTTGACATGGCCACTGAGGGAATGAGACTTAGAACTGATAACCTAATGAAAATATTGGGAAAGGGTGCAGCTTTTTAAAATACCATGATTAAAATAGCTTCAGTATAGTCATTTACTGTGTGTGTGTGTGTGTGTGTGTGTGTGTGTGTGTGTGTGTGTGGCAGGTCAGGGGGGCAGTGTTAGCAATAGATTCTATGTGACATTATGACCAACAAGCCAACTGAGATTTAACATTGAAGAAGAGAAAAATCACAAGAGATAAAAGAACGATTGGTGGAAATCATGACATCTCCTTCACATCAGGTTAAATTTATAATCCATAGTTACAATCCCCTTTGGCCAGTAACAATGACAAACCTCTTCATCAGAGCTTTTAACCCTACTTTTGGTCAGTGCTCCATGCCTGCTAAGGGTGAGCAATTGCTTCACACACACAGAGTTGCCCTGAGTGGCATTTTTCAGCTTGTTCCTCTAATTGAAATACATAGTAACTTAAAAAATAGAAGAGCACAGAGGAAATGCTCTTTATAGCACTGAAATGTGGCCTTGGCTATCATATGTTGCCCTGCCTCCAAAAAGCTGCCCTTTGTTTTACAAGCAGGCAGTAAGGGACTATCCAGTGCTTTCTGAGAGACAGATGATATTTCACAAGACTGTGGCACCTTTTCCAACCTCTATAGACATCTCCCAAAGCAATTAAAATTTTTTGAAATAGTAGCTTTAAAAAAAAAGCAAATAAATAGTTTAAAAAACCAATGAAGAGGATTAGTGTGAGCCACATTCTCTTTTTTCATATTTACATTCAGAATTTTAATGGCACTTGACTCTGAAATCATTCCAGTAAAGCGGAAAATTAATATTTTAATATGTCTACCACTCCAGCAAGTAGAAATAAGTAAAGTGGAATACGTAGCAGAGAAGAAAATGTTTTAGTATTAACTAGGTTTATGAATATTTATCACCCTTACCCATCAAATATCTGCTTTTCAGTGTGCCCATTCACTTACACATACAGTAAATCATTGCAGAACACACACTAGCAATTGTTTTACATTTTATAGAAAAGAGGGTGACAATTTCTTTTTAATATACTTTGATTAGATTTTGTCATAATTTTTTTTACCGAGTGAATCCAAAGGAGTAAAGCATAGCTAATAAAAAAAAAAAAACATTATCCGATAGGTTTTTCATATAATGGTGCCATTATCAGTTTTTTTTTTTTTTCAACTAGATTGGGGATGACAGAGTAACAGGAGATAAAAAGGACATAAAATAGCTTTGCTATCTATAATAATGTCTGGAAATCTCTTTAATTTTAGGGTCAAGAGTTGTAAAAATTTGACCTATATGACTGTTGTTTTCATTATATGTATTAGTTTGTTTATTTTTTGCAAGAAACAGCCTATCCAAGTGATTCATTAAAACAAACAAATAATAATCAATTCACAAACCCAAAACAAATTACTTTTAAATGAATCTTTACAGTATACAAATGGAATTAGATTTTTTAAACCATGCACACAGTTATTTAATTATTATTTTTATCTAACTTCATTGACTATTCCATTCCATAGTTTAATAGCTTTCAAAAATGTATTCAGTTTCCACTACTCCTCTCCATATATATGTACATATACATACATATATGCTCGTGTATATGCATGAACACACACATCTCCCTCCACACACACACATATTTGTAGTTAAAGCAAAACTGTCTGTAAAATTCTTCTTTAAAATACAAGGGACTAAAATTCCTATAGTTAAGTTAATACTAAAACTTTATTTTTTATTGAAAAAGGATAAATGCTTTTGCCAATGAAAAAAATTCAAATGAAGGCAGGAAAATAGAACCAGCGGACTGTTGTAGATAGGAAATTAACTTTTTCAACATACCCAAATATGAGAACTTTTTACCAAAATTATTCTTTATAAAAATCAGAGTTATCTTTTTATGTCCTTAAAATATTCTCTTATTAACAGGCACTCCCCCAATTTCTGTATTCCAAACAGCAATGTCTTTTGGGGGGAAGACACAACAGCCTGGAATTATTTCAATTAATGCTAGTCTGATCCTCATATAAGGAATAGAATTTAAAAAGCAGAAAATATTATCAGAGATTTAACAGCTGTTTATTGAGACATTAATTCACTGTCGTAAGTTTGAGGTATTTTATTACAATAAAGAAGCATTTTAAAAAGCAGCTTAGAAATGGATGGAAGAAGCAGTGAGTGACATTGAAAGATCACAAATATATATTCCCAGGGGAAAAAAAGAAAGAAAAGAAATTGTCCACATGCCATGTGAATGATATTCTGTGACTTAGGATAAAATTCCTGCTAGTTCATTAAGGGTTGTATCTCAAATAATAGGATGGGATTAAGGATGACTTTGGAGGTTAGATGACTTAATATGTTTCTAGTGAGAATGAAGACAGTGATGCTGAAGGTGCACATGTTAGTTGGAAAAAAATACTAGTGAATTGTGAGATAGACAAAAGTAACTTTTCTAAACTAACTTATTATTTTATATATTTAATTTTAAGTGCTTATATAATTAAGTTAAATATTCTAGAGATTTATATTGCTAAATGTATTTATTGAATATGTATCTGTTTACATATTCTTGCTGGATGAAATGTATGTCTGGTTGGTTAGTCAAAATTAGAAGATCAGATTATTTGTGGGCACATAAAATATTTTAAGGCACACATAATTAAACTTGACATGAATATATTTGCATCAAAATTATGAAAATATTTAACAGTAACATCCTGAAATTCTCCTGATATTTTTACTATAGGCAGATGACTGATTTCCAATAGGATGGTCCCTTCATAGCACTGTCACAGTTTGGATTGATAAATTTGTCATGGCTTATAAGATAGAGGTAGAATACAAATCTCATTCAATTTGATATCTCCTACAAATAAACAGTGTGTAGCACTCTTCAAATACAAAGAAGTAATTCTAGAGGAAGAAAATTGGGCTGAGAAATGGTCCAAATGTATATTCATTTTTTTAGCAGTTATCGTTCACACTAAACTTCACAGAAGGTATTCTTCTCTAATCTACAAGGTACACACACAGTATACAGATCACAAGTATACTGTATAAAAGCATTTTCTGACAGTAATGGTTCCATATACTTGCAAAATACCACAGAGGTTTACAAGGTCTGAAAGACTTCAGACTTGAACATTCTTCTACCTCTTTGGTAGCCACTGAACTAGAATCTCAAAAAGAACTATTAGAACATGACAATTTTCTCCTGATCCATGCTGTCAGAGGACACATAGTAGAAAGAACATGGGTTGTGAAGGTAGAGAGACCTAAACTGAAATCTTGTCCTTGTCAGTTGCCACTGTCAAAGTAACACTGGGAAAATTACTTAACTCATTTCATAAAATAATCCATTAACACCAACCATGCATAATTGTGATGGGAACATCAATTAGTAATAAGTACTTATTGAACACCTATGTGTCAGCTACTGTGCTAGGTGCAAAGAGAAAACAGCTATTGTAGAAAAAAAGAAGACGAGAGCAGAGAGGAAAAGAAAACCAGATGCAGTGCTTACCCACAGATGTTATGGTGTATTTGTGAGGATAAATTATAAACAATTGATAGCATTAAATATGATAATGTGAAAGAGTCTTGTATCAGAGAATGCCCCTACATTTTTAACAGCATTCTTCAAGAAATAGGCTTAGGTTCAGAAAAAGGAGACTCTGAGGCAAGGACTTCACTATCTGTAGTTTATTTGGGACATACTCCTAGGGAGTACATGTGGGGAAGTGGTAAAGTGAGAAAACAAAGTGACAAAAGCTATTGAAAAGTGTACATTAGTGATCAAGATACTGCTGTGGGTTATTGCAGCTCAGTCCCACTGAGACCTCTCTGAGAAACCATGAGGATCCTCAAACAGAATCACCACTCAAAACAGTTAGCTCAGAAGCTAAAGAGCTTATCCACCGACTACCAATCCTTATTGGGTAACGGTTGTCCCTTAGGTTGTGAACTCCCCTCTACTTCCAGGTTATGCCTGGCTTGAGGCTGAGCAACTTCTTTGATATCCTCTGGTACTTGAGAGTTGAAGGTGCCTGGAATGGAAAATTTTGAAAATGTAGGAAACTATCACAGCCTTAGGGAATTCAAATTGGCAAAGTGATATACAGTGTAACTACGACAGCCTCTGCTTTTAAGACATTGTTGAAATATTTTATCTACCAAGATTGAGTGTTACACTTTTTCTCCAACAGCTCTCATCATCAAATAAATACACACCGTTTTTTTATAGTTCATTTTGATTCTACACCCAACTAAAGAAAATTTGTAAGAAGTGTCTTATTTGCAACTTCTAGTTCAGTTGAACACATAGCAGAGTATAGGGACAACATGTGTTTTTAATTTCTCATTCAGGCAGCTCTTGTTCAGCCCTAAACTAGCTCTACTAATTCAGCAAGAACAAATGCTCAACCAGCTTTACTTTCTTTCAGCTGCCATTGTCTGTTTGGCTTGATGGAGTTCAGCTGTCATCCACTGCCATCGTCTAGCAAAATGGCTACACAGAGCGACAGCTTTACCCTCTTCCCTGATTGTCTCCAAAGACAAGCAAGGAGGTACTTTGTGTTTTTAAGGTACTACTCATCATTCAGTGAAACAGGTAGAGGATACCAAAAATGCCCATCTAAATGCCGACCTAATAACAAATGTTTACAGAGTCTTTCAGATTGACAATGTGAAAAAAGAAGATTTGGAGATAGATATATCAGGCTTTAAATTCTTGCTTCACCTTTCCCTAAATATTTGACTTTATGAGGTTGAATTACTCCTTGCAGCACCAGTAAAATCTTACTGGTAAAATAGTAATACTATTAACTCTCTCATAATAATATGGTGAAGAATAGTGAAATAAAATATGTAAAATGCCTAGTACAATGGCAAGTTTTTAGAATACATTCAATAATGGAGGCTATCATCATTCTTAATAGCAATAATTTTCGAGCAAGGCATTATGCTTATATGCTACAAACTACAAAGATGATATTGACAAATCTTATTGAAAATTATATAACAGGTAGATGATAAAACTATAACGTCCCTCAAAGACACATATAATGACTTTTCCGATTTCTTTGCTGCTTCACACTACATTTCTTCAGTTTATTACGTGTTAACTCCTTAAGGCTGGGGGGAAGGGAAATAATTTTATATACTACATAATAGGGAATTTAAGTTAAAAAGAGGTTCCATATCTAAATTGTAACAATAGTGAGTATGCCAAAAGATACATCAGCAAATGTGTATCTTAAATCTGCCTACAGGAAAAGCAGTTTGCTGTACAACTACTACTATTACTTATTCAGGCTTTATACTAATATGCTACCACCCACATATTATATCACTACTTTGAATTTTTATGTGTATTTTATATCACCACTTGGAACTTTGATTAAAGAAAAGTGCTCAAAGTATATATGAGTCTAAGAACAGAGAAAACAACAAGAAATAATATCTACTTCAGTCTCTTTACAAGGGAAATAATCATTTAATTGTTTAAAACAATGTCTCTCTTTCAGTGTATTTAGAACCCACTGGTTCCTCTTCAAATATATTTGTACTTCTCCCTTTGAGATAAACCAGCAATAACCTACGTTCTTTTGTTAGTTGCCATAAATTATAATGACATTGGTCATTAATATTTACCACTTAAATAAGCAGTATTTCCAAAATCATTACAGCATTATTTACTTCTGATCTATATCCACACCCAAATGAGAAACATTGGAAATAACGTTTCTTAAAAATCAGTTAAATTTCCTCATATTGATTCATGAACAACAAATATTAGAAACCATTGCCTTTTTATTTTTCTTCAAGACTTCAGGTTTTCTGATAACAACTTGGTTAAGATGTTTTGGAGGTTTGATAATTACCCACCATCTGATAAAGATCATCACTCACTAGTCCAATAGTTCCAGAAGTTTGGTACCTTACTTATGATGGAGATTTTTCTTGTACAGAATCTTGCAGGTTACACGGCAGACCTATATAAACCAGTAAAGAGGAAGATGATTGATGATTAATGAAAACATTACCTACAGGCTGACAGCACCAGAGAGTAAGGGTTTACACTAAATTGGAGTGAAAAATGCCTTACTGCTGAGAAAGGATAGCAAGTACCTGACCTCAAATGGCAAAGAGAAAAAGAGCTGTAAGTTATTTGGAAATAAAAGTATATATACACACTATTCTTCCATTTATGTATTAAGCACTTATTATCTAAAAGATAGACAGTTATGTTCTGTGGGGACTGTAATAATGAATAAGAAAAGAATCTTATATTTACATATTCTACCATAGATTTTGCATACAAAGCACCCTATTTTCTGACACATAGATCAACCAAATTTGTCATTCATTCATTTATATAATATGAAAAAATTAATGAGCATTTATAATTCTTATAAAGTTTTATTTTTCCTATAAGATAATCAATAAATATAAATATAAATGACTAAAAAGAGGATGTCTCTTGCCATATCATTTGGTTCTTTTGAATTCTAATAATTCTACATAATTTACTATATTTCACCTCCTATATATTTTATGATGTCTATTTACTAGATTAATACATGGCTGCACTGAAACAAGATAGTGGGAATCTCCTGCTATCTTTGTATGTTTTTATTTTCTTATTCAAGCCCACTAATTTATCTCTCAAATGCTTGCTAATTATGTTATTTAGGGCATAATTGTGCTCTGTGCTACTTTTTATAATTAATAGAAATTTTCCATTATAAATTACTTATTTTCGATGCATAATTTGTTTTATGTCCCTAGCTTTTAAATCTTATTGTTAAGAATATAGTGGTGAACAAAATGACAAAAATCTCTGCCTTCCTGGAACACAAGTGCTAGTAGAAGAGAATGATTATAAACAAACAATTACTATCTAAGAATTGATATATTTTTGTAACATAAGGTTTTAAACAATAAGCATAAATGACCTATAACATATGATACACTGTCAGGCATTCATAAGTGCTTTGAACAAGAAATGTGGCAAGATGGTATTTGAAAGTGACTAGATTGGGAATGTGTGGGACTATTTTACACAGAGTTCTCAGTCAAGGAAGGCCTATTCTAAGAAAGTTATATTTGAGTAGAGAACAGAATAAACTTAAATAATAAGCCATGTAAATTTTTAGGGCAAAAGTGTTCCAGGCCAAATGACAGCTGGTTCAGAGGACATGAGTTGTACATACACTTAACATGTTGGAGGAACAATGAGGCGGTAGTTAAAGCAAAGTGTGTCAGAGAATACATAGGGGGTCAGATAATGTGGAACCTCGTATCTTATTGAAAATAAGATTGTATTTTTTTTACAATTGTACAATAAAATTGTAATTTTCTTCTTTAAATGTTACAAAAATCTTCTAATGAGTTTTGAGCAGAGGAATTCTATAATCTCATTTATGAAAGCTTTATTGTCTATTGCAGCGGGGGAAAGAGTGCTGAAACAGTTGAGGAGGCTATTGCTAAACTGCAGGCCAAGATTATGGTGACTTAGCTCTTCCTGGGTGTTTTTGTTTGTTTTTTCTAGATAAAGGAAACTCTTGGAGTGCAAGACTTATGACATTTATTTTCTTAGTGCCTAGAAAGGATAATCCATAAAGTAGGCACTCAAAAAATACCTCATAAGTGAACAAAATAGTTGTGACTTGACAATTTTGGTCTGAGAAAGGAAGAAAGATAAAGACTTTCTTGAAATATATCTTATTATAAATTCTACAATTTGTCAATACCTCAATGCAATAAATGAACTTTAATATACTGAATATAGTAGGTTAATTTTCTCAATAAATTCACATAATGCAGAATGTGACAGTTCTTACAAGTGGAGATCTTTCCTCTGATACACTTTAATATGTCATTTAATATTAAGAGTGATAACCAAATATGGAAATATAATTGATGCAAAATCACAAAAACATTCCAAATTCCACATTTTTAATCAGTCCCTTGTTCATAATGGTCTGATTGTACCCCAGTATGTTGCAAAGAGACCCAGGGATAGAAGATGAGTCCTAATACCATCTCTAACTGGGTGACATTTGACAAAATCTTGAGTGCTCTTACTAATGGATAGGGAACATTTTGTTTCTGCTATCTAGCTCAGAGGCTAGTTATGAAAAATCAATATGGTGAAGCATGTGAGAACAATTTGATCTCTAATTCCTGGCCTTAAATGATCCTCCTGCCTCAGCCTCCCAAAATGCAAGGATTACAGGTGTGAGCCACCACCCTTGGCCTTCAATTTTATAACTTCAGTGTACTACAGATTTGTAAACTATTATTATGCCAACAAATTACCTAAAGCTAGCTGACATGGCATGTGTGATGGTGACTTTAGTTTCCTGGTACCTCCTATACTGCTCTATTACCCTAAATATTAAACCATCAATTTTGTTTTTCATCCTATTCACTTTATTCTTACAGCCAGTGGCTCTCAAAGCAGACCACACATCATGTAGAGAGCTCATTAAGAATCAGAGTACTGGGCCTCACCTACAAAGTTTATGAATCAGTAGTTCTCAGTAAGGTCTGAGAATTTTCATTTCTAACAAATTCCCAGATGATAGTAATGCTACTGTTCTGGGGACCAGACTTTGATAACTGCTGCTTATGGGCAGGATGACCATTCAATTGAATTAAGAAAAATGTTTAATTTTAGGTATTTAACTGAAGTGTCCCTCAATCAATCTGTACAGAGGATTTATTTTAAATTGTATATAATGGCTTTTCACTGACTAACAAAATAAGTGCTTCTAATGGAAAAAAAGTAAAGTAATCACATACAAATCTGAACATTTTGATGACTGGCATACTCCTATATTTGAACTCCCTTGTATAAGCTAATAGACATGAATCTAAATTCCAAGTGGCAGCAGCAAACCCATCTCTTACTAGAGTTGAAAGTTGAAATTACATATCTATTATTCATTATATTAAAATCACTGAGGTGTAAAATTATAGGCACAGTGTCAAGCACTATATATTATTTCTTTATTCAGAAAAGTCAAAATCTTTTGAGTGTAACTATATTTTTGATAATAACTTTCTTTCCTGTGTTAGTTATGACCAAAGGAAAAAAAAAAAAAAACAATAATTTTTGAGAACAGCTGAAGAATCTCTTTGAAATATAAGAAATATTCTACCAAAATGCTTTTGGAGAAATACTACAGTCAGCATAAAGACAAAAGAACCTATTGAGAGACATATGGACCATCTTTTATGGTCCATTCTCTCAGCTTTAGAAAATCAAAGTCACTTAGTAGAATGCAAATTAAAGCTCAAGAACAAGGTTCTATTTCCAAAGCTTGTATTTAAATGATATATGCCTTTATCACACTCTTCCATAGTGTATTAGATTTCTGTAAGTTAGTATTGATGATCACCTTCTTCTTAGAATAGAGGCATGGTACAATCCTTCCTTGGTTTCAAATGGGTTTTTACATATTTACATAGAGGAAACAAAACTGTTCTCTCCACCTCTCCCTGAGTCAGACCCATCCATGGAGAAAAAGAAATACATCCAAGAATGAGAGAGAGGAAGAATAAGGTAGAGAAAAATGATATTTCATTTTCTCTGTCACACAAATATGCTTCTACAGCTGTTGTCTCTATTAAATATAGGTTTTGCTTTCCAAAGAAAGGTTGGGCTTTCTTTATCCCCAAATATATAGTAGTCCCTAATGTGTTTATTTAATTTTTGATCATGCTGCAATTAATTTGACAATGTACTAAGTCCAAGGCCTTAACATATGAATAGAGAAATTACAAAGTAGGAGAGCAAGCTACAGAAAACTCCATTTTATTCCAAGAAAATGGAGATTCTGTTCCCAAAGAGAGGGAAGAATTGAGCTAAATACTGATATAAAGAGATTTACTCCTTCTGTTTGTTTCTGTGGGTGTTGGTGGTTTGTTGTTACCTTAAATCTGTGTCAGAAGACATATTAATACCTAAGACAATTTTAGATAGAATGTTGTTACTGCTTTTAACACATGTACCTATTTTCCCTTTGGGGGCATTAATTTACCCAGACACTAGGTTTTCTAAGTGCCATTGGAGTTTCAGAATTCCCAAGATGGGTCTTTAGCTGATTTGATGGAAGGAATGTTGAGAAAAAAAAAATCAGATGTTATAAAGACACTCTTAATATTAATTGCTCCTTTTAGACACTCTGCATAATAATGAAAAACAGCTTGCATATGCTAGAGTCTGTTTCCTTTAGTGTTGATTCACCTCAGTGGAGTTGTCATGTCAATGTGGTCCTCCTCTGAGAGTGCTTCCCCTCAACTGCCAACAATAGTGTTTACATTCTGGGCTGTCAATTCTATTGGTTCAGTTTCAGTTTATGGTCACAGGTATGTATAACACTCAGGTGTCAAAAGATGGGGAAGATTCTAGTGAAGCTTGAACAACTGCAACTCAGTAGAGGCCAGAATGACTAATCTCAGTGCTACTTAGTCAGAATTACTTTTCCACAGGTGACAAACCAAGTTCCAGTCGAGATTTCAGAGTATTGGTGGCTGCTTTCAAATGCCTCACAGAATTGTGCTTCTGAATTCATTTATAAAGATGTGCTTACCTACAATGAAAACAAAAATAAATTTTACAGTTTAAAACTGAGATAACATTCCCTTAATAAATCTCTCCTCTATTGTTTAAAGAAACAACCCATCAAGCATGGTACATTCATTTAAACAGCCTCTTTCTAAAGTGCTTTGAAGAATATGTATGCAAAGGAAGAGGTGGAAACAAAATATGCCAATTGTGCAATTGCTCCTATATAGGAATTAATAGGTCCGATTACTAATTGCTACAGAAAATATTGATACAATGTATAATTTCAAATGCTTATCCCAAAACCCAAAAAGCTACACATATTTCCGTTAGAAAGCAGGGACCTTTATTGAGCCAAGGCCCCCACTGGTAAATCTTAAGCTTTCAGACCAAGACTCTTAGCCATTAGCCGTGAGTCTGTTCTCCTGCCATCAGACAAAGAACAGGCTTCATAAATTGTCACTAGTGTCCTTGATTCTTTGGAATCACAAGACTTTGGCCATATTCTTCCAAAAAGATAATTTTCACAAGTTATAGCAATGAAGAGCATGAAATTACAGACTGCATGAGAAAAAAACTCACATCTCTTTTTCCCTGTTCTGAAATATTGTGCATACCCCACTTCATAATAATTCTGTTATACAGTAGGAGGTGAGTTTCTCAGGACTTCAAATGAACAAACACTATTATGATTTGATGCTATCGTTGTGTCAATTATCTCAATTTTAAGCAAAGATAGAAGATCTTACCTCTGCAAAGAATTGACCAGTCTGTGCCCATAGATTTTAATAATAGAAAATTTTCTCCTTGTTTACCCACCAGAAAGGAGGAGTAGGGTGGTGTGTGCCGTGTGTGTGTGTGTGTGTGTGTGTGTGTGTGTGTGTTGAGTGTTGGGGGTCCTCTCTTATCAAACTTCTGAAATAAATGAATGAAGTGTGCATTGTGGGGGAAGCTGAGAAAACAGGGAGGGTGATATTTAATTATTGCTTAACAAAATATCAAGATAGATTTCTAACAGTATCTTGAAAATTTTTTTAAATGAAAAATATTTTTGATGAATGCCTATCTTTTTGATTTTTGACTGCTGCACTCATTCCTTTCTATAAAAATAATTAACTTAGGATCTAAATAGGGGCATATATCTCTGTTGCTATCTTGTGCTAAGTAACAAATCACTGCAAGAGTAGCTTAAAATATAAATTGTCATTTATTTTGCTCAAGACTAGGGAATGACTGGCTCAGCATTTCTTGCTCTGATTCTCTCATGGGGTCATCTTGAAGGCATCTTCATATGCATGTCTGGGACCTGGGCTAGTGAAGTTCCCAGACAGGTAGGCAAGCTGGGCCTCCTCTGGCATCTTTCTACGTTGTCTTTACACAAGGCGACCTCATGTTAACTGAACTACTTTCATAGTGACCATACGGTCTTGGAGACAGCATTCAAAGGCCCACCAAGAAGACTTACATGGTCTTTGATAGCATAGCCTCAGAAACCATATTCACCCCATTCTACTCAATCCTGGCAGTTCTAAAAGCTGGCCCATTTTTAAGGAGGAGGGTAATGAATTCTTCTTTTTGATGGGGGAAGTTTATAAAACTTTCCAAATATGTTTTAAAACCATCATGGTAGTTCCCTCTAATTTCTGGCTAGAATTGCCCAGAATGTCCATCTACATATAACTGCAACCTGATAGCCTGAACAGAGTCAATTACAATTTCCAAGTACCTTAGCTTATAAAGTCTTTCTTTTTCTGATGATACCAAAATGTCAAAGAAACAATTCACATGTCACTTTTTCATTGCCATCCTCTAAGTTACTTTTCAGTTACAGCATTATCTACATAGGCTATGTGGAACAACTATTAATAGTTAGGATTTTTTTAAAAGTGCTTAATGTACAGAACTGGGTAATTCACACTTCATTTTTAAAATTGTGATTATAGCTAACACTTATATATGCCAGATTCTTTCCCAAGCACTTTAAATTAAGTCATTATATTGTCCCAACAACCGTGTGAAATAGTTATTCTTATTACCCTCATGTTACAAATGAAACTGAGGCCCAGAGAGGGTAAGTAACTGCTGAAGGTCACACATTTAGTAATTGGAGGGACTCAGATTCAAACCTAAGTAGCTGGCTCTAGCAACCATAATTGCTACCTCCTAGTTAGTATTAGTAAGATCAGCTCCTCTACAGACTAGATGGAAATTAGCCCTCAATCACAAAGTTGCATGAAAAGATTAAACATATTCCTGTGGGAATAAGAAGGAATAGCTTAGAATAGGGGATTTATTTAGGTGACCTACCAAGTGTCATGGAGCTTTGTTCATTTTGTTCAGGATTAGTTATTTACCTTGTGCTATACCCAGATGGCAGGCCTCTCTATCAATCACCTTATGCATGTATGTATTTTTGTACATCTATTGATCGATCGATCTACCTACCTACCTAGGTAATTGGTCTATCTATCTATGTAGAGGTTGAAATCTCTGAGAAGCAGTCTCTGAGATAGAGATTATTGTACAGGAAGTTTAAGAAATGCTCTCAGGATTTACACATATAGCAGAAGTGAAAAAGCAGGGCCGAGCAGTGGACGAAGGTGGACAATGAGACGATCATAGCAAAAGTATCAACTAACTCCACAGGGAGCTCTGAAGCTGGGATGGTGCTTAAGCGTTGCACTATGTTGGGGCAACAGGACCAGGTTTTTATAACTCTGATATCAACTAACTGTTAGATACAGGCCACCCACAAGGAGGAGACAGGACCTTGAGCAAGGCAACTTTTTTTAGCTAATTTAGCAATTCTGGAGAGGTATGAAAGTGGTCAGTTGTCAGACACACTCCCAGCAGCTGATAGAATAGGCCCTTCAATACTGAGGAAGGGACACTCATGCATGTGCATGTACACAGGATATTTGTATATTTATTTGTAAATTGCCTACATGTACTTATTCAATTTGCATACTGAATATTTCTAAAGTGAATTTATGTTTTCTTTTAAAGACATAAATATAGAAATTCAAATATATGTTTTTTGCATCTCAAATTATTTTCTTGTTCACTCCCCACTTTGAAAATAATTTGCCATATAAGGATAATTATTTTCACACAGTTTATTTTCTATTTATTTGCATATGCTTCTCTTTGATATGAAGAGATTTGGAGGTGGTTTAAAAGATATTTCCAGAATATCGGAATTCATTAATAGCATAAACGAAAGAAATCAGGGCAAGAGAGAATTAGAATAGGAAAAAAAGAATGAAAACAGTTGTAAAGCTAATAGATTCATAAAACAGAAGGTTATAAGTTGCTCTACACTTTCAAGATAGAAGCTGCAAATTTGGTGCTGGGCTTCTGAGCGACAGTAATAAAATAAAATAGGATCTATTACAAGGACCAATGTCTATGAAATTAAAAATGTACCCGGTGCTCATGGGAATTGTAAATATTCCTGGTACTGATACCTTAGAGGAATGTCACCTTTGGCTCTTCATACATTTTTTTTTCCAACAAAAATTGATACTTATATGAAAAGCCCTATACATAATCAAGCAGAATAGCTTGAATAGTTTCAAACTATTGAATATAACTAAAAAGACTACATAACATAATGAGGGCAGTAGCAATGACTGCAGGCTGAAATAACAAAAAGAGAATTCATGAAGGAAGTAGCTTTTAAACTAAGCATTGAAGAATGAGTTAGACAGGTGACAGGCAGTTATAGTTTAGAAAGATAGTCCAGCCAGAGAAGCTAACATGTATAAATGTATGAAAATGGAATAGAAAAGGCAAAGCATATTTATAAAATTAGACAAGAATTCTTGATATCTTTGAAGCGGCTACTTAAGGTTATTGAGTATCTAAAATAGATATTAAAATATTGGCAAAAGTGATCTGCTGAAAGCATTGTTTAGGCATGGAATTGATATGACTAAAATATATTTCATTAAAAATTATTTCCAAGGCAAAATGCAATAATTTTGTCTTTGGTATTATAAAGATGGTGCCCTTTTAAAAATGTTTACCATAATTTGGAAGGAAGATTAGTAACTACATGGTGGTGTCATCTTGGTAATATGGTTTTACAGTTGCGGAAAAATGAATAACTTTTTTATGGAAAAAAAGTTTTGCCTGATAAAAATTATTTTTTAAATTGTAATTCAGATTTGAAATTAATTTGTTGAACTTTTGTTATGTTTTACTATAAAGGAATTGTTTCCTTAGTTTTCTTGTATAACCTACAATTAATTATTTCAATTTTATTGTAATTTATTTTTAAATATACCAAAAATAATCATGATCTTTTAAAAATATTCATTAGTTGATCAAAATATGTGTTAGGAACAAAATGAAATTACTTGTATTTGCTTTGGAGCTTTTAGTCATGATGCAAACTAATATTACAGAAATATATCTAACTATATGAAACATTGTTCTTATAGAAATATAAATGTAGTTATAAAAATTTCAAAATTGAGTTATTAGAATGTCACTCTACTACAACTGCTACATAATTAAAAGTTGAAAAATAATAGAGAGGAAATTTTAATAAAATATCTTTTCTACCCTGTAAATAGTAAAGTGAGATGTTATAACTTTGGGGAAGATATGACTAAACAAAGTGAAATTTGTATATATAAATATTAACTTGATATAGAACCCAATATGTAGTGCCCTGCAGGAGTGGACACGTACAGTTAATTCATCCCCTTTCAACAATATTGGCTACAGAAAAAGATTTATATTATCCTGCAGTTAAGTAATATGTCATGGAATATACAGGTGTTTTTCTTTTTTTGATCTTGAATATAATGTGCGTCTCTTTGGGGCCAATTTGAGCTCTGTACTACTTCTTAAACAAATAACCATTCCTCTAAATCTAAATCGAAAATCATTGAAGCATTGAAATACATACATTTAGAGATTTCTTGTAGATATGATGGGTATATTGTACTGCAAATGCTCAGTAAACCTTCCTAAAAATTCTCTTTAGACATCACTCTCAGTAAAATAGGTTATCACAGAAGCCTCTAAAATCTTCGTTTTTCTTTTTCCATGCAGTCACTCAGTATGGTGTTCCTCTCTTGTATTCACTTTATCTCTCACTGCTGCTTGTTCAAGCACCCCTTCTTCCTGCCCTTTTGTTAAAACCTAGATTCTGAAGAACTGACCCTCCCTGCCAACGTAGGCCTCTGAAATCGCAGTCCTTATCTCCTTGTTACAGCTCCTCTCAAAAGGAAGACTACATGCCTGGAATTGTGCTAAATACAGTCTTCTTGTAACAGTTTAAGATAGCCAAGGATAAATGATCTTATTTTTAACATTATAAGCAGTGTTAATGACATTGGATGAATAAATTAATGTGTCCATTGAATTATCAAGTAAATATTTAGCATTTCTTTATCTCTGAAGTTATTTTTTTTACTTATAGGAAACTATCATTTGTGTGGAACATAATATTTTGAATACATATGTTATCTAACTGAATACATTTTACTCTATAAATGCATGTTTTTCTAAAAAATAGAACATAACAATATTCAGTATATAAAATCTGTGATACTCATGTTTTAAAAACTCATGCTGTCTTATGAAAACATAAAGTTTATTTGTATTACAAAAATATGCTATCTTTTATTTTCTAATATAAATAATATTCTAATATTTTTGTACCTCCTCTTCATTGATCTTGTCTTATATTCTGACAAATCACCCTGGTCAAGCATGGACTCCAAAAGAGACTCTAAAACTTTATGTGCATCTTTCTTCCTTATCCCATTTTATAGTGTGCAAACCACTTTTAAACATGTTTATTTCATTTGTTCTGGAGTGATAATTATGACTGTAAGTAAGTGGTACTTGCCTGTGGTGACAAAAGGCAAATAGTGATGTCATGATTATGATTCATACAATTGTGTATTTTCCATCATACTTCTTTTTCCTTTTTTAATATTTGCAAAGGTGTTCTGGCCCTTTCAGTGCAGTGTGCAAAATGCCACTTATAGTATGGCACCAACAAATACCTCCGATACCAGTGCTTGCTTCTTTTATTTTTATTTTTTTAAGTTTGATTTTGGGGAACGCAGGGTTTTTAAAAATTTTAATAAAAGTTGTCCTTTCTCTTGTATTGTGCCACTAATTTATTTGTTAGTTAGTAGACAGGAAGAGCATAATTGGATATCTTTATAGGTTTTCTCATTTAGTAAGATAACATAAATTATAGAGCATTTACTGTTTGTATTTGTTAAGGTTTTTTAAATCTCCATATTCTCAAATTTATACTGCATGTTTAAAATTAGCCTAAAATATCATTTAATTTAAATCTAAACACTTATCTTTTCAAATAATAATACAATACACAATGGTATCAGCATCTACATTTGAATAACACATCTCAGTTTTCTGTTAAAACCCAGCATCATTTAACTCATGTAGCACTGAAAATTCACAGAATTGAGCTACTAACCAGATATTTTCACCTTGGATAATTGCTATATCTTTACCTAATCCAGGTACCTAATATGATTATGCCAACAATTAAAATGTTCTAAAATAAGTCCTTTTCAATGTGATATACTGGTAATGGAAATTTGGAGCATTAAAGTAAATACAATCTTCAAATGTTACAGCTCCAGATGTTTATGTTGACATTTTTGTACTTACTATTTTTTCACAAGAAAATAAGTATATTGAAAGAAACAACTTTTGAGAGAAATACTTCCTTTTCCCAGTCCTCACAATATTAACAGGTAGGGTTTTGATAGTTGCTGCAGGCTATTTTACCTACTGTCAAATTCTTTAACATTAATGTATATTGCTTTATGTTATTTGGCATGTAAGGATAATGGCTCCAAATGCACTTCTACTTCTTAGTGAAAACATACACAATTCTCTTCTTTTTCAAAAAATGCTAGAAATGATTTTAATTCCATTTCTACTGGTTTTACTGAGTTTTTCATAATGTACTACTTTCATGTCCTGATCTAATTTCTTACAGGAGGTAATTTTGTAGTTATCAACTCAGCGCCCCAAGAACCATTGACCAAACAAGAAGGAATACTCTCAATTTTGCTCTTTTAAAATTTCCTCAGTATTTTTCCAGTACATTTTAATGTGGCTTTTTGGTTCAAAGAGTCAGAGCAAGGTCATTTGAGCTATTCTGGTATATAATTCTTATAACTAAAGGTATGCATAAAAACATTAAGAAATACAACATTGACTAGATTTTCTCACCCCTCTAATAGTTGGTAAATTAAGGAGTACATATGTGTAGTGCCCAAATGCAGAACTCTGCCTATAAAATCTAAAGAGGTGTTTGTATTTCTAAAGCTTATATAGGGTCGGACTCTGCTTGCTTTTGTGACCTCCATCAATTAATTTGCACATACTCTTGCTTCCTAGTGGCTGACCTCACAGCAAAGGAAGAAATAACACAGGGTGAGTTTCCCCCAGAGACACAAAAAAATCCAATAATCCTGCTAACATTTGTTCCTGTATAAAAGGCCAAGCCTGCACTCTAGCCAGGTGGCTACCCACATCCCCTGCTGCACTTTCACAATGAGGCAAAAGGGTACATTTTGCCATTCACGGAATTTCAGGTAGCAGTTTTAAGAGATGTGATCTCTAAATGGAGAACTAGCAATACATAGTTCCTCATTATGATAAGATATTCTTATAAAATCAAATTACTCTCTATAAAAGTGTAAGAAAAAACTGTCTTTGGCAGTCTTTGGGTAATAGGAAGTGGGATAGAAATTTTCCTTTTGCCTACAAAAAAACTAAGTTCAAAGAGATGCACAGTACTCACTTTCTAATAAAAAGTTCAAACAGTTGGGGGGAAACAACCCCTTTAGGGTGTTTTAAGATGGGACAGAATTAACCATGCTACCTCTAGGAACCTCCTTGTTATGAACTGAACATGTTCTTCCAAAATTCGTATGTTGAAGCCTTAATCCCGGAAGTAATGGTATTTGTAGGTTGGGTTTTGAGATGTAATTAGGTTTATGTGAGGTCTTGAGAGTGGAGTTTCCATGACGGGATTAGTGTCCTAACAAGAAGAGTAAGAGAACAGAGCCCTCTCCCACTCTTTGATTTGAGAATAGAGAAAGAAGACAGCCATTTGCAAACCAGGAAGAGTGCCCTCGCCAGACACTGAATCTGCTGGCACCCTGATCTTGGACTTCTTAGCCTCTAGAATTGTGAGAAAAAAATGTTTGTTTTTTAAACCATACAGTCTATGGTACTTGGTAATAGCAGGCTGAGGTGACCAAGACACTGCTCAATATTCACATTCTTGTCTGGAAATGGTTGTGAAGAGTATGTACAAGGTGGATATTCCACAGGGGGTGCTGTGTTCATGCCCATCTTTCTCCAAGCCAAGTGAGGGAAATCTAAAATAATAGCTTGTAGATATTGAAGATGCCTGACAGATGCAAAGGCTAGCATTTCATTCACCTATTAAACATGTCCCAAATGTACTGATCTGCATAAGCAGGAGAAGAGAAAAATAACTGTGGGGCAGCCTCTAAAAACCATTAGGCCACAAGGGCAAAAATTGCACCCCCACCCCCACCGCCAAGACAATTATTGCAGTCCTGCAGAAGAGTAATCTGAGTTTACTAATATACTTGTATTACTCACAATTTTCTAGAGAAACAAATTAATGGGATATTTGTATTTACAGAAAGATATATATTTTAAGCAATTGCTTCATATGATTTTGAGAGCTGGCAATTACAAAATCTGCAGTACAGGCCAGCAGGCTGGAGACCTCAGGGGAAACTGATGTTGCGGTTTGAGTTCAAAGGCCACCAAGCCAGAGACCAAGTAAGATCCAGTGTTCCAGTTCAAGTCCAAAGGCTGTCTGCTGTAGAATTCCCTCTTGCTGAGAAAAGTTAATCTTTTGTTTTATCCAGACCTTTAATTGATTGGATGAGGACCAACCACATTATAGAAGGTAATCTACTTTACTCAAATCCCATGGATTTAAATATTAGTCTCATCCAACCAAACCCTCACAGAAACATCCAGAATCATGTTTGAACACTTATCTGGGAACCATGACCCAGCCCAATTGACCTATAAATTAACCATCACAATATCTTAGCATGATACTGAATCCTCATAGCTAACTTTTCTTCATTTAGATATCAGGAAGAGGACACAGAGGCATTGACTATCATACTACATATGAATGTCTGAAGTTTCCATCAGTGAAGGGAACTAGAAGCAGTTGTACTTGAGCCACTTTGCAAGTCCATGAGAAGTTGTCCTACTGTGTAAAATACCACCACTGCAGGCACAGAGGGCTAGAATGCCAAGGGGGCCTGAGCCAGATTTCCCAAATCAGGGAACTGTGCAGGGGGAAGACCACAGCAGCTCCAGGAGAATTTGCACTTGTGCCCCAGGTCACTGGCACACTTCCCACACAGGGGATATCCCTGGTGGCCAGAAAAGCTGTCTCAATCAACCAAGAAAGGAATCAACAATAGAACTTGATCATGCAGAGGCATGTGTAACTTTTCCCCTTCCGTCAATGTGCCCCAGCACACTGCAGGACACAGAATTTAGAAGAGACGAGGAGAGGCAGTGTCTCAAAGATAGTCATGTCTCTCTCTTTCACCCCTGAATGTGCAAGGACGAGGAACAATCATTTCAAATGGCAGAGGAGGGGAAAAGCTTTGAGCTGAAGGTGAGGTTGAAGTTTAAAAGCACATAGATTTAAAAGTAGGAAGTTTTGAAATACACTCAATATTTTTTTTCAGGAATAACAAAATGTGTGGCAGGGTATGGTTGGAAGCAACCACTGGAGTTAAAAAAAAAACACACACTATCATGTTTATAACTTAGTAATTTGGAACAATTAATAAACCAATACATTTATAAGAAGAGAGGCAAGGCTATGTTAGCTATTGTGGTAGCTGAAGCCTCCCACCCCAGCAGGCATTCTATTCCTGTTATCAGGGACAGCAATCTGTTTCTACGGAGAATTGCTCTGTAACTCCAAGTGGTCCTGCTGGGACTATCAGTCATGGTGCCCCCTCACCTCAGCCACGGCCTGAACGCTTGGCCCAGGTTAGGTCAATCATAGTTCCACTGGATCATACATAGCATGTGGCCAAGAGGGAGGCACATGAACTGTTCCTGAGCTGCTAGAATCCTATCCTGACATTTTATGAATTAATTTTGAATGGTATATCAGAAATAGTCTAGTCAAAAGAAAGAAGTCACTCTCGTTATTGAATAGGAGAATTTTATATAATATGTGGAGATGTAGCTCTTCCTTTTGGATTATGAGGTAAGATGAATCTGAAACTATACTAAGAAACTGTCTCTCAGCAAGTCTCAATTAGCCATGTGAAGAGAGGAGCAGGTTCACATTAGCCACTCAGTTCTAGAGGCTCTCCTTGACCAATAAGCTCCTGTTTTTAATAGACTCAACTAGATGTTTCCTGACTCTTTTTCTTTATGAATAGATAGAGAGATGCAGGAGGATGTGACCCTCCTGCTGGAGCTTGTCCTATCCCCAGGTGTGCTTGGCCTAAGGATAATTCTCTGTAGAATAATGAGAGCACAGGGGATTGGGTATGCTCTGTTTGTAATTTTTTTCCAATAAACCCTATTTTATATTTGTACATATGACATTAGCAAAGCATGTGTATATTATCTCCACAGGACAGTTAAACTCTACACATTCATGCGCCAGGACGTTGGCAGTTCACTCCTGGCCACATTAAGGAAGTTCATCTATAGCAGGAGTCTGAGGAAAAAAAGATAAGGAGAGGTGTTATCAACTGAATGTTGTGTCCCCTCAAATTCATGTGCTGAAACCCTAACCCCCAATGGGATGGCATAGCAGGTGAGGCCTTGGTGAGGTAATTAGGTTTAGATGATGTCATGAGAATAGAGGCCCCATGATATTAGTAACCTTATAAGAAAAGGAAGAGGCACCATTGTTTCCTCTCTGAAAAGAGGCAAGTATAAAAAAGAAATGATGGTGAAGAGAAAAAGTCTTAAAAACATCACTTGACCACAGTCTGTGGCCTTGTATATAACGTGATTCTTTACTGAACTCCCCATATGATGTGAGGCAACATGTACCTTTCTTTGCTAAACTACGTGGGATTTAAAGCCAAGGACATTTTTTTTTCTTTTAAGAAGAGGTAGTTCCAAATAAAATAATGATGCCATTTGTGAAATGCTTTACTGAACAAATGATGATGAATCTCAGATACTCTTTCCCTAACCATATGGCTTGTTGGACAATAAATGAAGATCAAGGACACAATAATCCTTCATTTTAAATAACCATGCTCCACGTTACAACAGTCCGAAGTGGCAAAAGATTTAATTATTGGGTTTGAAGGCAAACAATGAGTGACAAACTGCTTCCACTTCATCCAACATTTAAAGCAGCCATTTTCATAGATATATTGCCATCGGATAGGGCAAACTTTAATTAAATGAACTGAAGTTTATGTTCAGTGGTGAAACTGGCAAAACTTGGAGTCCATCCAATTCCTGAATTTCCACTGCATCAATCCTACTAAGGGAACTAGAGCATTGTTATTTGCAAAGAAGACAAAATTTTGGTTGCACGGAGCCAAGTAGCAAGACTTCAGAACTTCAAACTTACTTTCCAGCATTTCAGAGAGTAGTCTTGCATACATATCTCACTTAGTTGAAGGTGAACACTTCTCGGGAAGTAATATAAGTCATGCACTGTCATATAGTACTCATACGGATCTTATTAGCAAGCAGGGGAGGCTCATCATGTTGCTTAACTAACTGCAAATGGTGCCCTAAAAGAACGAAGACATCAGCTGGGATTCCCTTTTTCCCTTTTAGATAATGACCTCTTCTAACTTTAGCCACATTCCCAGAAAAATAAGAAATAAACCCGATAACCCAACTGTAACTATAGACAAGCATCTGAGAATTGCTGGGGAAATATATTAATATAAATTGTTACCAATACAGATTGTCACCAATTGTTTCCAATATCCTCACCCTCAACTAAGCTCTAAAAACCACATAGAAATTTTAAAATGTTTCTATAATAATTTGGTTTCTTATTTTCTACAATGTACAATTTCAAACCTTCATGACCCCACATTTTCAATGTCCCCCATTGCTATAAATCTCAGCTTTTGTCTTTTTCTCATACTTGAGAGAAAATATAAACCAAAAGATATGAACTGATCAATCTTGCCAAAATCAAATACAGAAATTTAATTGCATCTATAACTATCTTCTCTTATTTCCACTTCCATTATAATGATGAAATTATCTCTCTCCTAACGAAAGCTCTCTCTCCATAAGCATTGAAAGGCATGATTTTATACCACCTTTCTTATAAAATTAAATGGATAATAAACTCATAACAACAGCAAAAAAAGAGGAAAAAAACCTTAAAAGCCCCAATCTTTCTCAATTATGTTTCTATCTCTCTACTCCATTTATTCTGCAAACTTCTACATAGAATTCACTAAACACACTATGTCATTTTGTCTAATCTCTTATCAGCCATTTAATCAATTTTCCAATGTTTCAAATTGTTTTTCTTAGAAATAAAACTTTAAAGCCAAAATTGAAAGCCATTTGTATACTTTTCCCAATCTCATTTTCCCCCACTATTCTTAGAGGCATCCATTATCCTGACATTTTTGTGAATAATTTCCTGTCCATAAGTTTTTATGGTTTTACCACACACCCACCACACACACAAGCACATGAATGTTAATATCATTAAATTTTTCACTTATTGTATATTTTTGTACATAATTTATACACCTTGATTTAACCTTCACAAGATTTTTTTTCTAGTTTTATCTATGTTGGGGAGTCCCAGGACTCAGTTTGCATTGATTTCATACATATTCTCAGCTAGTATGACTTTTAAATACTATATATTAAATATATTCTTATAATTCATGAATTTACCTTTCCATTTCTGACACTTCCCCGAACCCCATATTGATTCATACACACAATTGCCTACTTTTACATCTCCTTTTGAATGTCAAATAAACTTCTCAAACTCAAATTTAATTTCTAAATTTCTTTCAAATCTACTTTCCCCTCAGTATTTTCTGTCTTTGTAAATAGTAAATCCATTATTGCATTCATTCAAGTTAAACATGAATCATGGTGATAATTTTCCTTGAGCACTTTGTCATTTTTATTAACTATACTCATTTTCAGTAGTAGCTGTCTTCCATAGTAGTCTACCTAGTCTCATGACATAATCTTTCATATGGTTTCTCCACTTCTATTAGTGCCCAACTGCAAATCTTTTAGCAATTGTCTTAGTCTATTTGTGTCTCTGTAAAGGAATACCTGAGACTGGGTGACTTATAGAAAGGATGTTTATTTGGCCCCATTTCTGCAGGCCTTATAAGAAGCATGGTGCCAGTATCTGCTTCTGGTGAGGGTCTCAGGAAGCTTCCATTCATGGCAGAAGGTGTAGGAGAGCAGGCATCACATGGCAAGAGGTAAGAATAAAGAGAGAGAGAGGAGGATGTGCCAAACTCTTTTTAATAATCAGTTCTCAAAGGAATGAATAGAGTAAGCACTTACTCATTACCATGAGGTCAGCACCAAGTCTTTCATGAGAGATCCATCCCCATCCCATGCACCTCCCACTAGACACTCACCTCCAGCTTTAGAGATTAAATTTCAACACAAGAATGTGGAAGGCACAAACATCCAAACTGTATCAGCAACAAGGTCATCTTTTTAAAAGGTGTCTGATCGTGCCACATTTGTTTCCCACTACATCTGTCCTCTGCCTCTCTAGTCTATCTCGTGACATTCTCTATGCTCCAGCCACAATGACTTTTTTTCCCATTTTCCAGACACGGACTTGACACAGATTTCCAGAGCAATGTCACTGTTCCTGCCTGCACCTCCTCTTGATTCCCTAGCACATGTGCCTTCATATATCAGCTTAAAGACTACTTCCAAAAAAAGGTTGTCTTTGCTCTGTTATGCTCAATCCGGATCCATTTTATGCTTTCTCATAATACCAGTAATTTTTCCTCATATAATTTAGATGTTTTGGTACTTGTTATACATATAGTCACAAGTACATAAATTTTGATTAATCAGTTTTTGGCTCAGGACACACATGTTTGGCCCACTCATAACTTTCTGGGGTATATATATAAATACTTACTTATAATGCAAAAATCACCCATGAATCCACCACCAATAACACCTAAGGATTTTTTTTACTGAATTCTTTAATATTGCTTTAAATCTACTGATGAGTTCCTGCCCCATATTTTTTCTTTACTTTGCCCTCTGTAGATAACTATTATTGTAAATCATTTTTATCATTTCTACTTCTTAAAATTCCTACATTTACTTTTAGTTTTGTTTACTTTTGATTTCACTCAATCTATTGTTAGGATATCTACTATAGTCTGTCACTATGTTTCATTCATTTTAAATTCTGGATAATATTTTATTATGTCAGCATACTACAGTTTACTTGTGGATTATTTTTTAGATAAGTATTTAGGTCATTTTCAGATTATTTTTCTTGCAAACAATGATACAATGAAGTTATATACAAAGATGTTCTGGACATATGTGGTTGGCAGAATTTTGGCTTCTGTGCCATTTGCTCCTTGGTGATACTTCCATGAATATGTTACATGACAAAAAGCTTTGTAGATATTATTAAGGTTACTAATAAAGCATCCTTAAATTAAAAAGATTGTGCTCTATTCTGTGGGTGGGCCTAATATAATCACAAGCACCCTTAGAAATAGAGAACTTTCTCATTCTGGAAGAAGAGGAAGTCAGAAATTTGAAGCAAAGAATTCAGTGTATTGTTTTTGGCTTAAAGATGAAGTGGCTAATGGAGGCAGAGCATGCTGTGGGGGGAAGGACATGCTTGTAGCCCTGGCTTGGGTGAGGCAAAGGCATTACATGTAACCAAAATGTTTGTACTCCCATAATATAATATTCTGAAATTAAATAAAAGACGAAGTGGTAAGAAAATTGGGACTTTAGTCATACAACTCCAAGTAACTGAATTCTGACAAGAACCTGAATAACCTTGGAAGTGAAATACTAACCAGATCCTCTAGATAAGAGCCTAGAATAGCTGATAATTTGATTTTGGTCTTTGAGGAACTGAACAGAGGACCCAGCAAAGCCACATTGTACCTGGACCTCTGATCCACAAACTTGTGAGATAATAGGTGGGTGTTTTAAGCTACTAAATGTGGGGCAATATATTAAAGAAGCAATAGAAAACTAATACCAAAATGGAAGGAAAAAGAAAACTAATACAACATGTCAAAGTGTTCATCCTCAAGTGTAATGAGGATACATCTGTGATGTTCATTAATGAATTTTCAGTTTCTAACAGTGCCTAGGTCAGTTTGAACATTTAATACCCATTACTGGACTAAATAAATAAACAAAACACTGAAATCTATAAATGTTTAAAACTAAAGAGGAGAATTGGGTATGAAATAGGATGACACATCAGATAAAAATAAAATAATGAAAAACTCAATTGCATCATATTAAATAATAGTATAAGAAACCGATAGCTAATATCTGTGAAAATATAACATATGGAACAAAAATTATAGGGTAAGAATTATCTACAATACCCACTTTATATTTAATAAAACAGGTTTGTTAATTCAAAAAAAGGTTTGTTAATATTCAAACATTTTCAGAAGGAAATTATATTACAAGAAGCCAGTAAATTCCCAATATCACCTAACAGCAACAAATTAATCCATAGCATAATTGATTATTTCCATAAATGATGCAAGAGGAAGAATAATCAAGTCATAATAATAGTAGAAAGCACATAACAGCAAATGGCAGAGATATGATTAGAAAATAAAGCAGAAAAAATGAGGGACATTTGATACAACTGTAAATGATGGTAGTTTCATATGATAAATTATTAAACTAAAACAGTACTTTTGCCACAGTGTGTTGTACAGTTTAGATGAAGTTTACAAAGGACTAGTGGCAAGAGCACCAATAAGGCCTTTGCATTTCATTCAACTGTGGGTGAAATAAGAGTAAATTTGAATTTTGACAGTTCAGATAGAGACATCTCAAAGATCATTTGTCTAATGCTTAATTATTAATTGTATAAAAGAATGAAAGAGGTGAAATGCTAAAGTTTTTATGAATATTCATTAGACAGTGAGGGTGTGTTGAAGACTTAGAAAATTCTTGATCCTAAACTTACAATTTAAAAAAGAAAAAAGACCAGGTCATTTCCTATTCTGTTCCATACAAAGTAATCTCCACAGCTTGATTTTGTGCAAGAATAGTTTCACTGATTGTCTAAACATATCTTTAAAATGTCCCCATTACCTCCTCATTTTATAGTCTGTAGAATTTTCATCTGTTCTACATCATTCCAAATCAGGCTCAAAATTTTTTGTATTTAGTATAATTTTCTATGCTAATATATTAATACAATTATTCTGACACATTGATCATACACCACTCTTTCTGCCTTCATTTGGTTGGGCAGCTCATATTCCAGTTTGGTGGTGGATGAGTAGTTTTGTTGACAAGACCGTGCATTCTGCTGCGTGAACAATGGGAGTAGGATCTAAATCCAGAATTTCCCATAGGCTACTTTATTTGGTTAAGCTAACTCTAAATTATTAACTAAGCTATAATTAAGCTAAGTCTTAAGTGCTTAATTTTTTGTTTCAGCATGTTTTGTAGTACTACAAAAATACTTTATTTGTTTTCTCTTTCTCTGTTTTATATTTTTTATTTTCCATTCAAAGTTTTATTTTTTAACCAGCTTTTATCCACTATTAATAAATGCATATTTATAATTGGGAAGTTAAAACTTCATATTTTGCCATACTTCTATCACAATTTAAAAATAACCTAAAATTCTTCTGTTTCTGAATTTATCCTATATTACTTAATCCCTCATTTTCTTAAAGAATTTTGGCACTTTAACACACTATGGTATCTTTGTAAACTATGGGTTTCAAATACATACAAATAAAATTACAGGAGAAATTATGCTTGTTTTTAAAATGTTTATTGAATTTTTTAGGGAAAAGGGTTATTTGTTCAAAAAATAATTCTCACAATTACTTTAAGGACAATCAGTTTGGTATATTTATTACTAATTATTTATAAACTTTCTCAAACTTAAAAATGTAAGATAAAACTTTTCATGGTTAAAAATAACAAGAAAGAAATATATAAATTATGTATGGAAAAATACTCAATAATATTTAACTATAATGCTAGGTTGTAAGCTCCTGAGGCAAAGAACTAAATTATCTGTACTGTATAATTCATAAATTTGACTCTGTTATATCTGTAATACTTAACATTGAGCCTATGGTTTATACATATTTATTGAATGAATATATAGGTGAATGTGTTAATGAACCCAGCTAATAGAAAATAGTGATTACCTAAGTTCACTGCACACTTAGATGTAAAAAAATTAAAGTTCAATGATAAATTACTACAATAAGCAGGTGTTCATAATCTTTAGAATAGGATATATAAGCAAGTATTGGTTTTTGAAGCCATAACTACATCTTTTCTGCTGTAGAAAAGTTTGGTGGACCGTCCTATTAAAGCACACGTTCAATCAGTTTAATGCTATTAGAATTGAAAGGATACAAAGAAATGGATTTGAAAAATTACTCTATCTGGCTTTTTTTCCCTCCCCTGCAGTGGTTCAATAAAACCTAAAAGAAGTTATTTTGAAAGAGTAGATTAAACAAAGGATATAATACATGATAATCCTAGTAATTGGAACTATACATTTAAAAAAAAAAATTGCTGCCGTAGACAAATATTGAATTGTTGGAATCCGAAAAGGATTTACAATAGCATCCTTAAAAGAAGAGTAATAGAGAAATTGCTCTTAGATGTTATTTGACTTCAATAAGTCTTTTAAAATGGTATTAACCTAAAAAAATCCTTAAACCTTACTGGAAAGAACATGCTTGAAAATCAATTAGAGATGGATTTTACAAATAAGGTAAAAGGTAATACAGTAAAACTTCTAAAAATTATCCTAGGTAGATTCTCATGATTTTGAGATTGGCACAGATGTCTTAAACAGGACACACACACACACACACACACACACACACGCACACACAAATCATTTATCATAAAGGAAAAGATTGACAGATTAGATTTTACCAGCCTTGAAAACTTCTGTTTATTAAAATACTTTTAAGAGATTCAAAAGGCAAGCTAAAAAAGAGACAAAAACTGTCATACATATATCCATTAAAGGACCCCTATTCAATAAATCTTATAAATTAATGAAAAAACAATAAACTTCCTTAAATGAATGAATGAAAAATTTGAATAGGCTTTTCACAAAAATGGAAATACAAATGGCTAATAAGCATATAAAGTAGTACCCAATGTAATAAATCATCAGGTATGCAAATTAAAACCCATTTGAGAAACTGCTATATAGCCACCAGAATTAATACAACTTAACAAAACTCACAATACCAATTTGGGTCACATAAATTGATCGATATTACTCTCATTCACTTCTGGTGGTGATGGAAATTAGTAAATACAGTGTGTTAAACTGTTGGCAGTACCTTCTTTTTATACATACTCATGACCAAGCAATTCAACTCTTGCTTATGTACCTAACAGAAATGAGTAGATATGTGTAGCATAGACATGTACAAGAATGTTCATTAAGCATAATTCACAATCTCTCAAAACTAAAAGTGATCCCTTGTCAATAGTAGAACAGGAGATAAATGTATTAGATAACATATTCATATAATGAACTATTAAATATTATAAAGCAATGAAATAGAAAAGACTACTGCTTACAAACAGCAACAATACAAATCGATCTCATGGACTCATGCTGAGCAAAAGAACCTCAAACACAAAATAGTACATCCTACATGATTTCATGATAAAAAGTCAAAATCAATTGAAACTTATCTATGTGATAGGAGTTAGAATAATGACTTCCTTTTATGGGTATAAAATGACTGACAAACAAGCATACAAGAGGTTTGTATGGTACACTTTATATTCTATCACATGATCTTGGCACTGGTTACCTGGTGTGTTCATTTCATTAAAAAAATTATCAATGTTTAAACTTAATATATAACATTACTAGATATATTTTGCACTTCCATAAAAAGTTTATGCAAAAATTAAATAAAATGATACAAAAATATCATGTACAACTGTGTATAATTACTTCTCTTTAATGGATTAAACCACTTCATAGATGATTGATGCAACATTTAAACTTACTAATTAGTGTCCAAATATCTGGTCATAGTAATCAAGATTATTGCTACATTTTGTAGAAGTTACAGTTTATAAATCAGATAATTTATAAACTTTACCTTCTTAATTTTATTTTTTTGGTTACATAGTACAAGATTTATACTTCAAATTGGTCAATTCCATTTCAATTTTTAAAAAAAGGAAGCAGATTTTAATGGTGATCCCACTAATGTAGTCTTGATTCAGATATTTATTTTATGAGTTGATTTGGATTTCAATATAAAGAAAAATTCTATTAACTACCAATCCATTCATTTGTACTTATGTATTTCAAATTGATATGCCTCTTCATACCTGGCAATAATGATAATAATAAACATAATAAAATATATTTATTGAATATTTCTTAAGGCCATTCACCATCAGGTAAGCATTATATCCAATTCCCTCATTTAAAAATCACAACACTCTATGAGGCAATGTTAATATTTTCCCTTATTTATAAAAAGGAAACTGAGTTGTAAAGAACTGTGTTGAACCTGATACATATGCCAGGTGCTAGTACTTGAGTTCAAACCAAGCTGTCCCTGAAAAAGCTCCCATGCCTAACCATTTAGCTTAATGCTAAGGAACTAGTCCTTAGAGGTATCAGCTCTACTTAATTCCAGAGATGGTAACAGTTAAAGATCAATTGTAGCATCTTGATGCTGTCTTTACATAGCTTTCCCCTTATTTACTTAAGTGGTCTCAATTTGTTTCTTATGCATTTAAGTGCTCAATTATGTTAATGGCGTTCCCCAGGGATTTGCTCTTCCCTCTCTCTGCTTTTTCTTTATGTGATCCCACGGGCTTCCCTTATTGAAGGATAGGCTAAACTTTCCCCTCGATGAATTTGTCATACTAAGCTTTCTTGGGCTGTATTCTCTAATATTGCTTTTTATTGTAGCAGAGATTCAGATACAGGTACTCTATGATTTTTGAAATTTTAATGGATCTTTTCTACAGAATCCTTATTAAGTGATTGATGCACCTGCCTGCAGAGAGGTATTGAGAGTGTTTTTGACATATACTGATGGTTTCACTTTATTTCTACAGATGTTGCTATAAAGCTCAACCTAGTTATATCTTTCAAGCAACATATATCATCAGTATTTAGAAAACTGTATTACCATTCAGGAAGTATTTAGTTTCTAGGGTTTCAGAATGAGAAGATTTATGCATTGTATGTTACCTATAGTTTAGGCTGATAATGTTTGACTGGATTATAAAACAGATTTCAAATGCTGAAGGTATTACACACTGAAGAGTAAGTGTCAGCCTCAGGTGTTTTGATTGCTTGCTTGTTTACATATCAAATATATGCCATGCACTCAGTGAATGTAACACTCGTTCTTTATCTTTTATATGAATGTGGTTCTGAGACTAGCAATAGAGGTCCCACATAGAGGAGAGAGCAAAGAAGAATGGTTTTTGTTTTTGTTTTAATTCTGCAACTAAAACAGTGGATATAGAATTCCAACAGTTGCAAAATGTAAAATGATGACAGATTTGGTTATATTTCAAACATTTTATCTCACCCCCACTGCCATCCTACTTTAATTGTCAAAAATGTTGGTGTGTCTTATTAAAACTAGAAGCATTTAGATTCTTATTGTTAACAATATTTTATGTGTCAATTTAAAATAAAGTAAAAATTTAAAAATCTATTCTGTAAACCTTCTTATTTGTATGTATCTCATTTTTCCTCTGCCTTCATCCCTAGAATATAACATTCCCAAAAGTAGAAACTATACATTTTTATATCTCTCCACAATTTTTAGTCTAATTTACAATTCAGTCATATGGTAGATAACACATGACATAATAATATTAATTAACATGGCAGGTGCATTATATGCCCTTGTGTGATGCCTCCTATAGTGAACATAGTGGCAGCATTATGTTTATCTGCAGCTACTTCTTTTCTTCAGACCTTCAAGCACGTTGATTTCTCATTTGCCTGAATTATTAGAGTGTCACATTCTTCAAGCAATGAACCAGCAGAACAATCTATACTGCAGAGTGAGGGTCCCAATGGCTAGGTGAATCACAGTTATGGGGAATATAGGGTGAATGAGCAACAGAGTATAGGCAATAAAGCACATGGTTTAGATTAGCCTATGGTTTAGGATTATGAATAGTAAAGGTGGGTGAGAGTTGTAGAGAAGGAAATCATAAAAAGCAAAAGAATATTGTTTCAGTTATTAAACAACAACAGTGAGGAAGCAGGAAGATCACACAGACAATGAATAGGCAAGGGAATCATGTTTGGAAAAGCAGGGCCTAAAAGGATTAAAAAAATCTGTTGGCTGGGAAAATCAGAAGCTTGGTTTTCAGGATTGGATATGAGTTGAGAGTCAAATCACAATAAGGCTATTCTGATATTATTCCCTAAGTGTTGGTTATAGCTGCCAAATAATAATCAGGACTGACACCATAATGGGGCAAGGCTGAGCCTACATCCTAAAGCCAAGTGATTTCAGTTTTCAGGAAATTAATTCAGAGACTGGAAGAATATACAGGGCTGAAAGATGGGAAAAAGAACGATTTTTGTTTCCAAGGGCATTCGATTTTCCAAAGTTGTATCAATTTTGGAAGAAAAATCTTGGGCTTAGAGAAAAAGTTTAGAAATTATCCATGGATTTATTTTATCATCGATATTGACCTCATTATTTGGCTAGATGAAAGTATGCTGTATTGTTTCTTGTCCATTGACATATTTATCTGAAACTGATTTTAAGATCAGGATGAGTTCAAATCAATGCTTTATGACCAATGTCTTTAATGTCTTGTCACCATTTTTGCCTTTATTTCTGAAATCCAATGGTTCATTTTGTTTCACAGATCCATCATCACACAGAAATTTTGTAAAGAATGATGGCAATCCCAAACTCACATAATGTGGCATTGTAAATTTTGTAATAATACCTGAGAGCTCATTCTCTACATTCTAAGGATTTTGCTTTGCTCTGACGCTATATTTATGGGACATTCTCTACATAATTTGGCTTTTACCACTTTCAATTTTTTGACCTCAAGTTTAAGCACACTTTCTTAATCTAACAAATACTAAAATATTTGACATGCTAATTTTATAAATGCTTCAAGCTTCCTGTCTAGAGGACTGGTGCAACTGATTAATAACTTATTAATTTATAACATTTAATTGTATCAATAATTATAATCTAACTCTTGTTTTATAATTTCTATTCATTATGTAATCATGGAAAATAATTTAACAAGTGTAATGTTTCATATTTCTGTTATAGGTTTAATTAACTGACAGATCTGTACCTCCCAATCTCACTAAAGTAAACAAACAAGAATGTGACCTTATTCAGCATTGTCAAAACTATAGGTGTTGATGAACGACACTCTTAAATTCATTGTCACATTCAATTAGTTTCTAAATTACACCAAATTATTAGAAAAAGAATAGAAATTTAATAAATGATTTTATCTTAATCAACAAAAATATATTCTGAATTACATTTACGGAACAAATATTCTTCTGCTGTCTATATCAGCAATTTATAATTGAGTTCATCAGCAGAAATTTGATATGTGCCACAAATGTGAATGTTATAAAATATTGTGAATCTTAGAAGAGAAAATTCTACATCAAATTAATAAATACTATAATTCTAAATGAAGACATATACCAAATTTAAATAATTTATTTTGAATAAATATTAAATGTATGTACATCAAAACAGTGTTCTTTATTAAAGGAATTCAATTAATTGGAATTGCCCCCAAAATATTTTAATCAACCTCTGGTACACATTATTATAATGTCAGAAAGATATGTTTAAAGTAACTAGGAACAAAGTTTAATATGCATGGTCTGGTTGCCCAGCACTAGTGTAGTCAAATAATGGTAAACAAAAATGTGCATGTGTTGCTGGGAAGAAGCCTCTTTAAATGTTTCTGTAAAGTTAAGAGGCTCTATCTATAACACTTAAAAAGAAAGTTGCATTTTTTAAAAGTAATTGACTTTTGTCTTTTATGTACCATATTCAAATGATCTCTTATCTTATATGCATGATCGTAGATATTTTGTAAATTAGTATGACCTCACTGCATCCTAGTTACCAATTGTGGGCAATTAACTTTTTCAATTGATTTGAGTTGCTTATTAAGAGCCATGCTGACTGATAACCACAGTTTTGTAAGCTAGTTCTGACAGCAATTATAAATAAACTATTCCACTGAAAAATTTTGACTGATTGATTGAATTCACTTATTGTCTGATTGGTCTGAATGAAATTCAAGGATAAACATTTATAATAATGCAGGTTGCAGTAACTAGTTCCAGTGAAGTAATAGTGTAATTATCACATAGTTTATATTTTATATAGTGCATACAGATATCTTTTGAGTTGGTATTTGTAAATGAATTCTGCAAACAAAATACTCCTAAACCACATAGTTCTGCTCTTTAAAAAGCTAGAATTTACATAGCATAATTTGGTTTTCACAATCCATATCTGTGAGAATGAAGCAGAGATGTTAGTATTTGGGAAAGCTACTAGAAGATATAGCATGTGAATTACGTCACAATCATAGTTTGCCTAAGGCAGTCATGTAGTTCACCTAAATGGTATGGGTCCCTTTATCCTCTAGAAAATTCTCAAGGTTAGGAGTTTTCAGAAACACATTAAAAGAAAGAGAATCTTAAAAGGAGAAGCAATCAGTATCTGAGCCTGTGGTTCTCAAATTTTAATGAGCATGAGAATCATGTGAAGAGTTTTAAATAGATATTTCTTAATGCCACCTCCAAAGGTTTCTTTTTCAGTGGCTCTGGGATAAGGTTCAATAATTTGAATTACTAACAATTGCCCAGGTGATGTTATGCTGCTATGGAGAGACCACACTTTGAGAATCACTAGCTTACACAAATGAAGATTCATTCTATTTAAAATTTCCGAGTTGTAAGGGAAATTCATCTATATAGGCAATAGTTTTCTTAGGCCAAACTAAAATAATTGCCGGTGTGTCCTCCTGCCAGCCTTCCGGGGGAGGCATGAGTCAGCACACTTATGTAACCAAGGTGTTATCTCCTATGTGAACCCATGTGATCATGCTTTCCCATGGCATTTTTCCATTGTTGTTATCAGCCATATTTAAGTGCTCACCATGTTCTCAGCTGTCTTCTCACCACCAATGCATCCTCCCAACAACAAAGAACATGTCTCATCTGCCTGCTGCCACCTGCCTCTTCTTTCAACTCCCAGAAGCCTGCTCCGGTGCACTCACTAGCCACAGAGCCCACTCCAAAGAGTATAAAAGGAAAAAAACTTAAAGGAAATAATTAATAACCATGAACAAATAAAGGCATATGTGAGAAAACTGTTGGACTGGATATACCCAGATAAGGGTAATACTGAGCTAATTACTCTTTATCTTTAATTTTGATGATTTTCCTGGGATGATATACCTATTTTCAAATGGTGATGGGAAGTAACATACAATGCTGCTATTTGCCCTTATAAAAGTCTTCTCTTTGGCTATCCAGGGTCTTTTGCCTTTCTATATGAAACTTAAGATTGTGTTTTCTATTTTGGTGAAGAGTGTCATTAGTAGTTTGATACAGAGTGCATTAAATTTGTAGATAACTTTGGATAATATTGATATTTTAACAATATGAATTCTTCAAATCTATAAACATGAGATATCTTTCCATTTATTTGTGTCCTCTTCAATTTCTTTTATCAATGCTTTATAGTTTTCATTGTAGATATCTTTCAACTCCTTGGTTAAGTTTATTTCCAGATATTTTGTTTTATTTTTCATAGCTATTTTTAATGGAATTGCTTTCTTGATTCTATTTCAGATAGTTTGCTATTAGCGTACAGAAATGTATTGATTTTTGTATATTGATTTTGTATCCTACAACTGAATTTTTTTACTAGTTCTAACAGATTTTTTTGTGAATTAACTAGAATTTTCTCTCTATATAGTCATGTCATCTGCAAATACAGACAATGTTGAGCGAAAGAAACAAAGCTTCAGGTATCACACTACTGGATTTCAAAATGTACTACAAAACTATCATAAACAAAACAGCATGGTACTAGCATAAAAACAAACACATAGACCAATGGAACAGAATAGAGAACCCAGAAATAAATCTATGCATTTCCAGCCCACTCATTTTCAACAAGGATGACAAGTAAACACATTAGGGAAAGGATAGCATCTTCAATAAATGGTATTGGGGAAACTGAATCTCCACATTCAGAAGAATGAAACTATACCCCTATCTCTCACCATATACAAAGATCAACTCTCAATGGATTAAAAACTTAAATGCAAAATCCAAGACTATAAAACTACTAGAAGAAAACATAATGGAAATGCTTGATGACATTGGACTGGGCAAGGATCTTTTGAATAAGACCTCAAAAGCACAATCAACAGAAGCTTTTTAATTTGATCAGGTCCCATTTATTTATTTTTGTTGTTTCTGTGATCGCCTTTGGGGTCTTCTTCATAAATTCTTTGCCTAGACCAATGTCTATAAGAGTTTTTACAACATTTTATTCTATAATTCTTATAGTGTCATGTCTTAGGTTTAAATCTATTATCCACCGTGAATTGATTTTTGTGAGAGGTGAAAGGTGCGGATTTTTTTTCAGTCTTCTACATGTGGCTACCCAATTTTTCCAGCATCATTTATTGAATAAGAATTCTTTTCCCCAGTGTATGTTTTTATCTGCTTTGTCAAAGATTAGATGGTTATATGAGGATGGTTTTATATCTGGGTTCTCAGTTCTGTTCCATTGGTCTATGTCTCTGTTCTTGTGCCAGTATCATACTGTTTTAGTTACTATAGCCTTGTAGTATAGCTTGAAGTCTGGTAAATTCATGCCTCCCAATTTGTTCTTTTTGCTTAATATTGCTTTTGCTATATAGGGTCTTCTATGGTTCCATATGAAGCGTAAAATTATTTTTTTCTAGAGATGGAAACTATCATGACAGCAGACAACCTACAGAATGGGAGAAAATATTCACATTGCTATACATTGATAAAGGGCTGATAACTAGAATCTATATAGAATTCAGGAAAATCAGCAAGAAAAAAATCAAACAAGCCCATTAAAAAGTTGGCAAAAGATATAAACAGAAACTTTTCAAAAGGAGACAAACTAATGGCCAACAAACATATGAAAAAATGCTCAACATCTCTAATCATCAGAGAAATGTAAGTCAAAACCACAATGAGATATCACTTAACTCCAGTGAAAATGGCTTTTCTCAAAAAGTCCCAAAACAATAAAATGTTGGCATGGATGGGGACAAATAAGAACACTCATAGACTACTGGTAGGACTGCAAACTAGTACAACCTCTGTGGAAAGTAATATGGAGATACCTCAAAGAGCTACATGTAGAACTACCATTTGATCCAGGAATCCCATTACTGGACATCTACCCAAAGGGAAAAAAGGCATTCTATAAAAAAGGTCTGCACTAGAATGTTTACAGATGCACAATTCACAATTGCAAAAATGTGGAAACAACCCAAGTCCCCACCAATCCATGAATGGATTAATAAAATATGGTATATGTATACCATGGTGTTCTACTCAGTCACAAAACACAGTGGTTATCTAACACCACTTGTATTATCCTGGTTAGAGCTGGAACCCATTGTACTAAGGGAAGTATCTCAAGAATGGAAAAACAAGCCCAACATATATTCGGCATCAAATTGATATTAATTGATCAACACTTACGTACACATATAGTAGTAACAGTCATTGGGTGTCAGGCAGGAGACAGGAGGAGGGGATGGGTATATTCACACCTAATGGGTGCGGTGCTCACCGTCTGGGGGACGGACATGCTTGAAGCTCTGCCTCGGGTGGGGCAAAGGCTATATATGTAACCTAAATATTTGTACCCCTGTAATATGAGGAAGTAAAAAAATCACAATCAACAAAAACAAAAATAGACAAATGATATTACATCAAATTAAAAAGCTTCTCCACAGCAAAGGAAACGATCAATAAAGTGAAGAGACAACCTACAGAATAAGAGAAAATATTTGCAAACTATGCATCTGACAAGTGGTTAATATCCAAAATGTATAAGCAACTCAAATAACTCAACAGCAAAAAACAATAATCTGATTTTAAAATGGACAAAACATCTGGATAGAATTTCCTCAAAAGTAGACTTACAAATGACCAACACATATATGAAAAATGCTCAATATCACTAATCATCAGAGATATGCAAATCAAAAACACAATGAAATATCACCTCTTCCCAGTTAGAAAATCTATAATTAAAAAAAATATGCTGGTGAGGATGTGGACAAAAGGGAACTCTTGAGCAGTGTTGACTGGAATATAAAGTAGTACAGCCATTATAGAAAACAGTATGGAGTTTCCTTTAAAAAAGTAAAAAACTGAACTACCATATAATCCATCAATCCCATTACTGGGTATATATTCAAAGGAAATAATATCAATATGGCCAAGAGACATCTGCATACACATGTTTATTGCATCACTATTCACAATAGCTAAGGTGCATATATGCAATGGAATACTGTTCAGCCATAAAAGAGTATTAAATCCTGTCATTTGTGGATACATGATTGAACCTGGAGGACATTGTGTTAAATGAAATAAGCCAGAAAAAGAACAGAAAAAGAAACAATGCATGATATCATCACTCATATGTGGAATCTATAAAAGTTGATTTCATAGTAGTAGGGAGTACTAGATTCTGGGGAGGATTAGGGGAAGGGGGACTAGGAGAAGTTGATCAATGAATAAAAAGTTACAGTTAGATAAGAAGAATACATTTTGGTGTTCACAGTAGGATAACCATAGCAAATCATAATGTAATATATATTTCAAAATAATTGGAAGAGATTTTGAATGTTATCACCACAAAGAAAAGATAAATATTTAAAGTGAATTGTATGGTATTTATCCCAATTTGATCATTATACAATGTATACATGCACTGAAGTATCACATTGTACTCCATAAATATGTACAACTATTGTGTCAATTATAAATAAAAAATTATATTACAAAATAAAAATAGATTTTAAAAAGCCACCGTCTATTTTGAACTGATATTTTTGAAAGACAAATTTCTACCAAATTGGCTATATAGGTGAAAGATTTTTAATAAAAATTGATTGTAACTTTCTTAAGTGGAATAACTTTAATCCAGTAAAAGATATGCAACTTGAAGTATGACCATATGGGCTTAAACTTTCTCAAAATATCTATTTAGAATCAGCAGGATTTTTAACTGCATAACTAATTATTTTACTGATTTGACAGAGGTTCCTAGAGCTGTGTACGTTGGTCCCCATGTGGACTTCTTAACAATCACAGTGAGCTACTGAACACCTGTCAGGAAAGAAAAAGTATAATGAATTGTAGAAAATAACATGAATTATAAAATGTTCTACAATCTAAAACCTCAATGTTGTATAATATGTTTTAAGTTTATTCTCTAGTTCCTCTTTCTTCATCTTTCTTCATCTCTCTCTTAATATCCTACGCCCTCCTTTCTCAGAAAAGGAAGACTAATAGACATGGCAATCCCAAAACTTCACCAGCTATTTGCACTAGACATTTCTTCAATTTTCTGCCTTTTCCATTTCTTTGCTTTCTATTTTATTATCCTATTTTCATCTTTGCCTTTCTTAGTGACCAACAGCTGGCACTGGTAGGTGTAGTGGTTTTAGTGTCATGATTAGGGCAGTCAATCAATAGAGGAAATTAAAACTGCACTTTGACATGTATCTGCGTATATCAAACTTTAATGCACTTCCAAAGGGGAAGCTGAATTTAAAGATGGTGGGAATGTGTGGAAAATTATATATGCATATACAGTTTGCATATCTCTTATCTGAAATGCTTGAAACCAAAAGTGTTTTGGATTTTGAATTTTTTCATATTTTGGGATATTTGCATATACATAATAAGATATCTTAAGAATGGGACCCAAGACTAACATGAAATTCACTTTTGTCTCATATACTACTTATACACATAGCCTGAATTTAATTTTATACAACATTTTTAATAATTTTATATACAAAACAATGTTTTGACTGCCCTTTGACTGTAACCTGTTGTATGAGGTCAGGTGTGAAATTTTTTAATTGTGGTGTCAAGAAGTTTCATATTTTGGAGCCTTTCAGATTTTGGAGCACTTCAGATTTTGGCTTTTCAAATTAGGGATGATCAACCTGTATAGGCATACCGCAGAGATATTGTGGGCTCGGTTACAGATAACCACAATAAAGTGAGTCACACAATTTTTTTTTGTTTCCCAGTGCAAATAAAGGTTATGTTTATATGGCACTGTAGCCTATTAACTATATGATAGTATTATGTCTAAACAACAATGTACACATCTTAATTAAAAATATTTTAATGCTAAAAAGTAGTAGTAGAAATGTTCATTCCTGCTCAGAAATATTTATATAATGTCATTAGACAAGGACACTTTTTGATCCATGCAGGACTGGAAAAAACACTTTTAAGATTATATTATCAGTATTGAGTTTTGCTGTGATAAACTCATACGTAAATGTCCTTTTGATATACTGATTTGGTGAGGCATAAAGACTTACATAGGCTTCTATATTTGTAACCCTAATATATTCTTAAACTTTATGTCAGTATCCCAACACATAGCTTAGTAAAAGAGCCAAAACAGGTAAGTAGACAAATAATGCTACAAAACAAGCTACAGTATTTCTAAAAAAAGCAAAGATACTAAAAAGTTCTGGAGTATTTAGATAGGAAGATTATATTTGATTGGTGGGATCAGCATTATTAAGGAGTGTTTTAAGGGGGTACTTCTAAGTAATTTGGTTTTAAGTATCATTTTTGATTAGTTCAATCAATTAAGAATTGAGAGTCAGTATACTTTAGTGGAAAGAGCAAAGACTTCAGAGTTTTGAGGAAACCTTGAGAATTGAAACCCCAGATTTTCTGGTTTTCTCTTATTTCTAGCAAATCTTCACCTCTCCAAGCCTAAATTTACTTTATATAAAATGAGGAAAATAATATCTAATGCCCAGAGACGTTTGTATGATTTGAGTATCTAAAGCAACTAGCATACTTCTTGCCATGAAATGAATTCCCACTGAGTAGTAACTATTATTTTAAGTTACACTCTAAACCCCATTGTATGGGATTTCATGTATTAGCCATATACTTTGAGAATATCCATATCTTCCACAGACACTATTATAACCTTCTTGAATTTTCATTGTTCAAATTACATATGCTTGCCATCTTCACTAAAAATATTTTTCAAATCATAGTATGAATGTAAGCATAAAATATCACAAATATGATTATTTTGAGAAATATATTGATTTAAGGTTATGTTACATTTATATGCTCATATGTAAGAATTCATAGGAAATATAGAACTATTATAGTATATGTGACAATTGATGTAGTATATTGATAGTATATGTAGTATATTGATGTAGTATATTGATAGTATATGTGACAATATGATGCAATTAATCAATATTATTAAATAGATTAGGTGATTATGTGTTTAAGAAATTATTTTGAAATGTAAAAATAAACATTTGAAGTAGAAGAATGTAGAAATAAATTGTAACATAACTAGAATTGGTGTGTTGGGCTATGCCAATTTTTCAGTAGGGTAGTTGTTTTTCAACCCTTGGTGCTTCTTCTAGTGCCTTGTAGGATATCCTCACAGGAATAGCCTAGATATTTAAAAGAAAATAAACTTGTGAAGTTGAAGTCAAAGTTTCCACTATGTTAATCATATTTTCTTATATTGCAATTGGTATTAATCGGTGCTTAACAAATGTTTGTGGAAATTGTAACTAACCTGAGTCAAATTTGAGGCTTATATTTAACTTTTGGCCTTTATAGTCTGCATTGCTCACTCTTGTTCACAGTTCATCTGATTCTGATTCATTATTACTTTTTTATCATTTTTTTAGTATATGCTTTCCATTAATATACCTGAAGTCCTATGTGAAATCAGACTAATCACCAAAACAAATAAACTCCCAGGTCAGTGTTTGTTCAGATAAAGCTTGGCTTCTATATCATCTGTGTTAAATAAGAACATTGCAAAATAAATAATATTTTGTATTTTTGTGTGTCTGTGTGTTCTAATAAAGGGACATATTTTCTATGGACACTAGCATCTGTTTGTTCCTGATACAAAGGAACAAGGAAATATGTTTTAGTGGCTTGACCAGAAACATTAATAGTAGGCTATATTATTACCTCCATGACTCCCATTGTCCTTTTTGACACACTCAAGGGTAAAGTGTATGTAGATTTCTCTCAGCTTTTCAGAATCCAAACAGAATATATGAGCAAATAATCCTGTTATGCAATGTAGTATAGTTTATATACATTTTCTAATTTTCTTTTTTCAAGTCATGTATTTTTCGTTGGTTGCTTCTGAATAGAGGTATTTAAAATAACTTTCTCTTTGTCATCCACTTTATTGTTCTTCCATTTATCTTCCTGTGCAGCTTTGAACCATGCAATGCTTCATTCTTGAAGCAGGAAAAGCTGGTGTCCTGTTTGAGTTGTGGCCTTGAAGTCAGGCCACAGGAGAAAAGGGACAGGCCAACCAACTTCTGTGGACGGAGACTTAGACTAAGGGAAACTGCTTCAGGCAAGAAATCTATCTACGAAGAGTCAGCAAGCAGGTATTTAAAAATCTTTCACATGAGGAGATAGTATGTTGTTGGCAGTGTGTAAGATAAAATGAACCAAGGTGTATTGCCAAGGTGTATTACCAAGGTGAAGCATGTTTCAAAGCAACTAAGTCTTTGAGTTAGTAATCATTTATTTATTCATTCAACATTCATTCAATCATTTATTCAAAAATATAGTGTCTACTGAATGCCAGTATTGTTTTAATTAATACCTGGGGATACAATAGGAACTTAAACAAAACAAAGTACCTGCATCAATGAAGCTGTTATTCTAGTGGAAGAAGCAGGAAATAAACAAATATAATATCATAAATGATAAAGTCTGTAAAGGAACATAAAACAGAATAAGAAGATAGAATCATGCCTATTATTTTATATAGAATGGTCAGGGAAGTTCACTACTTCTCATATATAACAGAAAAAAAAGGTCTAAATCTAGTCTGCTTTCCAATGAATACTGATACAATTGTTTAAGAGATTCTGAAGATTTTGGGGGAACTTGATAATGTCATCTTCCCTGATTATGTTTTACCTTACTGGAGACAATCAGCTTTCCCCATTCAGTTGTGCAGATATTACTAATCTGGTAGAAAATATTTTGTTTCCCAGCAGTCCATAGAGCTTGCAATTCAGCATCTGGTTAACAGTGAATATAGCAGAGGTAGCATTCCCAGCAGGAGAGGAGTGGAAAGATAAAAACTATACCTCAGGACAATTTGACAAGGATTTTAAACCTAGGAAAGAAACCTGGTCTTTTGGAACACCTTAATCCCTTATATTTTACTGAGTACTTTCTTCCTTTGCTTTTCAGAAACCCTGATGTAAGGCATAAGACACCACACTCAGTGAAATACACCTGTGGTCCTCTTGGTTTTCAGCATTTCAGAGATGTGGGATTGAGGAGAAAGAATATTTTTGCCACGTCCATCAGGCCAGGATGTGGTCCTATAATTCTAAGCTGGAATTTAGAACTCATATTTCCAATAGAGATGTTAAGTTATTATGCAAGCTACTTAGGGCTTGTGGTAATGTTATTTGCCCACTCTATTATTTATTTTCATTTGTTTTACTTGCCTTTAATTTATATGGTCACATACATACATACATATATATAATGCATACATAATGCAACTATATTTTATTTATATTCTCTTTGGGTGCCCAAGAATTAAAAAAAATTAGTGAAGACCAACTTGGGAAATAACCTATAACCACCATACACAATATTATATGGTAAAATGAGTTCCTGATGCCAAACAAATGACAACAAAGCACTCAGAGAATTTCACCTGTTTGTTAAGTTGGAAACCACTTTACATTGGAGCTTCTGAATATAATCTAATAAATTCTATATAAAGAACAATGGAAGAGTTCGAGACCAGCCTCAGCAAGAGGCTACTACTACGTAGGCTACTATGTTTCTACTAAAAATAGAAAAATTACCCAGGCATCATGGTGCACTCATCTATAGTCCCAGCTACTGGGGAGGCTGAGGTAGGAGGATCGCTTGAGCCCCGGAGTTTGAGGTTGCAGTGAGCTACAAGATGCCACTGCACCCTACCCAGGGCAACAGAGTGAGACTCTTTCTCAAAAAAAAAAAAAAAAAAAAAACAAGAAAACAGAACAATGGAAGACATAATGACCCACACATACACACAGTATCATTCTCTACTGAATGAAGAAAAACCAGAAAATGACTGATTTTCCACATATAAGTTAAAATGATAGACTACCATATAGTTGCTCCCTTACATTTTTCCCTTTCAAAATATCTTTAAAACTGTAGTATCAGGAATAAAACCTCATAAAAAATTTAATATCATGAGTTATTTTGTAGAAAGAAAATTAATTCACATATATTACTAAATAGAAGTCCCGAATGGTAAAGCTCTTCCTGGAAAAGGTTATTTGTAATGACCAAATTCGTCACTGTTTGGAATCTTGTAAAGGTCATAATAGAAGGTTTTCACTTGTTTTAAATAAAATTCTATATTTTAAAAATAAATATGCTTTTCTTCCATTTCATAGAAATATCAACGCTGTTTGCACTATAATTTACTTTTTGAGCCTCTGACATTTACCCAGCTGACTGTCTTTGGAGAACAATCTCTTGACTGAGAAGCACTCTAGGTAAGAAAACTGTCAATTACAAATTACTGTTTGATGCATTGCAAAGTGCAGGAACTCTTCAGATTTAAAGAATTACCTTGTTAAATATTTTTGCGTCTACTAACTCTAACTTAAATCTAAAACAGAGCCTTTTTATAAATGCAGAGTAATTTGACTAACAAAGATAACATCAAGGAAGAGGAATTCCTCAATTAAAAGAATAATTGTGCTATCAACCTAGTAGTGGAGTATTGCTGAGTTTATAAAATGTTAAATTAAGTTTGAAATATTTTGAAAGTCTCAGTATTATAGACTTACCTTGTTATATTGAGGGAAATATATTTTATTCATAAAATGAGTAATTGAAATTTTGACTTGGAATGGCACAATTTTATATATATATAATTTAAATTAATTGTAGAATAGGCATTATTTTTAATGATGTAAGAAGAATGAATATATAATATATTAAGGTCAATGTTTTGTATTTATTCTGAACATATTTTAATATGTGTGCTACATAAACAAGATACATTCTCCAAAAGTAAAGTAAATACTTTTAAAGGATAATTCAAAGTGATATTTAAAAAGAAGAAAAAGAAGCCAATGGGATATAACTGACTGTCAATTTTTTTTTCTTGCAATTCTCAGCATTGTAAATTATGTATTTACAAATGTATGGTGTAACATATTAATCTAATTTATGCCTCCAGTATCATGTTTATTTACCAAACTTTTATTATAGAAATGTTTGGTAAACCTGTACCTCCAGTACATATTCTTGAAAATATTATACATTTAAAATTGGAATCATAACACTTGCTAAAAAAGAATTTCACCTTTCAGTAAAATTCAGTGTAAGCTCTGGAATGAATGACAGGTAAGTGCCTTTATATTCACACAGCAATCCTCTCCAAAAAGAAATAAGATTAAATTACTCTTATTATGGCTATAGGTGAGTTTAAAGGGTTGTTTGGATTTAATCAAATAAAAATTGTGTCTTAAATATGTATCATTTTAAGATTTCCATGTTTTATTTTAAGATAAAATATTATTCAATTTTATAGAGCTGATATACATATATACAGTATATATATTGTTAGAGCTGATATATATGTATTTGAGGGGATATATACACACATATAATTGCACACATACAAACTTACATATGTTTGTGAACACACAGTGAGTGCTCAGGTAATCGTTCCTTTCTTTGTCACTTTCCAGTATCTAGTGAATTCATTATGACCATTTTTTACAGACAAAAAATGTTCCACTTCAATTCTATGATATTACACAAAATATGTGATTTGACAAATCAGAGCTGGTTTGCATAATGAGTGCCAAAATTAATTTATAACTTCATTAATGCATTCATTCAAAAATTTCATGTTAGATGCTGAACTTTTTGAGTTACAATTCCAAATAAACCAATGGTTCTGTCTTCCAAGAGGTCACAATCTCATTGAGGCAAGCAATTAAACAGGTGACTTAAACACAGTGTAAGAAATGATATTATACAATGATGGTAAACTTATGGGGACATATCAGACAGGCAGTTGAGGAATTTATGAATGGCTTCCAAGAGTATATGACTTCTAAACTAGATAGTAAAGGATTAGCAGAAATTGGCTAAATAAGCCATGGTCACTATGAAGAAGGCAGACCTCATATCTAAAAGCAACATTAATAGTTTTGCAATGAAAAGACAGGTCAAATAAAATAAATATATTATTACATTCTCAAATACTCCTTATTGATAACTAATCACAAAGTCCACAGTTTTCATCTGAACAGGTTGATGGAGTTTAGACAACAATTTCCAAGTCTAGACTGTAATGATTTTTGCAGACTCCTGCATTTACTTGTTTGTTTCTCTTTGAGCAAATGAGACTTTAAATAGCTCATTTAGTATTTGGCTTCCCAATTCCATTTAAGAAATTCCCAACTACTATAAAATATTATGATAATTCAATTATGATTTAAATAACACAAATTCTTAAAATTATGATTTTGTTTTTTTAAAAGGTGATTATATAGTGGTGCCATTTCCAGTTTCAAATTGAAAATCAGACTTTGTCTTTCTCTAGGCCCAATTCTATGTGTTGCATACTGTTTTGGGGCACATGATTATCTGCCAGACACCTGCAATGTGTTTCGTTGTTATGATCAAAAGTGTGCCTTCTTTCATCTGTTCGTTCTTTCTTGTTATTTCCCTGAACTTTGCTAGCATAGAGGGCATCCTTATTAGAATGTTCATCAAACAGAGGTTTCAGCACTGCCTGTGTTAATAAAATCATCAGGCATTCCTTTATAGGCATGACAGGGAGAGACTACTCATCTATCATGAGTGTTTCATTAAGTGCCACAGAGACAAGAGCTCCAGGAACAATGCCAGATTTAAAAAAAATATTAGGGTTTCAGTATCATGGATTTTCCCTCATTTCAAGATCTGTCCAATTTGTGGAGTTACTCGCCTGTGCATTATCACAGCACCCCTTGACACTCAGAATACAGACACTTTGATTTGTATTCTTTTGTATTTTTGAATGGATAACTCAGAAAATGTTCTGCTCAGTAACCTGTCCTTGTCATCCAAAAATGGACAAAGAGGAAAAAAAAATCTTCAAAGTTCCAGTTAAAATTCCCTCTACAAAAGACTTTGCAAAAGAGTTAATCTTCTTTGTATTATAATTTTAGTTTTTAAGCAAATGCTCACATATATTTTAGTAAATCTTATCAACAAAAGAGGGTTATTGTTGACCAATTTCATTAAAATCTATAACTTCAGTTATACCAGGAACACCATTCAAACATCCATAGATACCCCTAGACAGACGAACCACCTAATAGTAGAGCTACCTGAATCAAGTTGAATAATAAAAATACTATTTTAAAAAAGATATAGCAAATTGCTTATGTCTGTTCTTTCCAGGGGTTGCATCTATAACCTTTAAATCATGTCTTTCGTCTGCAATTAATCAAATATTTTCTTCTCCAGTCAATGATAGGGAATTGACCATGTTGAACCTGCAGGTGATGTCTGCAGTGTCTTCCCCATCAGGTTTACATTGTGTAGCAAGATCACCCCTCCCTGACACCTGCACATTGCAAACTGTTTTAGATGTGCTCCGATAATAGCGTCCCTGTTGTCCTACAGACAAACCCTCAACTTGAATGTATGCTGATGGAAAGCTGGTGTCTGAGCTATCATTCCGTTGATAGAGAAGCTGCCACCCTACTCTTGTACAAAAAAGCTTTGCCATTGAAACTGTTAAGATATGTCACAAATACCTACCACTGGTAGACTTGGAAATTTGCCAGGAAGAAAGGTTTTATTTGCCTCTGGAGCCAGTCATTAGCTTCATAAAGTTATTTTTTTCCTCGTCCACCCTTTGGCCTCTACCCCTAATCCTAAAATTCTTCATCTAGGTTCCAAGATGGAAATCAGACTAATGATTTGTCTTAGTCTTTAATCTTTACGCTGTAAGTTTAAGAAGGTGAGATCAACAAGGTGGCTGGGACCTGATCTGTGAAACCAAAGCTTTCAATAAACAAAACACTCTACCATGTATCATAAGAATTAAGATTAGACAAAGAAAGAGAAGAGTGGAATATCAATTTTGGTTCACGAAGTTAACATAAAGCCATAAAACATTGTCACAAATTTAAATTGCATGCATTTAATCACATGTGGTAATAAATACTAATAGTTTTTCATTCCAGTCACCATTTTGTGAGTACGGTGTTTAGCTTTCATTTTAGGCAGTTTTCAAAATTGAGATTTCTTTTTTTATTATTTCAATTAGCAACTAAGTGTTGAGTATCTATAGTTTTTTCTGTGTATGGATGATCCACTCCTTAAGGATGGGGCCTTGTTGACACAGCTCTAAGCTAAGGGACTGGCACATAACACTGGACAGGTAAGTATTTGACCAATGAATACAGTATACCAGGGACCAGCAGGTACTAAATTACTGATGATTTAGTCCTCAAAATATTTATAGTTTTTCCCCATGGCAGACACATAAATAGATGCTTAAATTTATTGTCTGAGACTAAGGTTTGTTGCCAAGTGTTCTGGGGTTCTAAAAGAAACTGGGGCACTAGAAATCAGCATCCTGGAAGAGGTGGCATTTGAACTGAATAATATTCAGCTTAATTTGGAAAATGTTTTTAAAAATAAGCAGGAATTAGATTAAGAAAAGGAGAAGCTGAACCATGGAATGCAAACAGAATGTGTGAACAGAGAAAGAAAACAACACAAAGCATTTGGAAATAGTACACAGTTGTACATGGCTAGAGAAAGAAGTTGTGTATATTTATGTAAATGGTTTTGACTAATGCTACAGTAATAAGCAGGTCCTATCTAGATCACAAAGAAATGTCATTTTTAATTGAAGAAAATGGACTTCTTTCTGAATGCTAGGGAGAAATCAAAGAACTTTAACAAAGGAAAAGACATGATCCAATTGACACTTAGAAAGCCACTCCAGCTGTAGGTAGGAGCAGAGTTTTGATATGGATAGACAAGAGAGAGCAAGACCAGTCAGAAGATTAAATGTAAATTTATAATTACATAAGGAGTAATGTGCTTTTTGCTCATTATTCATTTTAATTTTTTAATATAATTTCATTGATGTTTGTATTAAAATATTTATTTCAAAATCAGTGTGACAGTATTTTAAGGATTTTCTGTAACCCCATCGTGTGATAATAAGTTTCTTTTTAATTAGTGGGAATTGACACAAATTTTTTTTAATAAAAAAGCAATGTTATATTTTCAAATTTTAATTAGAAGTGGTGATTAATAGAGTGCACAGTTTGGGTATTAGCTAGCCTGGACTAGATAAAATTTGTAACCTTAACCTGAACCTTGCCATACTTTGAATTTTCTTCTAAAGCAAATGTAAACAGTGTCTCTTTCAAATTTCTCCCATCAGTGGCTTTAATTAGTGATTAGTGGTTATTGCTTGTGGTTTCTGCATCTCCTCTATTAATGAAAGGTCACAAACTAATGATTACTTTAAAATGTGCTAAAATGAATCATCCTTCAAAAATAACTTTTTTGTTACTGTTCTATGCATGCTGCTTTCAAAAACAAGATGAAGGGTAAGCTGGGAATAATAAATAATGTTATCTTGAGTTTTTATAACCATTTTTCTTTCTAGGAAGTGGGGAAAATATATTCATCAAAACCACACTCCAAAAGTGTGACAGCATTAGCTTTTCCATTCCAAAAACTCAGGGTTTAGTATAATGTAAAATGTAAATGATTAGTCAATTCAGGTCAGTCTAAAAGGGACAACAAAGTGACATTTCAATTTAAACAGAAACTACTATAGCCAACCTTAATCAGATGTTCTAATAAATGAGTTGAGGAACAATATTTCATATTTCTTAATCCAGAAGAAAACCAACTGCCATGACTCTTGTTCAAATGCCACAGAAAACAATATGAAAATAATCATGAACTGAATTGAATATAAATGTGTTATTCTAAAGTGCAGATTCTACTCTATTTTTGTTTTCTTTCAAATACCATGTAATCATTCAAAAATGTACATTATTTAATACAAGTTAATGACTATTTATAAAACACTTACTATGGGTAAGGTGTTATGTTTTGTTAAGTGACATAGACTGAAAGAGAAATTCATCATGTATTCAGTCATTCATTCAGCAAACAATTGTTGATCTATAGTTATTCATAAGTTCTGTAGTAGATTGGGGATTTATTTACAAGAAAAGAAAGACCTTGTAACTGACCTTAGGAAGGAAAAGACACATTAATCAAATAATCTCATTAACAAAGACAAATTGACAACTTTGCTAAGTGGTATGAAGGAGAGATATACCATACATATGTGAGGGTATATTCTAATCAGAAAGGTCAGGGCAATCTTCCTTGCGGAAGTTATACTTTAATTGACATCTGAAGGATGAATTGGATTTGACAAGTTAAAGGGGGAAAGGGAGAGGAGCTAAGATAAAGGAAACAGCATGTGTAAATTCATTGTATAGGGTAAATAGTAATCACAATGATTACTGTTAATCGAAAAGAGACCTGGGTTATTGGAGTTGAGAAAACTTAGGGTGGGAAGATTCCAATAGGAACTTCTTGAAGAATTTTAAGGAGGGGTGGGAGAATTTAAAGGAGAGGGCCTTAAAGAGGCAATATCAAATTCTTATTTTGAAAATATCTCTCTGGTTATCTTATGGAAAATAGATTAGATAAAACTCAGAGTAATAGGTCTAGTGCCAAGGAAAAATGTGAGGTAGAGATGAACATAGGTGTTGGCTGATCCCTGGGTGTGACTGAGATTGCCTAGGAAGATAATATGAAGTGAGAGAGGAGAAAGCTTTGGGTTGAGTCTTGAGGAACTCTAAATTTATTGCCTATGTAGAGAAAGGTGAGCCTACAAAAGACAAAAGAAAGGAATAGTCAGAGGTTTGGGAGAAAACTAGGAGAAAGACATGTCAAGAAAATGGAGGGGGAAAAGTCTTTAAGAAGATGGTGGTTCACAGTGTTAAATGTTACAGAGATTTGAAATAAAATAAGTATTTTAAAAATACTCATTAGCTTCATCAACATGAAGTCATTGGCAACGTTGCTAAAAATTATTTTGTGGAATTACAATGATAGAAACCATATTAGCATGGGTCAAACAGTAAATAAGAACAAAGGAAATTGAAATTGTGGTAAAAGCCACTATCTAATTATCTGTAAAGGGAAGAAGGGAGTTGAGCCTATAAGTGGAGAGGAATGAAAGGGAGAATAAAGTTTGGGTTTGGGTTTGTTTTTGATTTTTGTTTGTTTGATTAAATACATTTAACTATGTGTTTAGGATCTCCATGAAAATGAGGAGAAGTGGGATATGTAGGAGAAAGAAAGTATAAGCTCATCAGAAAGGGATAAAGAGCCTATGAGTACAAAAATGGATGGGATCTATAAACAGGAAGGGATATTATCATGAGACAGAATCATGGAGAATACCTTCACTAGTAGAATGGTCTACGTGGATAGGCATCCATATTGGAGGCCCAATCTGGTGGCTTCTACCTTTTGTTTTAATAGAGTAGAAGGTAAATCACAGGAAAGATGGATTGTTGATTTGTCCAAGGTTGGGATTAAAATAATGATGAAAGCTCTAGAAGGCATGAATAATATCAAGAGTGCCATGAAGTCCAACTAGTGGAGAGAAAATATTGAGAAAAAGTAGAGGGGTCAGTAAGAGGAAGGAAGGCAGTGATTACATTGCAAAATAGTTGTAGTGCGAGGACTTCAATAAATACTCTGACAGGAGAGGGGTAACAAAGAGCTTGTAGTTTATAAACAAATAAAAATGTCATAAGAGAAAAGGCAGAGTTCCCTTCCAGAGTTCTAAGAAGGGAAAAACGTTTGCAAAAGAAGTCAATGAAGACCTGATGGAGTTGAAGGATTGGACATGTACTTTAATTGGTGGCAAGGATGCTTCAGGTAGGAGTTAGATTGTGCTGTTGGAAATTAAGAGAATTCCAGTTAAGAGAATCCCAGTTAAGAGAATCAGGAATAAAGAAACAATGACAGGTAGTTCGGGATACAGGTTGAGTATGGCTTTCAAGAACATGTAAATACCTATTTAATTTTAAAAGCTTCCATAGTAAAAAGCAAAGTCAACAGAGATTTCTAAAGAATATCTGAATAACAAGTAGATAAAAAAATAGAATGTATTTGGCCAGATATTTTCTGAATTAAAAAAGACCAACTGTGGGTCTGACAATGAAATAATGATCAAGTGCCACAATAAAAATATCAACACAGCTACACTTTGCTTCATTAAACTCTGATTACCATTAACAGGTGAACCAAAATACTGGCCTTTTCCAAATGGCATGTTGTGTAAATTTCTGAAGCAAAAAATCAGAAATTTGATCTTTAATGCAAAATTAGATATATAAGAGGCATCTGATGATTAGAGATGTTGAACATTTTTTTATATGTTTGTTATCCATTCTTATATCTTCTTTTGAAAAATTTCTATTCATGTCCTTTGCCCTAATCATCAGGGAAATGCAAATCAAAACCACAATGAGATATCACTTAACTCCAGTGAGAATGGCCTTTATCAAAAAGTCCCAAATCAATACATGTTGGCGTGGATGAGGAGAGACAGGAACACTCATACACTGCTGGTGGGACTGTAAACTAGTGCAGCCCCTATGGAAAGCAATATGGAGATTCCTTAAACAGATTCAAGTAGACCTTCCATTTGATCCAGCAATCCCATTATTGGGCATCTACCCAGAAGAACATAAGTCATTCTACAATAAAGACACCTGCACCCG
>CM052444.1:58016364-58035768 GCA_028533085.1 Varecia variegata
TTCTAGAAATGAATTGCTTGATAAAACCCAGTACTAATTTGATTGCCACAGAAGACCTTTTCTGATTAGCAAAAGGAAGTTGGAGCAGGGAAAAGACTTGCCTCAGAAAAGTATGAAGGAGACATTTCTGTACATAACACTGAGAGGTTAAGATCATAAAGACACACACAAATGGTTATCAGCTACTTATGCACAGCACAGGCTTTATATTATCTCATATATATCACATATGTATTCTTAAAACATCTTAGAAGAAAAATGTACATACACACATTTATTGCATTGTACGTGAGATGTCAATGTTATAGATTAAAATATATACTTATCCTATACTATGATTAGCATTTTGTACTTTTCAACACAGAACCTTACTTCATCAGCCAGAGAACTAACTCAAGAAGGAAAGTCTCATAGAGTTCTTATTTATTATAGAGATCAATGTAGAGATATTAGAGGGGTGCATTTCCGATCACTGGGGAAAAGAAATTGCCTATTGGTTATTTTGCTATGTAGTGTCACTTCTAAAGAATGCTGCTGAGAAGTTAAGATGGAAAAGACAAAAAGTCCTTTAAACTTGAAACATGGAGACTTTGTGACAAATTATTAGATGGTGTGGTGGCTTGGGAGCAAAAGTGGAGAGATTTATTGAGAGAGTGATAGGGAAAGTGTTAAAGAAGGATTTTTGTTTTCAGTTGGGAGATGTTACCATGTTTTCATACTGAATTGGAATGATCTAATGGAAATGAACGTATTAATGACTTTAGACATTGAGGTTATATTTGAAGAATGGAAGCCTCTTTGAAGGAAAATGTCGGAGGGGGAGGCCTAGACCACAAGCAAAGGAGATGGAACACCAGGAGAGATGAAAATTGAGAAAGATATTTTACATTTGATGGTTTCTATTTTCTAACTGTTGTATAAAGTGGTGACATTAGCTTTGAATAAAATGAGGTTACAGGAATTTGAGGGATAAGTGTAGGTAATTGTTTCCTTCTTTCATAACTACCTACTAAAGGGGAAAATGTGCCATAGCTGAAAATATAATCCACGATCCCTTCCCACCTCCCCAATCTCAACTTACATCAATCTTTCCCAGGGCCACTGAGCTCCAGCAGTACTCATTTTCTTTCAGTACTTTCTGTCTTTCGAAAGGACACCTTCTTCCCCAATTCGGGGTTTTAGAAAACTGATCTTTATCCACAAAATTCTTCTCTATTCAACCTTTGCAATTCAGATCTCAGCAAAAATATTTCCCCACCAGGGAGGCATTATGGAGTGTTTATACCATCCCTCTCCCAGGACTTTCAGTATCATTACTCTAGTTCAGTATTTTTATAATATTATGCCTGACAGATAACAAGTACTTAATATATGTTTGTTCAATAAATAAATAGCATTTACGACTACCTGATATTTCCCTTATCCTTATTTCTTTACTCAATTTTTGTTTGCTCTTCTCTCCAGATCCCAATGAAAGATAAACCACATAAAAGCAAGATTTGTTTTGGATTTTTCACTTACAACTAACTCTAGCACTTAGAACAGTTCTTGGCACATAGAAGGTTATCAATGCATATCTTCTAGATAAGTGAATAAAACATGGAATAATAGCAGTCTACTTAACAATAATTTTGTTAAATTTAAAGTGATATCAGTCAGCTTTAAATGATTGTGTGATTTTCTCCAAGAAGATGTAGTTGATCAGGTGCATGGATTATCCAGGGTTGGAATATTCACCAGTGAGTGAGACAGAGGGAGGGAGTCATGGTGTTCATGATAGAGTGATTATGTTGTTGGGCCATGGAAGATCAAGGCAGAAGGGCCTAGTAGAAAGTGAAAAATGAGTATGATTAATGAATTGTTAAAATTAATGTAATCAAAAATTTTTATTGCTAAAGGTAATTAAACAGGTGAGATAAAAGAACAGAAAAACATGATTAGAGAGGAAAATATTTGAAATAGAAAACTCAGAAGTTGCACAGTTTTTGGTAATGACAAGGTCTGAATATATAGCTTACACTAAAGGGAGTGAATGGCTGAAAATAAGTAAAAGAAATGTTCATTGGAGGTAAGGAAGTAAAGGAACCAAGAGTACAGGCACTTAGATGTTTCACTTACGTAAATATTGAATGCATGAGAATGGAGACAGGAGTAAGGATGCAGGGAAAGATTACAATTTATAAACTGAACTCTTCAGTTAATCAGAATGACTAAGAGATCAGAATATTGAGAACAAAGAGAAGAGGGTAGTAGGTGACTGAATGTGATGATATGAGCTTCAAAAGAATAAGAATTTTCTGTTATGATTTTTATTTTTATGTCTGTAAACTTTGTAAAGGGGGAGAAAATAATTTGGAAGTTGCAGCTGTGGGCAATGCAGACAAACTGCTAGTCTCTCTGACTTGACATAAAACAAAAAAACCTTCACAGAAATGACAGCAGTAGAAATGGCAAGAAGGAGTCAGCTGAAGAGAATGTTCAAGAAGGGATGGTGGAGGTAAGTTTGCTGTGGTACATCATAGCACATAGCCATAGTAGTTTGGATAAGGGCTATCACCTTACCACATGTTTTTGGGAAGAGGGAAATTAATTTGTTTTGATAACGAAAGCATTGAACACAAAACGAATTCAATGCCTATCAGTAGTGCCCTCAAATCTAGAAATTACAAGTCATCAATGGGGAACTAATTGGCATTGCTGAGTCAAAAGTTGATTGCTTTGTTTTTATTTGCTACCTATCTATATCCCACTCAGCACAGAGAATGTTAATGTTAGGCACAAAGTCTGGTCTCCGTAAGAATTTGTTCAGTAAATAAATATGATTTACCATTAACTGCTATGTCTTGATTACTTATTCCTTTACTTGCTAATACCACTGTTGGAGAGAATCACATTTTCCCAACTAGTTCCAAATATAATTTTTCAGCTTTTTTCATATGCCAATAACTCCCTTTTATATAACAGATGCTGTTTTGCTTTTTGATATCTGTGCCTAATTTTACTAAGATTGCTATTCATCATCAATTCTAGAAGCCCCGTGGCATCTTGTGACATTTGGAGATCAATTGCTACTAGAATCAATTATGAAAAGCTTTGGTTAATGGACCTATAATTGGTATTGGTATTTTCTACTTTTATAACTTACATAGAATATCCAGAACATTGTTTTGAATCACAATACATAAAATATATAGAAAAGTCTAGCTCTATTCTCAGAAAACTGTTTAAATGTCTCTCTTTTAAAAGAATATGTATTTTTAATGTATTGAAAATTTGAAAGTTGAGAATTATTTACTTCTCTGAGTACAAATGGGAAAAATTCTACTGAGCTTTCTAATGTTTTCTTTTTCACATGCACACACACACGTTTTTCTTATCATTAAAATAAGCTCTAAAAATGACAGTCTACATCATTATTTAACACTTTTCTGTTTGTATCTGAGAAAAAACAGCCTAGTGTATTTTGGATTCACAGAATGATTCTCTCAATTACATTTGTTGTACAGGGGTAGATTATATTCAAAGTATAATTGTTTCTGGGCCTTGTTATGGTATGAAATCCTTGTTTCTGTTAGGAATTGAATTTTTTTATATATTTAATGAGTATTCACATTTACAAGATACAAACATTCTGTTGCATGATTTAGAAAGAATAGGGTGTAATAGAAAACAGAAATAGCGGGCTTTGAATATTGGGTACATTATTTCATTCTTTTATCAAATATCCAAGTACCCATCAATACATGAGTGGATTAAGAAAATGTGGTACATGTATACCATGGAGTTCTACTCAGCCACAAAAAACAATGGTGATCTAGCACCTCTTGTATTATCCTGGATAGAGCTGGAACCCATTCTACAAAATGAAATATCCCAAGAATGGAAAAACAAGCACCATCAAATGTGCTTGTTTGTGTACCATCAAATTGGTATTAACTGATCAACACTTAAGTGCATATATAGTAAGAATATTCATCAGGTGTTGGGCAGATGGGAGTGGGGAGGAGGAGATGGGTATATACACACCTAATGGGTGCAGTCAGCACCGTCTGGGGGATGGACATGCTTAAAGCTCTGACTTGGGTGGGGCAAAGGCAATATACGTAACCTAAACATTTGTACCCCTGTAATATGCTGAAATTAAAAGAAAAATAAAAATAATATACTTTTGACTGCCAAGCACTACCCAAAAAGTATTAATGACACAATGTAGGAAAATAGAGATATAGAAATTTATAGTCTATTAAGGGACATAAGCAAATAGAAAAATAATCCTATTGTTATGTAATAAATCATGTGGGCTCATGGGCTCACCACAGCACAAGTTGCCGAGTTATATTTTAATTTCACATTAACAGCAAACAATTTTTTAGTATAAGTGTACCTAAAATGTATGGGAGATATACTAAATATGCTAAATCAGGCAATCCTAGCATAGTAGAAAATGTATACAAACTATACTTTCTAAATAAGGAAGCCTTCACCAACAACGTAATGTCTAACTGGAGAAGAAGTTATCCAAGTGATGAATGGAGATTGTAAGTAGATAGAACAGTACATGCAAAGACCATGCTATGGTCTAAATGTTTGTGTTCCCTCCTCCCCAAATTCATATATAGAAATCCTAGCCTCCAAGGTGATGGTATTAGAAGGTGATGCCTTTGGGTAGTGATTAAATTATGAGGATGAAGCCCTCCTTATAAAAGAAACCTGAGAGAGAACCCTTACCCCTGCCATCATGTGAGGACACCGGGGTAAAGCTACATCTATGAAACAGAAAGTGGGCCATCACCAGACACCAACTCTGTCAGTGCCTTGATCTTGAACTTTATAGCCTCCAGAACTGTGAGAAATCAATTTTTGTGGTTTATAACTACTTAGTTTGTGGTAATTTGTTATAGCAGCCCAAATGAACTAAGACAGATCAGAAGAGAAATCGGGGCTTTAGCAATAGATAGAGGCTATTGTTAGTTCATAGATAAATGCTTCTCAAAATGTGGTTCCAGATGACATGCATCAAAATCACCATGGGTTTCTGTTAAAATTCCTGGACCACAGCCATAACCACTAAATCTAACTATATTACAAGCACCCAGATGGCTCTTCCACACATTGACGTTTGATAATTCTTGATAGAGATGATGGATGAAGGGGTGTACCTGGATAGTATCATTCAGGGACAATATAGTGTGACAAGCATACATAGCCCAGATGATGAGGAATACTACCAAAAGAAATTGAGTCCATAGGGAAAATTAGAAAGAGCTGCCAGAGAAATCTCAAAAAATAACAGATGAGGATGGTATCAGGGAAACCAAGGTTATAGAGTTTCAGATTTAAGATTTATGTGTTTTAAATTAAGCTTAGAGAATATGCATTGGATATATGCATCTTTACCTAGGTTCTAGCTTACATGATTTAGAGGCCTCTTGTTTAACCCCTACGTCTCTAGTACCTGGCATGTAAGACATTCTCCTCAATTTTTGGCTTAATGAATGAATGTAAATATTTGAGCCTTGGTAATGACAAACTGTGCTATTTGCCATAAATAATATTCTTCCAGATGGATTTTCCTCTGAGGGAGAAGATACATTTTAATAATAATTTTGTAAATTTTCTATTAAATATCTGATGTGAATGTTGTTTTCAACGTTACATTTTGTTCACCTATAAGTATTATCTAAGAAAAAGTGATTATTTTATATACACATATTTGGACTTAGATTCTCATAGCATTTGGACTGGCCAAAATTGTCTCGTGTTTTCACTTAAATGGAGCTATCTCTTTAGCTATGATTCAATACATAAGAAAGTATTTAATAAGATGCTAATACTACTCTTTTACAATGATTTATCACCACTCTTTGATTTCTTTTGTGTTATAAATCTCCACATTGAAGATAAGTGTAGCAGCACTTCAGGTATCTGTTAGAGGAGTTGGCATATATAACCCAAGGCTCTATATTTTAAAACATTTTTACTAGGATTCAATTTTTAAAGGATAAAAAAAAAATGAAAGTAAAAGGCCTAAAATGGCTCTACATATTATATCTCTGTCAGTATATTAATGCACCTAGCTTTTCAGCATCCTCCATTTCAATTTTGATTTGGTCACTAAGGCTGTTTAATTCACCACTTCCATTTTTAAATTCCCTCATGCCTTTCCATTGCCCAGTGAAAGTTTAATTTGTATTTATCTCCATTATTTAGCAAACAAAATTTTAACATGCAACAACGACGTAAGCATAAGCAGGTTATAAAATTATGGCAATAAATATTCTAGATATCACAAGTACAGACCTCCTGTGCTGAGAAGGAATATTCATGTAAATGAAACTTTCCTATATATTATTAAATAGTATTTCAGTCAAAAGAAATGACTTCCCCCCCTCAGGTGAAAAGTCTGAATCTGCATTTAAATGGACAGATGAATTCTAATTCAGATTTCAGCCACTGAAATCAACAAAAAAGGAATCAGGTTTAGGCTGAAAAGTTGTTTTTAAAGTTATTTTGAATTATACATACCTGAATATTTAGATCTAATCAAATGCATAAGATTAATTTTCTCAATGAAATTCCTAGTCCATCTCTAATTTAGTCTTAGAAATACCCAAGAATAAAATAGTTAAAAATATTTATTCTAAACTCATTTTTATACATTTATTTTAGATTTCAATGTACAAAGAAGAACATTGTGTCTTTTGAAATAACCTTATATATCAATCTTGATTTCATGCATAATTTTTCAAAAGACTTATGATGGAAAAACTTTCTAGATCCTTGTAAAATAATAATGAAAAAACTCACATGAAGAGTCTCATATAATAAGGTGCCATTTCTCTTTATGCTATCAATATGCTTGCTTCAAATTCAAACCACCTGTCAATCAATTTAGAAATTATCCCTAACTCATAAAATTTCTACAAGTATATATGCTCTAGGAGAGTTGGGATACTGTCTATATTTATTTATTTATTTATTTAAATAGATTTAAGGAGTACAAATTTTTTTTGTTACATGGATGAATTGTACGGTGGTGAAGTCAGGGCTTTTAGTGTACTCATCATGCAAATAGTGTACATTTTGTCCAATTGGTAACTTTTCATCCCTCATTACCCTCCCAACTTCCCCTGCTTGAGTCTCCAATGTCCATTGTACCACTCTGTATGACCAGGTGTACCCACTGCTTAGCTCCCACTTATAAGTGAGAACACATGATATTTGTTTTTCCATTCCTGAGTTACTTCACTTAGGATAATGGCCCCCATTTCATCCATCTAGCTTCAAAAGACATTACTTCATTCCTTTTCATGGCTGAGTAGTTGTCCATGGTGTTTGTGTGTGTGTACATACCACATTTTCTTTATCCACTCCTCAGTTGATGTGCACTTAGATTGGTTCCATTCCTTTACGATTGTGAATTGTGCTGCAATGAACATATGAGTACAGGTATCTTTTTATATAATGACTTCTTTTCCTTTGGGTAGATGCCCAATAGTGGGATTGCTGGATCGAATAGTATGTCTCCTTTTTGTTCTTTGAGAAATTTCCATACTGTTTTCCATAGAATTTGTACTAATTTACATTCCCATCAAGAGTGTATGTATAAGCATTCCATTTTTACCTCATCCACACCAACATCTATTGTTTTTTTTGATTTTTTGATAATGGCCATTCTGATAAGGGTAAGGTAGTATCACACTGTGGTTTTAATTTGCATTTCCCTGATAATTAGTGATGCTAAGCATATTGTCATATATTTCTTGGCCATTTGCATGTCTTCTTTTGAAAAATGACTGTCCATATATTTTGCCTATCTTCTAATGTTTTTTTTTTCCTTTGCTAATTTGTTTGAGTTTCTTGTAGATTCTAGAGATTAGTTTTTTGTAGGATATATAGTTTGCAAATATTTTCTCCCATTCTACAGATTGTCTATTTACTCTGTTGATTATTGTTGATTATTTCTTTTGCTATGCAGAAACTTTTCAGTTTAAATAAATCCTACTCATTTATTTTTGTTTTTGTTAACTTAGTCATACATTCCTTGCCTAGGCCAATGTCCAGAAGAGTTTTTCCTGGGTTTTCTTATAGAATTTTTATGGTGCTAGCACTTACTTTTTACTCTTTGATCTATATTGTGTTAATTTTCATATGAAAATACTGCTTATATTTTACATGTTCAAGAAATAAATGTTTATTGCATAAAGTCATTATACATTTTGTTGTTGTTGTTATAACAACTAGTATTATCTTAACTAATACACTTGTTATCTTAGGAAAGTTTCCTCAGTCCCTCCTGTCAAAGGAGATTTAACTATGTGAAACAAGCAGATCCCTTACTAGAGTGTTAATCTACAAGGCTAACACTTGTGTATCACTAGAATCATATCAATTGGAAGGAAATTTCCTCTCTGGAAGAGTACTATATGGGAATGAAATGAACATTTTTTTTAAGCTGCTTTGTGTGGGGACAAATAGAGACTACAGACAGTATGCACAAGTTCTTAAAGTGGCTTGTAAGAATAGTTAATATGATTAATTGCATTTTTTTCTGTTTTGTTGGGGAATACAAGTTTGGAGTCAGAACTGAATTGCTCAGTGCAATACAGAAAAATTATTCTGCCCTGAGCAGTGCTTCCCAAACTGACCCTGTGTAGCACTCAGTCTCAATGCAGATTACATACCAAATAAATATTTTACATATTATGTTTGAAGGAGTGCCAAATTTTTGCTCTGCCCTGTCAAAGCATTTATTTTTCTAAACTTGACCTAAGTTCTGGTATTCTGTATGCTACATCTATTAAAATACTATTATAAGTACACATAAGTGCATTTTCTGTGTAAAAAACATATTTATAATTAGCATATAGTATATTTTCTGGAACACAATGGGTTCTGAAATATTTTTTCATTGATTAATGAAACTATGGGGATCATCTGTTCTACTATTGTGAAGTTATCTACACTCCTGTGATTGTGTGGTCTCCTAGCCTATATTGTACCAATTATCCCAGTGGCCATCATTTTCCATATTTGAAAAGGCCTTATATAAGTATCAAAATTATTTTTCACATTAATTTAGAGCACATACTCTTCTACATCCCAGAGAGCAATTATGGTTCATTTTAGTATCATCCTGATAGGAACTCTGGTGTATCTTTTTCTAAGAGCTGATCCCTTAGTAGTCATACAATACATATATCTTCATAAACAAGAGGACATAAATTATTTTATCACTGTTTTTAAGATATAAAAATTTAAGGAAGAGTTTCCAGGCATACTGAGCTTAACCATATTCTCCAATTTAGGCATGATGATTTGAATAGTAAGTGCCTAGTAATGGCCAAGCATTATTCCAGGGGCTATAATACATTACCTGGAATCAAGTTTCAGAGAAGTAGAGCAGCATCACAGAGGTCAAGATCACAATTAAAACACATGTCTATTTGACTTCAAAATTATTGCTTTTCTCACAACCTAATGCTGCTTTCCTTGGAGCCATTGTTCAATTTCAGACCCAGTCGATTTGAGCTAACAAAGATACGAACTTGCTTGTTCTGAGAGCCAAAAGTATTGGTCCAATTTGGTTGTAATTAAGAGATAAATCTAACCAAACATACCTAAGCAAAAATAAATAAATAAATAAAATGAAATAACCAATATGGGGACAGTAGTGGACTGCACTAATACTGCCAGTGCCTAAAACATTGCCCTATTGGGGTTAGGCAAAGAGAGCTCAGTGTACCGTGTAATCTATTGCTGAATCTTGATATCTCATCCTGAATCACCCCACTTCAATTTATCATTTTCACAGTCCATATTTTATGGTTCTCACGTACATTTTAAAACCCATGGCCTATGTAGTGCTGATTAACATTCAGTCAATCATAGAGCTACTAACCAATGCCCACCCTGGGAGATAGGGTTGGGGAAGATCCAGGTTGCTTCTTCTGTAGTTAGTAATCCAGGTTGGGCCTGGAGCTCATTAGTTTATTTTCTTTACTTTTTGTGAACTTTCTCATTTAATGGTTGTCTTCCATTGAAGACAGGTAATAATAGGAAGACCTATTGAAACGGATAATAGCATTGGTTATAATAAAATTTGAAGAGTTCCTTTTCAATCCTTAATCTTTATTCTCTTTTTGTTACTATATGATAATTAATTAATAAAAAGGGACCCACGTACACATGCTCGTAATGAAACAAAGAAAGAAAAGCAAAGTTACAACTTGGAATTGGAGTAAATAGAGAGTGTTATTTACCTAAAGGAGTAGACTGCAATAATATCATATTACTTAAGGGCTTAGGCATATCATCTTTAGTGCAATAGACAGACCTTTTTCACTGCCCTGGCTCCAACTCTTGTTATGTATGACCTTTAAAAAATTGTATATTTTCTCAGTTTCTTCACCTTAAAATAAGAATAGTAGTAGTTGCCCCATAGTGTTTAATGAGATTCAAATGAGACCATTTAAGTGCTTGGCATACTGCATGCTACCTTATAAATCATCATTACACTTTAGTCATAATCACTTTTATTTACTGAAGATTATTTATGGACTTCCAATTAAACTCTATGTTCAAAAGATTTATGTATTTGAAATATGTATTTAAGATCTTTAGTCCTTTCCCCATAGATGTTACCATATGTGTGTGTGTACATATACAATAATGAAAATAATATTACCTTTATAAAATGGGTTTTTCCTGACCTTCATAATATGTAAACTCATTTCCATAAACTTTCATGATGTCTTCAAATTTCTCTTCTGGAGATAATGAAAAATTAAGATAACACATATGTTATAGTGACCTATGCTAAAATAGATGGTCTACAGACTAGGTTGCTAGCTCCACTTTTGCCATCAAGTTACTAACTATATTTGGGCAAGTTATTTCACTTTCCTAAGCCAGTTTCCTCCTCTAAAAAAGGCAATCAAAGAAACACGTTCCTCAAAATTTGGCTCAAGTAAAGCAAACACTGACATGAATGATTTTAAAGTGTCACATAATCCTTGGCCATCAAGAACAGCCTCAATGTTTAAGGGTGTATGTTTCTGTTTCTAATTGCTATCTGCTACATAGATTATCAGAAAAAGCAAGTCGATTGATTAATTGATAATTTTGTTATATTAATCTATAAATGGGAAAAATGTGATTGGTATCTCACCTGAAAGTTGTCTACATCAAATCCTCCTCCACTTTATAGTGTAAAAATATGCTTATGTCAAAGTGCTTCATTACAGGAAAAAAATAGCTTCCTGCCAAAAAAGAGCAATGCAACATAATTACTCTTGGCTTGGAAGCCTACTATTAGTTTATTCAACCACATTCCTAAATGGTGCTTGGAGAATTTGACATGAAACATTTTGGTTAGAAAAAGCATCTTTCAGCTTATGTATAATATAGACACAGAAGAAAAATACAAATGGTGGAAATAAGCCTGCATTTAACAGTGACAAACTACTTACCACATATATTCCTTAGATTTCAAGCCTTTGGTTCTACTTTCGGTTATAAGTGAATGATACACAATATCACAATAGTTTCTGAAATAAAACCAGAAACTAGCAGAGTGAATCTCTTCTAGTAGATCACATAGCTGGTTGTCTACCTATTCAGATGGAGCAACAGAATGGTACCTTATTTAAGGGAGGAACAGGTGAGATCTGGAAGGCTCAGAATCTGGAAATGACACACACCTAGAGTGTAGCATTATCAGTGTAAGATGAGAGTAAGATTTGTGAAGAATATGGTGACAATTGTCAGAAGCAGAAACATAATAAATGCATCAACATGAGTTTCCTATAGCATTCCTGGTAAGCTTATTGGATTGTTAACATAGAGGTTCATGGTTAATTCCCTGTGCAGGGACAATACTTTTTTATGGAGGCCATACAGACTGTTAATAGTTAAAATTTTAGATTGGGAGGTTGCATAGCCATTGATTTAAATCTGATTTTATCACTTGCTTATTATGATTTTTTGCAATTAAGTTAACTTCCTCTAGTCTTGTTTCCTTTATCTGTAAAAAGAAAATAATAATACTATCTAATTCTTGAGTTATGGAAGTTAAATGTTTATGTGATAAAATCTCACAGGTATGGTATTTATCTATACTCAGTACATCATTATTATTGATATTATTGTTGGTGTCAGGGAAGAAAGGCACAGGGCACAGTCTGATAGTTGCCAGTATGTGCAAATTATGAAGGATAATGGGGCACTATAGGAATCCAACAATAGTGCTCTAAGGACCAGCAAGTAGAAAAGAGAACTATTTGCCCTAACAAACCAGGGACTTGAATTTAAGGCAACATAGCACAAGGACAGTTATGGGAAATGGAGTCACATGTTTACAATATTAGCAATTGCAAAAGTGATTTAGAAACATGAGAATGCAGAGCTATAAAAGGTGCCTTATCTTTATTTCCTTACCTTCATTTTAAAGATGAAAAAACAATATGGCACAGAATTAATCATTGACTTGCCCAAAATTATACAGTAAGTATTGAGGCCAGGCTTTCCAACTAATTCAAAGACTATATATTTTTACTACTGTGCTATACTTACTGCTGATTGCAATTAAAAGTGAAAGTAAGGGAGCCTATTTATGGAAATTACAAGGATGACATGGATAAAGTCAACAGCACAAAACTAACTTGAGAACAAATGTGGCTATCCAGAAATCCCTTCATAAAGTGGAAAATATACTTAAGAAATTTAGTCATCTGGAAACTCAGAAAGATACAGAGAGTGATATATTTTAAATCTGAAAATAAGAATAACAAAACTACCTCTACTAGTATTATTACATCTGCAGCAGCTGTCGACATTGCCAATCATCATCATCAGAATCATGTGGCCAGTATTAATAGCATTGATAAAAGTATATTGCCCAAAAAAGGGAAGAGATATGTTAGTTTTACCTGCCTTCATTCTTTATGTTGGTAGCCACATTTGAAAAGGAAGATTCACAAATTGTATGATGATCAAAACTCAGTTACTATAGTAGTTAAAAGCACATCACATATTGCTTAGGGAAGACAGTGTGAACATAATTTTTGAAGGATTGTCAAAATGAATATACATTTATCCTATTATGTCTTCAGGAAGGAAATCTAGGACTAATAGTTAAAAGTTGATTTTAAAATGGGATTGGAATTAACATAAATAAGAATATTCTTTTAATAAAGGGTTTCAGAAACCTATAAGTAATAATAAAAATTACTAGTAGTGATTATACTTTCATTTCAGTTATTTAAATTGACAATATAATATCACCTGGTATATGAGAGATAGAGGAGAGATTAGAAGAGGATGATATAAAGAAGATTAAAGGGGATCTGACTTTACAACCTCTTCCTAATTTTGAGGGGTCATTCCTTAATTTACCTGACCTTTATTTATCAATTTAAATCTCTAATATTATGAAACACAAAATAGTTCAATTTTTGTGTCATCAAATTTAAATGGAAATGACTAGAAAATATAATACATAAAATACATATAAGTCAGTAATACAATGTGCATTGTTTTGCTTGCAAAGAGGGAAATACTTGGAAAGCATCAACAAAGTGCCTCACAACAGCTCAGAGGAACACTGGAGTCTAAGTTGCTCACACTCTCAGCCACACCCACTGTCCCGAACCTGCTCTCAGGAAATCACATTCTCTGGATTATCTCTAGTCTCACCACTGCTCCATTTTGTGTCCTTTGCTGGAATCTTTTCCTCTTCCTGAATTCTAAATTTTAGAGTATCCCAGAACTCAGTCCTTTTTTAGGTCTATTTACACTTATCCCTTAAATGATCTTTTCTGTTCATGGCTTTAATTCTTATCTACACACTGATGGCTCCCAGCATATACCCAGTTTCTCTCTCTCCCCTGAGTTTATTTGACAGCTACATATGGATATCCAGGAAACATTTTGAACATAACACTTCCTAAGCAAAACTCTTGATTTTCCCACAACACTCATGCCCTTATTTTTTCCTCAATTTCCCTCATTCTTTAATGGCTATTCACTCAGTTTCTTTGGCTCAAAACTCAAGGATAACTTTTGATTCTTTATAATCACTACATGAAATCCATGTGCAGGCCCTTGTGGCTTTACCTTCAAGTCACACACTGACTACGAGCATGTCAGATGAGCTCTATCATCTTCCTGGTCAAGTAACTCTCATCTTTCATGTTGATTGTTGCAGCAGATTCCTATTCCTTGCTTTCACCTATACCATCTATTGCCAATATTACTAACAGCAGCCAGAATCATTAAAAAATATAAATCATATTATGGCAATATCCTGCTTAAAAACTCCTATGGCCTCCCATAATCTCTCACGACTAAGATGAAAAATCCAAATTCTTTATCATGCTCTACAAGACCCCATGAGACCTAGGTCCTGCTTATCTCCCTGACCTCATCTCATAACACTCTCAACCTTATTCTCCTCTAGCCACACTGGCCTCTGTCCTGTTCTCTGGGCTTGCAACACTATCTATTCCTTCAGATCTTCAAAAGGCTTTCTGCCTCCCTTCAATCAGATCTTTTCTCAAAGTCACCACATCAGAGAAGCCATCTCTGCTGAGTCTAAAATAACACACCACCACCAAACATTACAATGAAGCCCTCTATCACCTTATCCTTCTTTTTCTCCTCATAAGACTTATCATTTCCCCAAATATATTTAGATATTAATTGCTTGTTTTCTATCTTTTCCACTAGAGCACCAGAAGAGAAGCTCCACTAGAATAGCTAGGATTTGTGGTTGTTTGTTTTTTGTTTGTTTGTTTTACACACGATCATATTTCTTAAGGTTAAAATAGTGCTTGGAACATGGGAAGAATGAAGGAATTTAAAAGTAATAAGAAATTTTTGTTATATGAATTTATACTAGATACATAAAGTATTTATGTTCATAAAAAATTGGCATAGATAAAGCATTGTCTTCACAGATAATACCATTCTATAGCATACATCAAAGGATGGCTATACAATGTGATAATTTGAAAATAAACATTTCTGACAATCAGAGAAAGTGAAGACTATGCTTGCTGACAATCAGACAAAGGCATTCCCAACAGAACATGGGTGGCACCCAGAACAGGACAAGCCACTTTGCAACCACAAAAATGTGTAAATACTCCCTTTTTTCTACTAACATGAGTAATTGTTTCTTTTTTACCCACACAAATTCTAATTTCTTTTTAATCTTCCCACCCTTATGGATATAAGGTCTTTTTTATTTTTAGAGAAGTTTTTTTTTATGTTCACGATAAAATTGAGCAGAAGGTACAGATTTCTCATTTACCACCTGCCCTCACAAATGTATAGCCTCTCCCATTATCAACATCCTCAGCAGAGTGGTACATTTGTTACAACTGATGACCATACATTGATATATCATAGTCACCCGAAGTCCATAGCTTACAGTAGGGTTCACTTTTAGTGTTGTGCATTCTATGAGGTTGGACAAATACATAATGATGTGTATTCACCATTATAGTATTAAACAAAGTATTTTTACTGCCCTAAAAATCCTCTATGATCTGCCTATTCATCCTTCCCTTCTCCCAATCACTGGTAACTACTGATATTTTTATTGTCTTCCTGGTTTTGCCTTTTTCCATAATGTCATCTAGTTGGAATCATTCAGTATGCAGCCTTTTCAGATTGGCTTATTTTACATAGTAATGTACATTTTACATTTAAGTTTCCTCCACATTTTTTTCATAGCTTTATAGCTTATTTCTTCTTAGTGCTGAATAATATTCCATTTCCTGGATATATCATAGCTTATTTATCTAGCCACCTACTGAAGGAAATCTTGATTGCTTCAGATATAAATTTTTAAGATACTCAGTCATTATAATACCCTCACTTCTTAAAACCATCCGATAAAGAATTGGCTGTTGTTTTCTCAAATTTTAGAATCTTCCAGCACAAGCCCAAACCTATAAGAAGCTCTTCCTACACCCCTCTGAGAGACTTCATAGGTTCTTCTGGGGTTCATTCTTGATGCAGCTGATTTTGTTTGCATATGAGTGTGTTTCTGGTAGTCTCAGGCTGGTGGGCTTAACAGAAGTGATACTCCACCAAAATTCAGCTAAGCCACCTATTGCTCCAGACCAGGACAGTACAACTCAATAAAAGTGTGCACATCTAACTTTCTAAGAATCCACCTGTTCAAAGCCAAATTGTCTGAGATACAAGACAAGTTTGTACTGAATCTGATCTCTAAAGATTTCATTCAGTCCTATGACTTTATATTCATTTTTTTATTTCTAAGCTTTTGACTTCTGATCAGATTATATTTTTTAACCTAATAAAATTTGACTTTTAATATGTCTCTTACTCTTTATTTGCTTGTATAGTTTCTTGAGTCTTGTTTGTATAAAAAAGTCAATAATGAGAGGATAGACATACAGGCAATAAGCTCATCTTAGAGCTAGTTCCAATTTCAGAAGATCTCATTAGACTAGTGTACTTTAGACAAAGTTAGCACTTGTGTCAACTTTTCGAAACCTTATAAGAATGTTCCTCAAATTTGCCTTTGTGTCCATTAGAATTTCTGTGACTTCTATTTTGCCAAATCATGCATACATCTCACTAATAGGGTAATTCCACTTTGGTGAAAGACTATTTCAAATTACAATGAACAATTTTTGGATCTTTTAAATATAAGCAAAAATATTCATTTGGGAGGAGCCTTAAAAAATAAAGGAATAATGTCTTGACTATTTAACTTTCCATATTCCTTAGCTGGTATGAGGAGGCTTTCACATACCACCTGAACTACAATACTGCTTTCTTAAAAGACTCACCAGAGAGTGATGAGAAAAGAGGCAAATTCAGTTCTGCCTTTCCTATTTGTATCTCACCTTTCCTTTACTTCCTCCTTCTCCAACTACAAATTTAATTTAATCTCCATAGACTTTTCACTCATTCTTTCCTCTTTCTACCAAAACATCCATTAAAAATTTAAGTAGCCCATGAAGGAGATTCCTGGTTCATGGACCTAAAACCCTAATCATGTACATATCTCTGTGAAGTTGTTAAGGACTTCTCAGATCTTAGGGCAGAAAGGAAAAAAAAAATTGAAACATTCAGACTTGTCCTAGGTACACACAGTTAAGGCCTTCCTGACCTCTTTCAAGTAGTACATCTTTGGGTGGGTCCAGGAGATGGAAAAACTTGCTTGGAAAAAACTAATTGCAAGACTCTGAGAAGGACTTAAAAATTAATGCCATGAACTTTACTGAAATGGAATATCTGAGAGTACATAAGTTGGGACAATCCATTTTAGAGAATACATCTCAGGTCTTGCCAAATATATTTGACCTTGGTTCAGTCTTGAAAACAGCAAAATGATAAAACCATAGGAGAATTCAGAGATAGACGAATTAGTTCCTTTATTCAGCATTGTACCTGAATGCTGATATTTCCACTATACTCTCCTATGCTTTGTACATGGTCTAAAACCAGAAATTGCAGATCTTGTATGTAAATAAAAAATTGGATGGTAGATCACTCTATTATATAAATTTTAGCCTTTGGCTGAATGCATTGAAGAGAATTTAGAAAGAAAAAAAATCAAACTAAACTTATGGATTTAAAAATAAAGTAAATGAATGTAGAATTGCCACAGCCTGAAGAAACAATAAAAATCCCCTATTTAACAAAACCTTGATGGTTTTGTAAGTAAAAGCATAACTAGAAAATTAAATGCTCCATGCTACCAGAAATGTGAAAAAAAAAAAAACACTAAAATTTAAATCTCTTGAGTATTGTGAAAAGAACTCCAGGGCAGACCGTAGCACCCATTTTCCAATGATTCTGTTAAACCATCAAAGAGAACAATCTCTAATGATAGAGGGGCAGAAGCAAAACTTTCTAAATAGCATGGGTGCTATTCTCTCAGATATAAATGCTACCATTTTTATGCCTCTCAGGAATTTTCAGACCACTGGAGTGTTAGAATTTTGAAATACTCCTCAGACTCTCCCCTTCACTCCATGTTCAACAATAACTCTCAGGCCTCTCATGAGCCAACATTGATTCCTCCTTTATGATAAAAACCAAACACATTTATTATGGAGAGGTTCATTTTAAATGTAGCTAACAAATCAAGTGTTCTGCGGATGGACTGTTTCTTGAAATATGTGAAATCTGTTGCATGTGTGATACATGCATCATACACTAATAGATCAAGTGGATGTTTGTTTTCCTGTTCTTGAGTACTTAAACCAATCTCAACTTGAGGCATTATTAGAGGTCTCTGGTACCCTCTGGGCCAAGGAATCCACTGGTATCTTGAAATTATTTGGAGCTGGCCTCATCTATGTAATAAATTATTTGTCCAAGTCTTTACCAATGTTATGCAATATCCTTTGAAGATTAAAGCAAGAGGAGGACTGGATCTATTGTGAAATATTTATGAAACAGTGATCCTTTTATTCCTTCTATTAGGCTCTGTAATATTACTTTGTTACTTATAGGGAAAAAAACTAACATGAAAATATGTAGATTTGTGTAACATCTTAGTGTTATAAGTAAAATTGTGATCCACTATTTCCCAGTGGTCCCAAAGCTCAAACATCGATTTGTTCTGAGTACTACCTAAAGCCATCTACCTTACTATTATGTACTTGTGCCATTTCCTTCTACTGTCTCTCTAGATCTGAACAGTCACTACTTATTTGGCTTGTCATGAAAAGATCAACAATATGCCAGGTCTATCATAGATCAATGTTTTACAGAAGCCCCTTTCTACTTCTCTCAATCAAGACTTAAAGAGTGTAAAATTTTCTTGTGCCTTCCCTTTTTTATAATATGTAGATAATCTTTTTTTGAACCTCAAAAGACAAAGTTCTAGGATTATTTAATAAAAGCATTAATCCAGAAGAAACATAAAGCCTCCAAAGAGAAATTTAAATTCTACCAACAAAAATTGATTATCACATGGTATGTTCTAAGAAGGTAAATCTCTAACCTTTGACAGATTATACAGATCTCTAATTTTTCTAAATCAATTCCAAAAGACAATTCTGTAAATTTTTATGACTAGCTAGGTATTGAAGGTACTATGTGTCAAGTTTTTCTGAGATTTCATCTCATTTATATAATTAATCTCTAGTCCTTGAATCTTCTCTAGGGAGAAAACATAAAAAAGCCTTTGGTAAGTCAAATTATATCAATGGTCAACAGCCCTGAAATTTAGGATTGCCTAATTATCACATATCATTTTCCTTTTTGACCATAAATATGCTGGTCAGACACTAGATATACTCTGATAGTATATCATATGAGGCATATTGTCTTTATGGAGGAGCTATAGTAGCAGCAACAAAACTTGTGGAATCTATAGAAGATTTAGTTCTAGTGTCTTCATAAAATCTGTTG
>CM052444.1:58036268-58080171 GCA_028533085.1 Varecia variegata
AAAAAGGTGAACCCAGCAGAAATATCCCAGGCCCATGTGGAGTGTACTGCACTGTTTCAAGTCCGCAGGTTGGTTAATACACCTGAAGACTCAAAATTTCCCTAATATGAAGTTGATAATTGTCACCACAGGGCTAGTTAATACCCAATCTCCAGCCAATCTCTTGGCATTACTCCACACACCATGCCCCATCATGAGAGTTGCTGACTATAGCAACTCATTTTTCTGCAAACTGCTCATGATATATTCTAGGCAAAATGCCAGCATTTTCACATGTTTTACTTCTATCTCTGGAAATGTGTCCCCTAATAGCACCCTGATTGTTTCCCACTGGACCTTTCCTATGCAGAGAACGTACACATCTTTAAAAACATTTCATGAGGATTTTTTCATAAATGAAAATCTTTTACTATTCTACTGACTTGATCTGCTTTTTAAGCTGAATTTTAGCTAAAGAGAAATTATCACTCACTCTATCTTATTTCTTCAGCCAACTCGAGGAAAGTAAATAGGAAGTCATTTTGACTTTAAAAAGTAGTACATTATTTTACACATATATATTACATTAATTCTAAATAAAATGGAATAAAAGAACCTTTTATGGATCAAGCATTAATTTAGAAAACTCTGCATGTACTTAAAGAATAGTTTACAAGTGTTTGATGTTAAGTGCATGCCAGAAGTAAAATAAACCCTTCATTTGAAACTGAGAGGTGTGATCTGAAGTTTAAAATATTTATTTATAAAATGATCTAAGGAAGGGAGCTGGATTTGAAGAACATAGTAAACTAAACCTATAGTTGTATATATGGCATCCCAGGAACATAGCAGGAACTTATAAAAAATAACATTGTCATTAAGCTAGCACAGTTAAAAAGGTTTCCTATAAACTCCATTATAGCCAATAATAAGAAAATACATATTTTTTTTTCTCCAAATTCATGTATTTAGGAAATAATTGTGGCTAAAATGCCTTTTAGGCTGGCAGAACATTTCTACCAAGGATTCCAAGATTAGGAATACTCTTTCTTGGCAATTACTGAGTGATAAATTGCTAAGTGGCTCAATTATGATCTCCATTCACCATCCAAAGTGTTACTAAAATTATTATTCTAAACAGATATGTAGAAACTTTATACTATTAAAGGAAATGGAGGAACTTCAATTATCTCAGAATGTAAGACAGCAGAGACTGTAAGTTTTTTCTTTAGTCATCTAGGAGAGTCAGACAAATGGAAAGGGAATTTGAGAATAGGGAAATTTTGTTTAATTATGTGGGAAGTTGTGATGTGGTAATTCAATATGTAAAGTTATATGCCAAGGTGAGTAAAAGCAGTTAATCAAGAATAGTATTTGATAGAAGTAAAATGCCTTATTTTTCCTCCTTCTGCTGAGAGATTACTGGATTTTTAATGATTTTTTCTAGTTCAGAATATAATTATTCATATATGAATTGTCCACATAAAAAAAGAAAAAAATAGATATAGAGATTAGAAAATACCTGTATTTTTCCCCAGGGCATGAGATAACTCTAAATGTTTACACTTGACTATATTTCTTCTATCTTATTTCAAAACTAGATAGTAACTATATTGGCATTTAGTCATGCATTTATATTAGACAAATATTTTTGCAGGAATAAATTATTTAAAACGCTCTTCACTTATAAGAACATTTTCACCCACAGATATATTTACAACAATATATATTTACAATCAATGGTCCCAACTTGACCTGCCTAAGTTCCACAGTTGTCTACAGTGTCTGTTTTCAGTTACATACATATCTATACGCAATAATAAAGCCATGTGAATCAATTTATAAACTATGTTTTCTAGTTGGTGCTGCATAAAAATTTTAAAAATGTATGCCAAACTATTATTGCCTGTCATTTAATGGGGAAGATTCCTTTTATTCTAAGCAAATGAGCCTCGTTTAGGTTGAACATTATCATTATTTTTCTATTCATTTAGATTTAACTGGAAGGGACTTTACACAAACACATGACTGTTTGCTCCCAAAGATCACTGTCATATTATAATGCCAAAGATATTTTCCCTCCCTGATGGATTAGTCCAGATGTGTCCCAAGCCTGTCACAAACCAGAAAAAGGTCAAAGATCATGTAATTCTGTGTTGGGCCCTCTGTCAAGTCATGTTTACTGTCACAAAAAGGTTAGACTGGAGAAGAAAAGAACAGGTTGATGAATGGTACAGAATGTGTGTCAATGAAATGAAAGAGATGGCACGCACTTGTTTGCAGCAATGATAAGCCATCCATATTTTCCCCTGTCTCTTTTAGCTTTTCAAAAGCACATTGCTTTTAGGTCTGGATCCTGAAAATGCCTTAAGGCACTGGGACCATAGAAACAAATAATTCATTAATGTGTGTCCTGCCTGTTGTTTGAAAATGCAGGCCTTTCCCTATGTTGATTTCTGTCTCACTTTATTTGATATTATCATCTCCAATTTTTTTTTTTTTTTTTTTTTTGAGACAGAGTCTCACTCTGTTGCCCGGGTTAGAGTGAGTGCTGTGGCGTCAGCCTAGCTCACAGCAACCTCAAACTCCTGGGCTTAAGCAATCCTACTGCCTCAGCCTCCCGAGTAGCTGGGACTACAGGCATGTACCACCATGCCCGGCTAATTTTTTCTATATATATATATTTTAGTTGGTCAGATAATTTCTTTCTATTTTTAGTAGAGACGGAGTCTCTCTCTTGCTCAGCCTGGTCTCGAACTCCTGACCTCAAGCGATCCACCAGCGTCGGCCTCCCAGAGTGCTAGGATTACAGGTGTGAGCCACCGCACCCAGCCCATCCCCCAAAATTTTTGAGTGAACGGCTGCAACTATGTTGGTTGGGCTCTTTTAATTTAAAAAAAAATGGTAGTAGGGAGAAAAAGTGAAAACCAGAAACAGTGAAATTTATTTTATTACTGTTTATATATAAATGTGCTCTCATAGAGAGGTTTTAAAATAAGAAGCAAAATAAAGTCAGCCTTTCATCTCTTCATATCTTACTTAAGAATTTTTGAAAAACAAAAAGGCAACAATACTTACAACATGAAAACACATGCAGTGTATTTTCACAGTCCTAAGACCACAATGAAATGGTGAATTTAAAACTCAGATCTCTGACTGAGCTGAGCCCATTCTCCTATGCTGGAAGAAAAACGGAATTATGATGTCTGTAATCCAAACAGTTTTAAATAAATCTTAGACTGTCTCAAAATAGTTGCAAGTGATTTGAGCTAGAGATAAGGTTAATTTTTCCAAAACCTTAGAAGTGATTTTAATTCTGTCTGAGTGAATAATCAGTATGGCAATTAGTGGTGTAGTGAGGTGTACAATCTTCTTCCTCTTGCCTTGTAAAGCCATGTGGTTTCCTTCTAAGTGTCTATCCTTGATGATATTATGCCATTTCTCTTTACATTCTTCCTGGGATTGTCAAATATAATTTCATAGGTAACGGTCACATTTATTTACTTAAGCTTTGACCTTTCTCTTGAATTCACTAGACTGTATACTTTTCAAAAAGGTGTTGTATTCACCAAAGCACAGTGCCTTGTACAGTTTCAGGGGTAATATAACCTTGAGTGGGGAGCAAATTTTAATTTTGAGCAAGGATTATGTTAAAAGCAAGTTGAAAAGAGAAGCATAAGTAAGATAAAGATCCATCCTGGGACAGGAGGATGGTTAGAGCAGAGATTTTGGGTGGTCAGACATTACAAACAGAACTTCTACTTAAATTATCAACAGTCAGGAGGAGGACAGAGGGGGAACAGGGCCTTCTGCAGTTACTGCTGATGGGAGAGGCATGGGAGAATCCCGCATCACCCAATCATGGGACCAATGATAGCACAACTAATTCGCTGGGATTCTGAGAAAAAGTGAATTTAATATTCAATAACCACTTTGTTTACCTGTAAGACAGGAGCAATACTCTAAAGGGATTTAAGTGATTTGCCAAGTTCCAAAATACCACCAAATACAATAATGATGTTTTAATACTGGTCATCTTTGACTCAAACATCAATTTACTTTCTTGCCATACAAAAATAGTCCTGAAACTGTAGTCCTCAGACCGGTAACATCAACATCATTTTAAAAATTGTAAGAAATACACATTTTGAAGCCTCACCACATCTGATCAGCAAGTCTAGGAGTGCAATCCAGGAATCTATTTTTCTAACAAGTCATCCTGGTGATTCTGATGAATGTTAAAGTCTGAGATCCACCATAACGTACCATGCTGTAACAAATACTTATTGACAGCCTTAAGATGCTTAGGGTATAGACATAAATAAAATGGGCTCTGCCCTCATGTCACAAAATGTTATGGGTTTCAAAGAAAAGAAAATATAAAATAATACTTCTAATAATCACTTCCATTAATTGAGTTCTTATTATTGTTCAATTTGATAAATGAGGAAACTGAAGTGCAGTGACAAATATAAGTTTCCCAAGTTTTTATAACTGTCTAATGATAGGAATCAGAATCTTTTCTCTTTGTGTCATATTGAAATGGGTTTCGGTAGAATTTCTCTTCAGATCAGGATGCAACTTTAAGCATCTTTAGTATATGTGATGGTTTAAGATTTTGCAACAATAAGGATATCACATATTTTATTGGTTCTTTCACCCCTTCTCTCCACCCTTTTTTGTGTATTAATGTGCAGCAAAACTTAGGCGAGGACCTGCATATATTTAGTACATGACTTTTTTTTACATCATTAAATATCCTCAAAAAAGCTGAAAGTCTAACTGTTTAATCACTTTATGGTGAATATCATATGAGCTTCTAAATAAATGATAACTCATTATTTAGTTTAGATATAACATATTCATTTCATAATATCATAGGACTGCAGTTATAGAAGAGATTTTTGAGATTTTAGTCAAATTTCCACATTTGCAGCTCTGTACTTATATTTTATTTTATTTTATTTTATTTATTTATTTTTTTGAGACAGAGTCTCGCTTTGTTGCCCAGGCTACAGTGAGTGCCGTGGCATCAGCCTAGCTCACAGCAACCTCAAACTCCTGGGTTTAAGCGATCCTACTGCCTCAGCCTCCCGAGTAGCTGGGACTACAGGCATGCACCACCATGCCCGGCTAATTTTTTTTCTATATATATTTTTAGTTGGCCAGATCATTTCTTTCTATTTTTAGTAGAGACGGGGTCTCGCTCTTGCTCAGGCTGGTCTCGAACTCCTGACCTTGAGCGATCCACCCGCCTCGGCCTCCCAGAGTGCTAGGATTACAGGCGTGAGCCACCGCCCCCGGCCTCGCACTTATATTAATATATTCCTATCTTTCCAAAGTCTTGTTACAAATAGTACTTAATTTATTATCAATTTACAAATATAAAGTTATGACAATAAAGAATGCTTTTTGTTTTGAATAACCATATTCAAATGGAAACTGTTATAGCTTTAAGATGCAGTTTACCAGTCCTGGAGAAGAGCCTCTTGTTGAGGATGGTGCTAGTGGAGCATCACCATCATTCCACAGCAGCCCCTGCACTTCCAGGTACCATGTGTCTAAAGGAAATAATCATTCTCAAAGAAGCAAATCAAGCTGCTTCAGCTCTTCAGAGTTATACCAGAATTAGCCTTCAAATAATTCAACTGGGGACTCTAGCAAGCACCTGCTGATTCTCCTTTCTGTTAAGACTACAAAATACAATTAACTCCATGAAATATTGTCACTTAAAAAAAAACAAAAAATGGGCTTTGGAGACACACAGGTCTGGGATCAAATCCTGATTCCATTATTTACTAGCTGGATAAACTTTAGCAAGTTACTTAGCTTGTAAGAATTTCATTTTCCCTACTTGTCAAATATAAAAATTACAAGTTGTGAGAATTCATTGAGGTAGCTAATGTATAATGCCTACCTATAAACCTCATAATTCCTCATAATCCCCCCTATTTTCATGGCTTCAAACTTTATACAGACATGACCCAAGACTTCTGGAGAGAAACTTCATATGGGCTGTAGATCAGGAATTAGAATGCCTAGATCTGAGTGCTGGGTTAAAGGCCTGCTGGCCCTGCTGCCTTGTGATTCAGTGTCTCACATCCTAGCACTGCATGAGGGTTAAAGAAGATCATGCAGAATGAAGATGCTTAGTATGAAAGTGATACATATGAACATTGATTCAATATTCATTATTATTATGGCTATTGTTATCATCCCATTCCTCCAGTCTGGGCTGAACTGCTCTACCTATATGTTGCTTAGGGAAATAGCTACAGTTGTTCCATTGTTAGGTGAAGTGTAGCATCATTCACAAGTTTTGTTCTCAGAAGTGATCTACGATAGTCATTGTTAATGAAGATAGCTGTGCAAGTTAAGAGTATTATTTTCATCTGAAACCATTAATTGGCAAGTCTTCTAATCTCTCATTCTCAGAACTCATAGTTTAAAAGGTAGATTATTAAAGTTGTCATGTATTTGACTGGTCTGAATTCATGAGAAGAAAAGTTTGACAAATTACCAATTGCTATAGGAAGCATGTCTTTCTTTCCCTCTTTTTTTATTTCAGAATATTATGGGGGTAAAAATGTTTTGGCTATGTGAATGTCTTTTGTACAGTTTGAGTCAAAGTTATAAGTGTGCCCATCACCAGATAGTGTACATTGTTCCCACTAGGTGTGATGTTACCCATCCCCTCTTCCCCCCCCCCACCTTCTTGATTTCTGTTGAGTTTTACTTCCATATGTGCACATAAGTGTTGATCAATTAATTCCAATTAAATAGTAAGTACATGGGGTGCTTTTTTTTTTCCATTCTTGTAATACTTCACTTAAGAGAATGGTCTCCAGCTCCATCCAGGTTGATACAAAAGGTATTAGTTCACCATTTTCTTAAGGCTGGGTAGTGCTCCATGGTATACACATACCACATTTTATTAATCCACTCATGAATTGATGGACACTTGGGTTGATTCCACATGTTGCGAATTGTGCTATAATAAAGGGTCTTTTCTATCAAATGGCTTTTTTTCCTTTGGGTGAATGCTCAATAGTGGAATGCTAGACCAAATGGGAGATATACTTTTAGTTCTTTGAGGTATCTCCATACTGTTTTCCATAGATTGTGTACTAATTTGCAGTCCCACCAAAAATGTATAAGCATTTCTTCCTTCTGCATCCATGACAGCATCTGTCGTTTTGGGACATTTTAATAAAAGCCATTCTCACTAGAATTAGGTGATATCTCATCGTGATTTTTATTTGAATTTCCCTGATGATTAGAGATGTTGAGCATTTTTTCATGGATTTATTGGCCATTTTAACAATATTGATTGTGTTGATCCATGAGCATAATATGTTTTTGCATTGATTTCCATCCTCTGTGATTTCCTACCTCAGTGATTCATAGTTATGCTTGTAGAGGTCTTTCACTTCCTTGGTTAAATATATACCTTGGTATTTTATTTTCATTGTTGCTATCATGAAAGGTATTGAGGATTTGATTTGATTCCCAGCTTGACTGTTGTTGGTGTATAGAAATGCTACTGATTTATGTGCATTTATTTTGTAACCTGAGACTTTGCTGAATTTATTTATCAATTCTAGGAGTCTCTTGGTGTTATCTTTGGGGTTTTCTAGATATAAGATCGTATTGTCAGCAAAGAGCAATCTTTAACCTATTATTTCCCTGTTTGAACACACTTGATTTCCTTCTCTTGCCTGATTCCTCTGGCTAGAACTTCCAGCACTATGCTGAATAGAAGTAGAGATAGTGGGCAACCATGTCTGGTTCCAGTTCTAAGCAGAGATGGTTTCAATTATTCCCCGTTCACTATGATGTTGGCTGTGGATTATTATTTTTTTGATGTGCAGCTGAATTCAGTTTGCTAGAATTTTATTGAGAATTTTTGCATCTATATTGATAAGTGATATTGGTCTGTAGTTTTCTTTTTTGTTGTGTCATTTCCTGCCTTTGGCATCAAGGTGAAACTGGCTTCATAGAACGAGTTAGCGAGGACTCCTTCCTTCTCAATGGTATGAAATAATTTCTGCTGTATGTGTACAATTCTTTTTGTAGGTCTGGTAAATGAAAATATAAAACCATCTGGTCTGGGACTTCTTTGTTGGAAGATTTTTTTATTGCTACTTCAATTTTGTTACTCAATATTGGTCCATTCAGGAGTTCTATTTCTTCCTGATTGAACCTAGGGAGGTTGTGTGTTTCCAAGAATTTGTCTATTTCCTCAACAGTTTCAAGTTTATGTGCATAAAGATTTTTATAGTATTCAGAGATGATATTTTGTATTTCTGTGGTATCAATTGTACTATCTCCTTTTTCATTTCTGATTGAGCTTATTAGAGTATTTTCTGTTTCTGGTTAATCTTCCAAGAAGTCTATTGATTTTTTTTATCTTTCCAAAGAACCAACTTTGTGTTTCATTACTCTTCTGTATAATTCTTTTATTATCAATATCATTTAGTTCTGCTCTGATCTCAGTTATTTCCTTTCTTCTGCTGAGTGGAATTAGTTTGCTCTTCCTTTTCTAATTCCTTGAGATTGTTGCTTTGTGATCTTTCTGTCTTTTTGACATATTAATTTAAGGCTCTTCAGGCTGCTTTTACTGAATTCCACAGATTTTGATAACTTGTGTCTACTTTGTCATTTAGTTTGAGGAATCTTTTGATTTCCACCTTAATTTCCTCCTTGATCCAATAATCATTCAGCAGTATGTTGTTTAATTTCCATGACTTTGTATAGACTTGGTTGTTTCTAATTTTATTCTACTATAGTCTGAGAAGATACATGGTATAATTTCTATTTTTTAAATTTATGAGGCATGCTTTGTGGCCTAAGATGTTATCAATCTGAGAGAATGTTCAATGTGCTGAGGAGAAAAATGTATATTCAGTAGTTGTGGGGTAGAATGGTCTGTAAATGTCTGTTAGGCCTATTTGTTCTAGAATTCCATTTAAGTCCAGTGCTTCTTTGTTTATTCTCTGCTTGCAGGATCTGTCCAGTTGTGTCACTGGGATGTTAAAGTCCTCAGCCTTTAGGATGCTGCTGTTTATCACTTTGTTTAGATCCAGTTGGGTTTGCTTTATGAATCTGGGTGCACCTGTGTTAGGTGCACAAACATTTAGGATTATTATGTCTTCTTGTTGAATTTCTCCCTTTACCATTATATAATGGCTATCTTTGTCTTTCTTCACTGTTTTTGATTTGAAGTCTATGTTATTTGATATGAGAATGGCTACACCAGCTTTCTTTTGGTTTCCATTTGTATGGAAAATTGTTTCCCATCCCTTCACTTTGAATCTGAATGAGTGTGGGTTTGATGTGTTTCCTGTAGACAGAAGATAATTGGCTTGTATTTTTTTTTTTTATCCATTCATCTAGCCTATGTCTCTTGAATAGGGAATTCAAACCATTCACATTTATTAACAAAGTTGATAATTAGGGTGGATTTCTGTTCATAGTGTTGAGTAGAACTTTATTGTTTCATTTTGCCACTTGAGCCATTATCGTACATGGGCTCTGAGCTTTAGCTTTTTGGTGATTTTACACTGGTGGGTGTCTACTGTGTTGATGGATGCATATTTGAGTACTTCTCGCAGGGCAGGTCTTGTCTTGACAAATTCCCTAGGTGTTTGCTTATCTGAGGAAGTCTTATTTCTCCCTCATGTAAGAAACTTAGTTTTGCAGGGTACAAAATTCTAGGTTGGCCATTATTCTGTTGGAGAAGACTAAGAATGGGGCATCAATCTTTTTTGGCTTATAAGGTCTCAGTTGAAAAGTTTGCTGTTAGTCTGATGGATTTTCCTTTGTAAGTTACCTGATATTTTTACTTTATGGCTCATAGGCATTCCTCCTTCATGTTAACTTTGGCCAGGCTGATGACTATGCGATTGCCTCTTTGGGATGAATCTTCCATAATTCTGTTGACCGCCTTGTATGTGTATGTCTAAATTTCTAGCAAGACCAAGGAAGTTTTCCTCAATTATTCCCTCAAATGGGTTTTCCAACCCTTGTGTATTTTCTTCTTCACCCTCAGGGATGCCTATGATACTTATATTAGGCCTTTTTATATAATCCCATATTTCTTGTAGGCTTTGTTCATTCCTCTTAATTCTCTGTTCTTTGTCTTTGACTGACTTGTTTAATTCAACAGTGTTGTCTTCAACCTCTTCAAGAGATCCTTTCTTCTGCTTGATCTAGTTTATTCTTAAGGTTTTCCACTGTGTTTGGTATTTCCTTGAATGAATTTTTTACTTCCAGGAATTCTGTTTGATTTTTTAAAAATAATTCAATTTCTTCAGAGAATTTTTCATTCAGTTCCTATATTGTTTTTGTGGTTTCTTTGTGTTGGGTTCCTATTTTCTCTTGTATTTCATTGAACTTCCTTATAATCCATATATGAAATTCTTTGTCAGTCATTTCAACATTTTTGCTTTGGTTGGTATCCATTGGTAAGGAGTTATTGTTTTATTTTGGGGATTTTTTTATTCTGATTTTTTATATTTCCAAAGTTCTTTTGCTGATTCCTTTTCATCTGGCCTAATGATCAAGACCTAGGGGTTCTAGGCCTGGCTTGTGGGCCTATCTCTGGGTCCCCAAAGATCAATCCCTGGCCATTCCAGGGAGAAGAATGCTGGTCCTAGGTTGCCTATGGAGTGTTCTAGCAGTTTTGGTGAACCTCTGGGGCTACCTCTGACCTGCTGTCTTCACCTCCCCAGCTTAATCTCTGATGTGGTGGGTGGTAGTTGTGAGCATGAATCAGCCACTCTCTATTTGCTTGCATTGGAAGGTTCTATGATTAGCTATAGAGTTGTTCCCCCTTTCATTGGTTGATATTTGGAAAAGCCAGCTGCTGACATGTTCTTTTGTGCCTGTGGTAAGCTCTGGTCCCTCAGGTGGGGCACACAAATGCCCCAAGCTTTAGTAGGGACCCTGTAGCTCCCAGGGGTTACCTGCTCTCCACTCCCACTGAAGTAGGGGGAGGAGAAAGACAGATGATGGCTGTATTGCTAGAGCCTGAAAGACTGTGAAAAGCCTCAGCAGGGCTCAGAGGTTGTTTTCCTGGCCACTAGGGGAGCCTCTGGTATGGGGTTCAGGGCAAGCTCTCCACATTCAGAAGGTTGTTCCTGAAGGGAGGGGTCTAATCACTTGAATGCTAAGGCCCAGCTGGGCTCTCCCACGCTTGCCTAGCCACACAGTTTCTCTGCAGGGAGTGGTGAGTGTCCTCTCTAATTGCCACTCCCTGGAATCCCACAAAACGCTCCCCTCAGATCAGTCCAGGTGAGTTCCTTCGCTGTCCAAGACTAACTCTCATTCTTCCCCCAAACCGTGTGTCTGACCCATTAGTGCGCATCTTCGTGAAATGCTGCCAGGTAGGGGGTTCCCTAATTATGCACCCCTGTTCCACCACAAGACCCCACGGGGAGAGTAGTAGGACTCTCTACCCACAGAAGCCTGAGCCAGAGGCACACTCCCACCAGAGAGAAGTGGCAGCTGGCGAATTTCTTGGCTCAGGCTGCACTTCCTGTTGTAATGAGTGGAGAAAAGGGGCGCTGCTCCTGTTTAGCTGGCATATCCAAGGCATTTGGTTGCCATGGAAACCAGGGGCTAGGCTATTTCTCTGAGCGCTGCACACCTATCCAGTATGGCAGTTCTTCAGCGGGGGTGGAGGGTGGGCGAGCTCACAGCTCCCCATTCCTCAGCACCCTTCCAACCTCTCCCACTGGAAATATTCATGAGCGCTTCCTCGCCACCTGAGTCCAGGACTGCGTCCTCTCCCCTGTGTCTCCCTGCACCTCTCTCATGCTCAGGGGCACTGGGACCAGTCCGCCTAAGCTGCCAGCACGTGACCTGCGAAATGCCGGCAGACAGGAAGCTCCTGGATTGTGGCATCCCCGCTCTTCATGGTGAGTTCAGCAGGAAGCATGCACTCCCTGTAGAAAAGTAGCCATTCTTGAGCATTTCCATTCTGAATACTCTCATGGTCGCCATGGGTCCGGGAGGGGCCGTGGCTACCAGTCTGCCCAACCTCAAATTACTGTCTCTGATCCTGTGAGTAGGGGGTGCTGAGGACGAAGTGTCTAGGTGTAGGAAAGCCGGCACTCTGGTCTCTCATGGCACTCTCCTGGGGGATAGCCCTTACGGACACCCCAACATCTGGGGCTCGCTGGTTCACCCCGCTATTCTAATTAGCGGGGTGAACCCCACTATGCCCGGGCTGGTGGAGGGTGGAAGCATCTTCAATGTACTTTGTGTTCCACTGTTCACTGAGGGCACCCGGGTCTGGGAGGGAAAAAGCCCCTTACCCTTTCCTGGGCTCCAGTCTCTCAGGGTTTGGTCTGCACTGCTATCTTCTATCTTCTTCTTTCTCAGCTTCACAGTTTTTCTCCGTGGGGTCCCCAGATGTGTCTGCTGTCTCTCTCTGTGAGCCACACCTGAGTTGCGACTCTTGTCCACTCTCCTCAGTCCAATATTCTCCTTTCTTCCTTTCTTATCTTCCCTCCCTTCCTCTCTTCCTTCCTTTCTTTTTGCCTGCTTCCTTCCTTTTTTCTTCACTCCTTGATTCGCACATCAAAGCACTCATTTAACAAGCTCTTTCACATGAGCTCTGGAGTGGGGTGGCCAAGGTTTGAATCCTGGCGCCAACTTTATTAATTTTGTGACCTTGTGGAAGTTGCTTAACCTCTCTAAACCTCAACTCCCCCTCTAGCAAACATAGGTAATAGTAGCATGTACCTCCAAGGATTGTTTTAATAACTAATAAGATAATGCAATTCCCCTTACACAGTGCGTGGCATAAAGGCCACAGAAAATGTTAGCTATTATAGCTATTAATTTTATTATTAAATAATTTTCTTATTTCTTCTCCTCATCCTCTTTCTCCTATCACTGCTACCTCCACTACCACTTGCCAGCACTCTACCAAATGTTGAATCTACACTGACAGAAAAACAAACAAGCAAACAGAATTATTCTCTCTGTTCTTATGGAATGCACATTCTGTGTGTAAACTTACAATGTACAAAGAAATAAAATTTTCAAAATATTGTTATTATTTCTGATAATTGGTTGAAGGAAATCATTTGGAAGATGAATGAGAATAACTGGAGGGAACCAATGTACTGTGTTTATGAAGCTCTTTGTGCCTTTTCTGGATGTGACATTTAATCAAAAACCTGAAGAGAAACCACACATGTAAAAATGGAAGAGCCCACATGTGTGAGGCAGTGCAAGGAAATTTCAGGAGTGGAATGAGAGAGAGATGGAGTGTTAGGTCTCATCTGCACAGTCTTCTAGGTAAAGAAGAAAGCTGAATTTCATTTGAAGCATTTTCTCTTATTCTTGAAAGTAATGTGTGTCTGTTGTTGATGTTATAGAATTTTCTCTTCTTTCTTATAGTCTTGAAGCCTATTGAAGTGTTTATAGGGCCTTCTGCTGTACTGAACATGTACCAGATACAATACCTGCCATAAGAAAAGAAAGATAAATACACCAAACATCAAATAAACAATGTTGAAATCTTCAAATTTTGCATCAGTTAAGATTTTAATTTACTAAAGCTGTTTTCTTAATTCTGTAGGCTTTGTTCACAGATGGCAATATTTAAATCATGGAGTTAACATAAAGTGATAAAAGAAAAAGATCTTAGTGTGTGATGTATCCAGTAAACCAGAACTGTGCAAACTCGCCAATTAAATTTGACAACTTCTTAAAACATTTAATCCCACAGATGCAATATGACAATCCCAAAGAGGGAATAGTACATGAAATATCACATCCTGCTCATTCACTTCGCTGTTCTTTCTTAAGGCTGCACAATCAGAATTGCGTTTAAGGAGTAGACAGTGAAAAATTCTGTTAGTGTACAGACACCAGATGCAAAACCTTGTCCTTGTCACTTAGAGGATGCAAATGAAAATCTTTGGATCTTAAGCATTTCCAACTGGACTGTTTTCATTTCTTCTTGCCATTTTCTTGTTCTTGTTAAAACGTCACAGCAGTAAGTTCCAATGTCCTTCCAAATGATTTAACAAATTATTATTTTTTTATGGAAATACTATCTTAAAATGAAATGAAAACACATGATTGTGTTTTGCTATTACTGGACAATCATCTCTGTGTTTCAAAAGCTCTTTAATATAGCCCTAGGGTTTACATTAAACTTTCCAATAGCAGTGGTTTTATATTCTCTTCAGGTAGACATGTTGTTCAGTGCTGTGATTAATTGGGTAAGCCTGATTCCTTATATTTCGAACCCACTTGTAAGTGGAAGTGAGAAATGAATTGTGCCAAGAGCCTTCAGTTCTATTTTTATTAATAGAGTAGATTGCATAGATCATGAAAACAATCTTCTAATTTAAAAGAGTCAATCTAATATCTTGTTAAACAAGAGTTATTATTATTGAGCTTAAACTATTGAAGTGTGTTATACCAAAGGGCCACTTCCCACACTGAAGAATACTGCCGTGAACACTAGCATGTTAACCACATGCTAATGGGCTCTTGGGAGTCTGATAAGTTATTGATTATCTCAGCTGGCATAATTCGTATAAGGAGGAGACAGTGTAGTTAACTGGAATGTAAGTCCTTACTTTTTGCAACTTGAAACAGACTCACATGCTCATCAGTCACGTTAGTCAGGGCCATGGTAACAGACAGAGGCTTTGTCCACAGGTGGATGGGTTCTTTCAAAAAGGAGCATTGCTGAGCACCATTAAACTCTGGCCCAGAAAATTCCAACTTCTATTGTACCATTAATCTAAACAGTAGCTGAAATGCCAAATGGAGAAGCAGTTCAAAGCCACTTGCTATTGTTCTTATGCTAATGTGAATGGTAAAATTATACTGAATTTTCTATTTTGCTCATTTTTACCAAGACAGAACTGAAATGGAAAAGGATAAAGAATATATGTGATTATAAAAGGCTATGTTAAAAGAAAAAGCATTCACATGGTAACAGCCAGCCATATTATCTTAAAGCATTTATATAGAAAAGATTTTTCCATTGTGAATAATATTTAAACATATGCAAAAAATAATTTTACAAAGGATTTTCCCCACACAAAGTTGTGATCAGTGTGGTTTGTTATGTTCACTGAAAATTGGAACCCTTGCAATCTGCACTTCAGCTGACACCTTTCTCCTCATATTACTGCTTTTTATAATGGGAAGAGAAATGCATGTTGAAAATTGTAAAGAGGCAATAAAATAGCTTTTAAATAAAGAAATATGTTATTGTGAAGTAATGTAGGCATTGTAAATTGGCAAGATTTCATGACACATTGCTATGTCTATTCATTTGTGGAAATGTTTGAAATTGCTCAAAAGGGCTTAGTTTCATATTTTGGAGGAATGGTGAAGTTTAGTGTGACAGTTCACTAAAAGAGTAATAGTAAGAGGGAAAAAAAAAAAATGTTCTCCTGGTGGATAACTCACCTTTTAATAGTTTTTTTCAGACATATTTAAATTACATATATTTTGCTACATAGAGGATGAAATTTCAGTTGCAGCCACTTAGGATGGCAAGGTGAACCTATTCTCACCTGGCATTACTCATTAATTTCAGCCTAGAGGGGCTTGCTCAATTGTTTTGATCAGAAACTTTATTTTTCTTTTATCTGCAAAACTATAATAAGAGCCACAAAAATTCTCACGGAATACGTAAATTGTTTAAGTGGCAGCATGTCTGAAATAATGAGCCCCTTAAAGTGATATAGTATGGTGGTTACACGTTTGGGGTTGGCAGTCAGAATGCCTGTGCTTTAATACTAGCAGCGTGGCCTTGGGCAAGAAAATTCAACTGTATAACTCTCAGTTTGTTCAAGAGTAAAAGGGGGATAATTGAAGTACCTATGTGATATCAGCTGTTTTAAGAATTAAAGGAGATAATGCATGTAAAGTGCTTAGCAAGGCATTTAGCATGGATTAAACACACAATTATATTAGTATTATTTAGTTCAACTTTCCTGACTTAACAGTACTTAAGACAAAATACTTGTACTTAATCACAATTAACCATACGGATAAAAATCACATAATTAATAGCAATGTCATGATTACAAACAAATCACCTTGAACTAGGTTGTATTTTACACTGTATTACCTAGAAAATGTGAGATCAAGGTATTCTGATTTATATGAGTATATTGTAAAATTGCATTATACCTAAATATTTATTTGATTATATGTTACATTTATGAAATATGACTATATATTATCAGTTATCTGTGGCTGGCTAGGACAGTCTACATACCATTAGTTCTTCTATAACCTTGGTATAGGTCCTTATCAACAATGTTCTTTCTCCTGACCATGGGCTTCACTCTTAATTCAGCCTTTCACTGGTTGCTAAAGAATACAGTATAGTGTCTCTATTCACAATTTTATTCCTAATATGGGGAACATTCATCCCCTCTTCAGCCCCCCAACTAGGTAGTAGTGTTATGCTTATGTGCCAATATCTCATTTTTTACTGATAAAGCTATCAATTCTGTTTATAATGCTTTGTTCCAAAGACTTCAGCACAGGATGTGCATTTTTGTTATCACACCTGTTGGTTACTGTATGCCATTAGCGATTAATGTACCATGGCCTTTAGTCAAAATCAAACCGATAGAAGAACAGAAACAATTAAGTTTCTTTAATATAGCTAGAAAATGATGAAATCAGTGGATTCAGCTGAGATTGCGATTATAATAGCATTTAAACTTTACAATCTATAGTCATTCCTCTTTCACAGATTAGGAAAGAAAGAGTAAATTAATTGTTCAAAGTCCCATATATAGTAATAGGGTAGAGATTCAGGCCCAACAGTTTTAAAAGTTTGATGACTCATACTCTAGAGGCTGAAGCAGGAGGACCACTTGAGGCCTGAAGTTCAAAACCAGCCTGGGCAACATAGTGAGACCCCATATCTAATGAAAATGAGAAAAGCTAGCTGGGCATGGTGGTGTGCACCTATAGTCCCAGCTACTTGGGAGATTGAGGTGGGAGGACCACTTGAGCTCAGGAGTTGGAGGCTACAGTGAGCTATGATCATGCAACTACACTCTAGCCTGGGTGACAGAATGACAGAATGAGACTCTGTCTCTAAAAAAAAGAAGATTGGTGACTCAAAGTCAGCACTTTCAGGCCCTTACAAGTTTCTAGAATTGTTTTCTATATTGAATTATTGAGCTGTTAACTCCAACACATTTTCACTTTCACAAATTGACAGATGTCATGTTGATATAACCCAAGAGTACAATTTATAGTTATATGTTTAGTAGAAATTTTTTTGATACTGTTCAGCTTCATTATTCAGTGTTTATAACTATAGTCTTTTATTTCATTGGCATACAAATGCAATTTTTAAAATCCAGATAGAACTTCTCGTTATCAGCCCTTTATTGGATGTGTAGAAAGCAAATATTTTCTCCCATTCTGTAGGTTATCTATTTGCTCCCAAATGGCAGCAAAATAAAGAAAGAAAATAATGGTAATTTTTTGTTAACATAGATGAAAAAATCCTAACATATTATCTCACTGAACCTAGTAGTTTACTCAACTGAGTGCCATTAATTTTGGTGGTTCATGTTGCTTATCCTTCTTATTCTTTCCCTTATTATTATTATTACATGAACTAAATGCTTTCTTCACTAAATTTTCAGACTTATTTTTTAATAAACTCATTCAAGGCTAAAATTTTTCTTAAATACAGTTTAAAATATATCCAAATCTTTATTATAATTAAGTACCTAATATTTTCCAATTATCATTATGATTATTTTATTGTCCCATGAGTTATTTTGAACTTCATTCCAAATTAAAATTCTCCAAATATATGGGAATTTTCTTATATTTTTGCTATTTATATCAAAAATGTAATAACATCAGAGCATACACTCTGCATAATTTAAATATTTTGAAATTATTTGAGATTTGTTTTATGTTCTAGTTTATGATCTTTTTTTAATGATCTCTATGGACATTAAGAAATGAGTATTCTTCAGTTGTGGAGTATATTATTTCATATATGTCCTATAAGTCGAACTTCTTTAATGCTATTAAAATATTATATATTTATAGTTCCTGATACTTTTATATGATTTAAAATTTAAATTAAAAAATAGAGAATCATGCATTTTATCCCATAAAATTATTTATTTATTTCTAATATGATTTTTCTGTAATATTCTTTTTTCTTTAATATTACAATAGATTTCATAGCTTTCTTTTGTTACAATTATATATTCTTTTTATATTGTTTTGTTTCTATCTTTCTGTATCTTTAGGTTTTAGGTGTGACTGTTCTAAAGAGCTTATACTTGACTGGGGTGTGTGTATGTGTGTGTTTGGGTATGTGTGTGTGTGTTTAAATCTGGTCATATAAACTGTTTTTTAATTGCAGAATTTTGTACAAGTATATTTAAGGTAACTAATGATATATTTAAATTTAATATGTCTTATTTTGTGCTTTATATTTTCCCATCTTTTCATCTTTTACTTTCTCTTCTTTCTTACTCTTTTGTTGTTGCATTAATCATCCTGGATACACTTTTCCCCTATAATGGAATGCAAATTAAAAATTTCTATTTACAACTTTTAGAGATTACATTATGCTTTCTTGTTTCAGTGACTTCTAGCCTTTTCAAGTAAATATTTTCCTTATTTTTTTTTACCACTTCACCCCTTGGGCTCTGAGTAACTGTACAATTCCCAGATACCTGAGCAGTAAGTAAAATCCTATGGCTGAGCTTACTGCTTACTCCATGAAATGTTAGTGGAAATTATGTATACTTTTTCTAGCCCAAAGCTGATAATTAGAAGATATGATACAATGTTTCTCTTTCCTTATGCTATCTAGTTGCAGATCTTAAAAAATCCTCAAAAACTAAATAAAAGATATGAGTCCCTGAAGCACCCGGTAGAGGAAATCCCTACCTACTTGGAAATCCCTCTTTTGACTTTTATGTTATTGGGAAATAAACTTCTCTATTCTTTGAGTTGTTATATATTTTGGTTCTATTTGTTACAAAAATTAGTGTCAGTGTTACTAAGATAAAAATTATTGAACTGGGTTGTTATCATAACAAAATGTAATATCTGTGGCATTGGTTTAGCAGTCCAGTGGAAGACAGTGAGGCAACAGATACAGAGGACTAGAAACTGGATATCTCTGTGCCTTTCCAGCAAGATATTTGGAATGCAGATTGGAATTTCTTCAAAGTCAGATAAAATGCTTCAATGCTTCAGGGAAAAAAATAAACATTTTAATGCATATTGATTGTTACTTTCTGTGTATGGCCAGACTTTGGAAGAAAAGGACTAGTTTAGGGGAATAATACTGACAAGTGTGCAAGCAGAAATAAAAACAAATATATGGAGTCCTGATTTTTCCATCTATTCTCCCTATCTCTCTTCTTTTCTTTTCATTTTTACCAGTGGCATGATGTGATTCCATTTGTTAATGAATAGCACTCTCACTGCTACATGGAGAATAGATTGAAGAGGGGCTAGAGTAGAGAAGAAGGATCAATTAAATTAGAGAAGATGCTCAACTGGAATAAGGGAAATAGAAGAGGAAGTAAATTAGTTGATTTGATGTATATTAAAGGAGTCTAGTCTACAGTGTCAGGCCCACTGGCAAATTAAATGTGAGAAAAATTATTGCAGAGATTATTGCCAAGATTCACATGAATAACCGGATTATTGGTGGTACCATTTCCTGAGGAGGAAAGGTAGGGAGATACACAGAATTGAGGAAGAAAATAGAGAGTTCAATGTTGGTTCCTGCGTGTCATATGAAGCTGGCAACAGGATTAGATGACTGGAACTCTGATCTTGTCTCTAGCTCTAAATATATTAGTTCAACATATAAATAACAATTAGGAACTAGTATGTTTTATGAGGTTGGCAGTGAGGAAAAAAATAAAGTCAGATATTTAGAGAAAAAGGATAACAAGAGAGTGTAGTATCATGAAGACAGAGGAATCGAGCATTTTAGGAAAGATGGACATTTGTAAATAAACAATATAAAAGGAAGAGATATTCTTTTGATATTCTGAATATGAAAAACACTATGAAGTGCTTCATGGCTTTTAGCAGCAAATAGAATCATAGTGATCTTACTAAAAACAGCTTACTAAAAACACCAGGGAGTTGGGAGTTATAGTCAAATTTTAATGGCCTAGTAATTTTGGAAGGTTTCAAAAAATGATGTACAGCTGAAGAGATTCAAAAATGCTATTTCTCTTTCTTTTTCTTTTTCTTCTCCTAGGCAGTAATAATGTTTAGAGTTGGTAGAAGAAAGTTCACCATTCTCTTTTGCTCCAGAACCTCCCTAAACCCAATAACTCAAGTTCTGCAGGTAAGAGCAAAAGATTGAAAGGGAAATCACATCTGAGTTTTTCTGAAAACTTGAAGGAGTCTTAATAAAATGACAATTTAAAAATCTCATAACAGATTGAAATTTATTTAAAGTATTATACTTTAATCACAAAACCTTATTTTTTTCCTTGAAATCACATTAAAATTTATTTTGATTCACTTTGGAAATTGCATGAGTTAGATATATATATATCTGTTTATTGCTTTCCCACACAAACACAAAAATAACCCAGCTGTGATTACATATTACTGACTGTTTATAAGTTGCAAATCTGCTCCCTAAAAATTCTTGGCATTTTGCTGTAAACTTAAAAATGACCTAAAAAATAAAGTCTATTAAAAATTCTTGGCTCAGTTCCAGGAAGGCACGTATACACTCTGATTTTTTTTTTTTTTTTTTTTTTTTTTACAGAAGTTACTTTGTATCATACATATACAGTCTGTCCCAGGGTTAATTGAGGACACAAATTTAAAGTCAGCACAATACATAGATATGTCTGCAAGAACTTTATAGAAGATAATAGCTCAAACAACCTTATGACATTCCATTAACAATTTGGGGGGGATAAATTTTTTAAAACATCATGCTTTCTTATAGGGACTTAGCATCTATCTGACAAATCATACTTCACCCTTTTTGCTTCATCTGACTATGTATAATTTAATTTTAAGATGCAGCTCTTCCCATAGATGTTTTTCAGGAAGCAATTTATAAGGTTGAACTAGTTCAAATCAGCACTTCTTATCATCAATTTACTGGCATTTTTTATGTTTTCATAATTTTATGTTTTCCTGAACCACCTAACTGGATTTAACCCAACATATAATGTCCTTTTCTTTTTAAATATGAATAAAAATGACCTATTTCAATGAGTTCCTTTACTAAAAGGCACACAATCTGTTATTTTTCATCCCTTAACCCTACTAATACCCAGGCCTCTTTATAGCTTTTCTCATTGGCACAGTTTTTCAGCTACAGAACGAGAAAAAGTGGAGAGATACCCTCCTTCCACATTCATCACCCTGGAGTACAGAGTATAGAAGATATTTTTATCTGTAGGAAAACTCTCTGATTTATTTTCAAATATTGTAAAATTTGTCTTCTCAGCAATCTGACTATAGAACAAACTTGAATGTGACATATACATGGTGACCCCAAACATTTTATGCTTTTATTCATTCCCTTTTTTATTGTTCTGCACATTTTGTGACCATTCACTGAAAATCTTAGAACTCTTAGACATATTGATTAATTTCTCTTTCTTGGCATCTATTAATTCTTTATAGGCCAACAGAAGCTGGTATTTTTACTAAGTGTTTTGTAAATTCCAACAAAATATACAGGACTGTATGACCTCTTTTGTTAGTTTTTATGACTTTTCTTATCTTAAGCTGTTAATAATCAATGTATTTTAGTACTCCTTATCATTTTGATCACCTTGAAAACTAGATATATTGACAAATCTTATTCAAAACTTCTTCCTTGATTTATGACCTATTACTTTCACCTGCTTTGTCTTCTAATCCTCTAACCACTTTGTTTCTGTTCTCTTCTGTTTTCTGTTCTCAAACAATTTCTAAATAGGGCACAGCTCAAGAATCTTTATTTAGTCCTCTCCTCATTTTTGTTTAGATTCCCTCTATAGATAATTGCATCTATATCAATGATTTGATATAGATTCCTTAAACATATCTATAGCCCCCACCCATTTTTTCTTATTCCACACTTTCATTAATGAGTACATGGTATATTTGCCTTAGTACCATATCTACATACACCTGCTAATTCTTCTGTTTTCCCTGTCTACATACTTCATAACATTGTAGAAAAATATTAGCAAGGTACTAAGGAGCTATGGGGAGGACATGGTAAGCCTTGGTTTTATTCAAAAAACTATAATAGTCTTTCCCATATGAATCTCAATTGTTGGTCTTGCTTCTTGTTTTATTAAGAAAACAGAAGCATTTTTTAAAAGATCCTCCTTCCACCACCCAATTTGCCAAATGCCATCTGTATTCATATATTCTGCCATCTTTACAAGTTCATTGCACAAATGACCCAAGATTCTAGTTAAAATCAACCTTCTACTTGTGCTTTGAATCCTAACTGCTATCACTGACTCAGAAACCTTGTTTCTGCTGTTTATTGTATCATCTTTATCTGCCCCCAGATGTGATGCATCTCAAAAGGAAAGAAGCAACTCCCTTGATACCATATTACTACACAGCTACCTTCCATTCTCTGTGCTCCTCTTATGAACGGAATTCCAGAGTTGCCTCTACTCCACCCTGACTGCCTGGCTCCCACTTTCCCTTTAATCACTGCACCACAGCTTTCATTTCCTCTACTCCACTAAAATCATTTTTGTCCAAGATGCCAGTGAATCCATCTTGCTGAACCAATCCACTGGGCAATTCTCATTCCTCATTTTATTCAAACCTTTATCAATTTTTGACACTCAATCCTTGCTTTCAGAAACATTTCATTCACTTTGCCAAATCAACCCACACTCCTGATTTTCCTTCTACTTCGCTGGGTACGACTTGTTCACCTTTACAGCCTCCTCCATTTTTTCCTGATCTCTTAATAGCAAAGTTTTCCAGGGTTCTATGCTCTTTTTTCGTATCTATACTTACTTCCTAGATATTCTCATATAATCTCATGACTTTAATTTAGCTATAATAATAAAAATAATTAAGGTAATAACAACTATGTAACAGGCTTTATTATATTAATAATTAGTTCAAATGTATTGATTAATTGAAACCTCAGGGCAAAATAAATTTAATTTTGCAGATTATTAAACTGAGTCCCAGAGAAGGAGAGTTTAGAACCTTAGCCAAATTGACAAAGTTAGTACAGTATACCAGGAATTCACTTTCTGGCAGATTGGGTCCTGTGCTGACAACTTTAGCCACTGCGACAGACCAAGCGTGTATTTCCAGCCCTGACGTCTTCACTGAGCTCCAGACTTATCTCCCAACTTCTTACTCAACCTGTCTACATATGACAGCCTCACAAATGTCTAAAAAGTAAACATACACAAAACCAATCCCCACTTTTCTTGTCTTTCCTGCATGAGAGAGCCTCTATTTCTCTAAAGTCTTCTCTTACTGTCTCCAGGAACACTTGCCTTCTGACAGCAATTCCAACTTCTTCTCAAGCCATGTTCTTTGCACCAGGAATGTTTTTCCTTAAGACCTTATATGACTTATATCACTTTATTTAAGTCTGGGGTGAACTGTTATCTCCTTCCAAATAACATATTCCATGAGTAAAATAGCCATCTCACTGCCCATTTTTACTCAGCCTTTCTCTGTCTGGCTTATTTATGTTGCTTTGTAATACTTATGACCACCTGTACTTAAATAATTTTATGTGCATCTCATCTGTCTCTTCATTATAATGAAAACTCCATTAGGAGAGACCTCATCAAGTCATTCCCATGCTTCTTCCAAAGTGTATTGTTGATCTTTTTCTAAGCCTACTTAGAAGGGTATACTCTTTAGCCTTTTTATTTCATTCTCAGTTTCTTCATCTCAATATTATATTTATCTGTGGAGACCTAACAGAAATGATGTAATGATTTTTTTTTTTTTTTGCTATGAAGTTGTCTATGATTCCTCCAGTTAAATTTTATTTTCATGTTTTTATGCAAATCTTCTTTTTGAACTTCTCTCATGAATTTATCACATTCTGCCTAGTGGCACAATGTATGTGCCACTGTTCTCTCCTCTCCCATGCAATTATGTTTAGCTTTCATTCCAATCAACATTGTTGACACACTCACAACTCCTATGTGTGACGACCATGCCTTAACATTTCTGTATCTTCCAAAGGCCTGATAGAATAACTTGCATGTAGCAGCCATTTACTAAATGTTTGTAAAACTGAGGACTTTCCCTGTATTTGAAAAGTACATTAGTTTTTTTCAGTTGAATCATATAACTTAGTTACTATAACATTTCAATACTTGGAAAAAATGTCATTGATATTATGGTAAAGCAAATATTTCTGTCTCTTCTGTTTATTTTATATGTTCATATTTTTTGTGCACTGAGTCTTCCTATAGGAAGAAATGCCCATAGTTCTCATTGACTTTCCATCATCTACTTTCCCTGGTACTTTGCTTGTGGCAAATTGAAAACCAGATGATATGTACCCCCCTCTGTGGTTATATTTGTTAAGTGACTCACATTGAGTAGGTTAGATTCACAATCACTATTAAATACGTAAAGAAGTCTAGGAAACAGCACTTCCCCTGCATTTAACCGCTGCGTCCCTAATCTTCTTTCCCTTAGCAATGACAGGCAGGCTACTGAGAGGCCTCCTATTGTCCTTTGGACTTGAACTTCTTATACAGACACTAGCCTCTCAGATTAGTTTGGCATAAATAACAGCTTATTTAGCCTCTTGTGATATAATTTTTGACAAACTATCTGATGTCTTATCTAAGAGGCAAGACTAGAGATAACATAAGAGGGAGATTTCATTTTATTTGTTGAACTAGTGGAATCCAGGATTTGTGCATAATCCAAAAATATCTGTCAGAAATGTCAGATGTTTGCTCACAAAACAAATAATTTCTCTTTCTAGATGTGTTATATTTTCCAAAATATCAAAAAGAGAATACTACAATTGCTGTAGTTTATTAAATGCATATGTACATCTTCTTTTGTGTGTTTAGCACAATAAAAACCAGCTACAAATTCAAAATAACACAATTATTGATAGTATATTTTTCATTCAATGATCTAAAGCATATCCCTGTCATTGTTGGTCTTGTTGGGAAAGGGGATAAAAGAAATAAAATGTACTGAGTTATTTGCTTACTGAAAAATAAAACTCTTTATGATTTTTGATTTCCTGAAATTCTTTACCCCTTAAGAAAAAGTATCTTATACTGTATAAACAAAGCCTTGGAATGAATTATTGTTTTTGCAGTTGTGTCACATTGTGGATTCATACTGAAAGTGTGAACCAATAAACTCCATTTGTGTGTGTTTGCTTTTATGTATGTATGTATATGTCTTTTTTTTCCCTGTTTTAAAAACATAAACAGCTATCTAGACAGGTTTTCATGAATTATGTTAAGTAATTAATTTGTTTTAACCTAAATTCAAGGCTCTACCCTGTTAACTTTGGTGCATCTTTCTAGGCAACCAAAATTACATTGTACTTTAATTTTGTCACCCAATAAAATGGCTACTCCCTTCTGATTTGTGTCATCTAAAATACTATCAAGGAAGGCTAGCTTCTACCCAGGACTTTTACAGAAATGCTGAAGGGGAAGGGCACAGGACATGAATCTTTGAGGAACAGCTCTGGACTGTCACCAATATATATTTACTGGATTACTGCCAGGGAAGCCTGAAGAGTTGCTTCTGCCCTTGCCCTTGTTCCCTGGCGTCCTAGTCCCAATCTTGCATCATAGTGACAGAGCTAAAACAAGAAATAGATCATGTCACTCCTGTTTAAAATCTTCTTATTCCTACTAAAATGTTAATGCTTTAGTCTACATAAGTTAGGCTATCAAGAAATAATCATGGTTGGCTTGCTGCTGCTTGCCATTGACTCATGCTAGCTTCTGTGAATTATTTTTTGGTTTATCTCTTTATTTTTAATTTTCTAGAATTATGTTTCCATATATTCATGTTAGAAAATTGAAAAAATATCTAAAACATATGAAGTAAAATGTATTAATAAGTTAGTAAAATCTAGCTAGGTATATTTCATCCAGTCTTTTTATATAATATACAATACATGTATTGAACAAAGTAGAAGCCTATTGCAATAATCCCACATGTAGTGGGTTGAACAGTATCCCCCAAAATCATGTCTACCATGAAACTCAGAATGTAAGCTTATTTAAAAATAGAATCATTACAGATATAACTTGTTAAAGATCTCTAAATGAAATCATCCCAGATTTAGGGTGGGCACTAAGTCAAATGATTGATGTCCTTACAAGGAATAAACAAAGGGAGACAAACTAAGAAAAAGGCTATGCGCAAACAGGGCAGAGATAGGATTCACTCTTTCATAAGCCAAGGAACACATGATGCCACCAGCAGCTGGAAGGGGCAAGGAGGGATTCTTACCTAGAGCCTTCAGACGAAGCATGGCCCTGGTGACACCTTGATTTCTGGCATCCAGAGTTGTGAAAGAATGCAATCATGCTGTTTTAAGCTGCCAGGTTTACGATAAATTGTTACAGCAGCCCTAGAAAACTAATATACCATGTAAATACATTTATAATTCATATTATGTTTTTTATTTGTGTTGTATTTTCCCATTTTCTAACTTTCTTTTACTGAGACACTACTTTAAAAATAATATAAAACAAAGTATCACAGAATATGATTGTACTAATCGATTTTACAAACCCAAATGGTAGAAATTTTAAAATATTTCTTTTTCCATCCCTCTCTTTCTGCTTCCCTCCTTCTCTCTCTTTCCCTTTTTCTTTTTCTTTTTCTGTTTTTAACTTTTTAGAACACTGCAATGAACACCTTTATACATAAATATTCTACATAAAATTTTATACAAAAAATTAAGATAATATCCTAGAAGTAAAAACATTAAACCAATTTATCCTATCTCTTTTTGTTTTCCAATCATTTGTTTAATACTAGAGTATAGAATTTTGTCTGGAACTCACAAAATAAAAAAATAAAACAAATGAAACCTGTAGATAAACACTTAATAAATCAATGAGAAATAAGAGTAGAAAAAATAAAATAGTATTTTCTTATTCCAAAAATAAATTTAAATTCATATTTCTATAATCTCTGTCTTCTCTGAGTTATTGGCAGAGCCTTTAAATTGGTCTCCTTGAAACCACCCAGGCCCTATTACAGTTAATTCTTGACAAAGTAGCCAAAAAATTCATGCTAGACTAAAGTCAGATCATATCACTCCTGGTACTTGAAACCTTCTTTACTCAGCATTTCACTCAAAGTTAAAGCTAAAGTCCTTATAGTGTCTCACAAAACCATGCATGGTCTGGTCTCCTATTACTTTTCTGACCATATCTTCTACTACTCGCCCTTAATCACTGTGTTTCAGTGCCTCCTTAATATTCCTCAAAGCCAGCTGGCATCCTCCTGCCCCCGAGCCTTTGCACAGGCTCTTCATCTGGCCAGATTATTTGCCTTTCATAAAGCCACAAGTATCCTTCTGTCACCTCCTTCATGATTCCACAAAAAAGTTACCTTCATATGGAGGACTACACAGACAACATCATGTAAAATAGCAAACAACCTACCTCAAACGGCTATTGCTCTAATCTGTATCCTTTTTTTTCTCAGTCATATTCATTACTTTTTAATATACTGTATAATTTACTTTTAATTTTATTGTACCCTCCCATGAGGACAAGGATTTGTCTGTGTCATTCAATATTTAATTAATTTGAATAAATAGTATAAATAAATACATGACTGAATGCCAATAATATCTACATTGTAAAGTGCTGGAGGCATGAATGATTACCTCATATCTCTCATATTTCACCATTGTAAATAATAATAAATAACATATCTTGAGTCTTGTTATGTGCCAGCATTGCTCTAAGTACCTTACATACATTAACTGCAATTTCTGATGGTAAAAAGCAACTGCTGAAAAATAGAAAATGTTTCCTCTACTTCCCAGATGCAGAAGCAAGCACAAAGGCATAGTTTAATTTTTATTACTTTTAAAAATCTGATTTAACATTTTAGTTTACTTTGAATTAGAGTGAAGAGAGGTTGAGTATCCCTCATCTAAAATGTTTGAGACCAGAAGTGTTTCAAATTTTGGATATTTTTTTGATTTTCGAAATAGTTACATTATAATTCTGGTTGAGTATTGCAAATCTGAAAATCCAAAATTATGTCATTCAGCATCAGATTAGCACTAAAATGTTTTGAATTTTGGAGCATTTTGGATTTTCAGGTTTGGGGTACTCAACTGTTTATATTATTTTAATTCTTTTGATTGACATATAATAATTGTACATATTTATGGGGTACAGTGTGAAGTTTAAATACATGTATTCAATGTGTAATGATCAAATTAGGGTAATTAGCATATTCATCACCTCAGACAGTTTTCAATTCTTTGTAGTGAGAATATTCAAAATCCTCTCTTCTAGCCATTTCAAAATATGAAATAGATTATTGTTAACTATAGTCATCCTACTGTGCAATGCCACACTGGTATTTACCTCTCCTATCTAACTGTAATTTTGCACCCATTGACAAATCTCTCCCTATCCCCTGACCATTCTGAGCCTCTAATAACCACTATTTAACTCTATTTTTATGAGATCAACTTTTTTAGATGCCACATATGAATGAGATCATGTGATATTTGTCTTTTTGTGTCAGGCTTATTTCACTTAAAATAATGTCCTTCAGGCTCATCCATGTTACTACAAATGACATAATTTCATTCTTTTTATAGCTGAATAATATTCCATTCCACATCCTCTTTATCTACTCATCCATTGCTAGACTTTTAGGTTGATTCCCTATCTTAGCTATTTCCAATAATGCTACAATAAACATGAGTGTGCAGGTGTCACTTTGACAAACTAATTTCATTTCCTTTAAATATATACCCAGCAGTGGGATTGCTGCATCATATGGTAGTTCTATTTTTAATTTTTTGAAAACCTTCATACTGTTTTCCATAATAGTAAATTATATTAGTATATCCATGACTAATCTGAAATCAGGTTCTTTGATTATATATAAGAGTATATGCAGTATATAAGTCCTTCTTTCTCCACATCCTCACCAGTGTTTGTTATTTTTCTGTCTCCTTGATAATAGCCATTCTAACAGAGTTTAAATAATATCTCATTGTGGTTTCAATTTGAATTCCTCTGACATTGAATATTTTTTCACATACCTGTAAGACCTAAAACTATGACACTACTAGAAGATTATAGCAATTTTAGATCCTGGAGTTTTCTTCATCTGAAAAATAGAGAAAGCATTTAATGATATTAGTCTGGGCAAGGATTTTTTGGATAAGACCTCAAATGCACAAGAAACAAACAAAAAATAGACAAATGGTATTACATCAAGCTAAAATGATTCTGCACAGCAAAAAAAAATGAATAAATCAACAGAGTGAAGAGAAAACCTAGAGAATGGGAGAAAATATTTGCAAACCATGCATATGAAGAGGTTAATATCCAGAATATATAAAGACCTGAAACAACTTAATGGCAAAAAACAACAAAAACATCCTGCTAAAAATGGGCATAAGTTCTGAATAGACATTTCTTAAAGTTAGTATTTTTATAGGTAAATATTTGGGGAAATTTTCCCTGTGATAAATTTTTTAAAATATATGAAATTTCCTTCTTAATTTTCTTTTTTGGTGAAAAATTAGAATATTCAATGAATTAAAGTATATATCAGAACTGGGAATTTGTGTTTTATAGATTATAGGTTCTTTCCTAGATGAAAGCCATGCTGAGAGCACTGGAAACAGGTAAGCTGATCTAGAAGCTGAGGTGTTTTTTTTTTTTTTTTTAATTTAGTTTATAAATAAATGTGAAATAAAAAGTGAATTGTGCTTACCTCTTAATAAAAAAACCAATGTCTTTTGGCTATTCTTATACTCCACATTTAAGATTCAACAACTTAAAATAATTTTTAAAAAGAAAAGATGAATTCTGAAAAATCATATATAAAAGAAACATCAATGTAGGTTTAGGACATAGTAAATAGCATAGCTTGTCCTGACAGTCATAGATAATAAGAATAATGGTGAAAATATCCATTTGGTAGACAACTCCTAAGTGCCAGATACAATACTAAAAACTCATTCATTCAATCAATAAATATTAATTCAGTTCCACTTACCATTCAACTTGCTGTCGATAAAATAAATGCACTCTCAGCCCTCGCTGAGCTTATATTCTAGGAGGAAGACAAAATAAATACAATAAATCTACAAAATATAGAGAATCTATCTTAGCTCTACTCTTCTGGAAAGCAGAGGAATTATTAAATGGAATTATGCAAATTGCCCCAGGGAAAAATATTCTCATATATAAATATGTAAGATAGATGAGTTACCTGTGAGATGTACACTATATGAAAATATTTTACATGTTTAAATAACTTTGAGGGAAATCTACTATCTATTAAAGGCTCTCATTGCTTTATTATGTGTTGGAGTAAATAAACCTGTCTAACTTTGTGTAATGCAACCACCAAAATCTCAAAACTCCTGTTTTTTCTTCCCACAGAAAACCTATCCATGTCCTTCAGAGATAGTGCTCTGAAAAACTCACTTTAGAAAATGCAGGTTTGTCTATGCAAAATCATCTGACAGAATTTAAAATGTGGACCAATCTATTTTACATTAAAATCAACAAAAATATACCTATCATTCATTCAGTCGGATTCTAGCCCTGGCTATGGTTTATCTGTAATTCATAAAGAGAGTGTTTGATAATACATAAGCATGTAAAAGCTCCCACACATGTATTTTCAGATTCCACCTTTGTGTAACTACTGGTGATCTCTTCAAAGGAAATAATAGAGAATGTAAGCTACCCAAAAGAATAAATTTCAGCTAGTGGCTGGTATGTGATTGACAAAAGCCAGCCTTTGTCATTTGAACATCTTCTAGAAGGTATATTTTCCTCCTATAATCCATATAGAAAGTCCCTGTGTTTCTCCACATTAAGATAACCAAAGAATGTATGAATAATTTTCAGACACCATAGCCTCAGCTTAAATAACTATGCAGATCTTGAAAGAAGACTTTTTTCTTCAAAACATAAAATTAATCAGTTTATTGCAAAATGAGCTGTAGTTGACAGTTGTGTACAAACTATCAAAGGAAAGAATACCTGGATTTTTCGACATAATTGCATTTATAATAGGAAGGTGCTATAATAATGTAGTAACAGCAAAGGATTTGAAGTTAGGGAACCTGAGTTCAGATTCTAGCCCTGCCAAATATTAGCTGAACAAACATGGACAACTTAATGTCTCAGGACTTCAATTTTTCTAATAAGCAGGAGGGAGCTGAAAAACAATAGCAATGTGACCATATTATGTTTAGAATCAAGCTGAAGAAGGTATTTGAGAAAAAGGTGTCAATTCTAAAGTACCATACAAATTGCACTGTTTATTGTACATTTCTTTCTTTAAGTGAGAAATATTAAGGTTAATTATTAAAAAATTACACATTTTGCACCAGGAAAATATGCCTTCTCATTCTTACTGTTTAACCATATGATTGACTTGAATCTGTTGGGTAAAATCATATTATCTCAATCAAAAATAAAATGTGTTGGAGTCTTTTGCTTTTTACAAAATGAATAATTATTTTAAAAAGCTGTTCATTTCTCCTGTTTATAAGTTGGAAAGACAGAGACGACAGAGTGAAAGATCATTAGAAACCATTCATGTAGAAAATGTATATGTTTCTGCTAAGCCTGCCGACATCTAAATGTGGCTTAATAAAATGACAAATACAGGTAAAATAATAGTACAGAAATTCTTAAATGATGTGAAGATAATTGTCCTATTACATAATATTATTTTCAATCAACAGGAGGTTTATTACTCATATTTCAACTATATGTATTATGACTATATATCAGGTTTTCCTAGTGGGAAAGGACTATGTGAAAATCAAAGTAAGGGTCTAAAAACACAGAAAGACTAGAAATAGGAAAGACATCTAATCTAATTAAAACATAATTAAAATTATACACTTTCGGTGGTTCACAGAGATGCTAATATCTTTTTGTTTGATGCTTTCTGTTAACCAAAGCCATGTAACATAATTTCATGTCCTTCTTGGAGTCTTCATGTTATAAAGAATGCACTTTGGATTTTCTTTTTTTGTAATTTCAGAATATTAGAGGGATAGAACGTTTTGGTTACATAAATTGCTTTTTTCAAGTTTATAAGTGTTCCATCCCCCAGATAGTATGCATTGTACCCGGTAAGTGTGAATTCCCCCCTCCCACCTGCTTGATTTCCAATGAATGTTATTTCCATGTGTGCACATAAATGTTGATCGATTAGTCTCAATTTAATGGTGAGTACATGTGGTGCTTGTTTTCCATTCTTGTGATACTTCACTTAGCAGAATGAGCTCTAGTTCCATCCAGGTTAATATAAGAGGTATTAGTTCACCATTTTTTATTATGTCTTAGTAGTACTCCATGGTATACATAAATCACATTTTATTAATCCACTCATGTATTGATAGGCACTTGGGTTGTTTCTACCTCTTTGAAATAGTGAATTGTGCTGCTATAAACATTCAAGTGCAGGTGTCTTTTTTATAGAATGTCTTTTTTTCCCTTGAGTAAATACCAGTGGTGGGATTGCTGGATCCAATGGTAGTCCTACTTCTAGTTCTTTGAGGTATCTCCATACTACTTTCCTTAGAGGTTGTACTGGTTTGTTACTGTGAAAAGTATTGAGTCTTTGATTTGGTTTTCAGTTTGACTGTTGGCGTATATGAACGCAACTGATTTGTGTACATTGATTTTATAGCCTGAGACTTTGCTGAATCTACTTATCAATTCCAGGAGTCTCTTGGTGTTATCTTTGGTGTTTTCTAGATATAAGATCATTATCATCAGCAAAGGGCAACAGTTTGACCTCTTTTTTTTCCATTTGGATACCCTTGGAGATAGACTGCCCTGTTTAAAATATTAGCTCTACTGGTTTGGTGGCCTTGAATTTGCCCATGCCTCAGTTTACTCATAAAGAAAAACAGAGTAAACAGAAGTAGTTATCTCAGAATAAGAGGATTCAATAAGAAGAGAGGAATAAATGGGATGCTAATAACCACTTAATTAATGCTAGCTATCATTACTTAAGGGTAAAGTTAAGTTTTATGTAGTAATTCAGTAGAAGCTTGGTAGAGAAAGCCAGGTTGCTGTTAGATTATGAAGTGTTTTTAATGTGTTGCTAAAGAGCTTATAGTTTATATTTTTCCTCAGCATTTGCCATATTGTGTTTTCCTGAACAATGGATATTAAGTTTTACTACAAAAATATACATGTTACAAAAATACCTTTGTGATAGTGAGGGTGCAAATCATTAATTTTTTTCACTTACTTAGATCTAGTTTATTTCAAGGAAAAATATCATGAAGAAAGGATATTTAATAGCAATGAATAAATGTAATAAAAAAATCTTTGTTCAAAACTTAATGCCCCTTGCTCTACTATATCTAGCAATTAGACCTCTGTTTGTAAAAAGGAAGAGGGTATCAGTTAACTGTATAGTAGGCACTAAATCCAGACATAGAGTGGGATCACATACCAGCTAGGTTGTATTGTCCTTGTCAGCAGCTTTAAGTTACTTATTATCTCAATTTCAAACTTTTCTTTCTATGACCATAACTTTCTAGCATATTATTCTATCCTATGATTCATTGATTTCTTTAATCTCAGCCAACTTACTAGCCTGTTTCCCTCTTTTTCCCTTTCTAGAGCCAACTTCATGTACTTTTTGCTCTTTTATTCTATTACATCCATCTGATAAATCTTAGGCTAAGATCAATTCAACTGATCTTGTTTTCTTTTCTGAAACCCCGGCTGCAAGAAAACAAAAACAAAAACATACAACTACACATGTTAGTACCAATACAAATTCATGGTCTCAACTTCTATTGGTTCTTTGATATGGCTTGTCTCCTTTATCAGTTGTCACATTTCACACTTTCTTGTCTCTTCTCAAATCCTTGTATCATCACTTCACTTCCATCCTTTTAGCAGATGATCAAATGAAATGGGAAATTACAGAACTTCTATGCATAGACTGTTCCTATGCTTGTCTCCCCCTTGTCATTTCCACATATTTTTTCAGGCTACTACATTTATCTACAATGTACACATTATATCACTGCTACTCTTCCTTCAATACTAAAGTTAGAAAATACCTCCTTGGGAATGTACTAAGTTTAAAATAATTGTCCCAATTTTGAACTTTTATAATATCCTGTTTTAATGGGTAACTTGTCAAAGAACTGCTCATTGTATGCGTGTGTCTCTGCCTCCCCCCACAAAAAAAAAATTGATATTCACCTTTAGGGTAAGAATTACGGTTTTATTTATCTTTTCCTCCCTGGTGCTTACTACAGTACCTGCCACCACATACTAGATACTCAAGAATTATTTATAGAATGAGGGAATGAATAAATTTTGCTTTGTGAAGAGTCTCAATGCTACTATATCTCAGATGAGCTAAATGCTGTGACTATTACTTACAAACAATGTTTTGTTCCTTCTGTTTCTTCAGAGTGTTCTCTAAATCCTTGCTATATAAAGTGTGGTCTTCACCACAGCACTGAAATTACCAGGGAGCTTGTTAGAAATGGGAACACCAGCTTCCACACCATATTTATTGACTATCAATCTGCATTTTAACAGAGATGATTCATATGCACATTAAATATTGAAAAACACTGCCCCAAAATATATTTGAAAATTGAATACCCATTAAACAGGAAGCTTATGAGAAAGTCGAAGGAAGGAAACCAAAACAGAGACTGAGAGACCATTATTCAACAAATATTATTCTATAATATCAGTACTATTCATTAATTCTTTAGGCAACAGATATTTCCCAGAATCAACCATGTGCTAGAAACTCAGTGCTAGGCATTGAGTTAAGAACTAGGAATCAGAGAATGGAATTAAGCAGAGTTTGGGAATTTACAATGTAGTATCCCGTTTCTTTTTATTTAAAATTTCACCAGCTGTTTAAGACTGTAGTAGAGGAGTCATAGTTAAATTAACTGGCTAAAAATCATCTTTTTAATTTGAGTATTAATAATTAAAAGTGGCAGAGAAAGAAGAGGAGAAAGAGAAGAGGCCATTTTGTAATGTCAGGTATGATGGTTAATTTTATGTGTTAACATACTAAGCCATGGGGTGCCCAGATATTTGGTTAAACCTTATTCCGGGTATGTCTGTAAGGGTATGTCTAGATAAAATTAACACGTGAATTGCGGGACCCACTAAAGCAGATTGTCGTTCCCAGTGTGGGTAGGTCTTATCTAATCCATTAGATGCCTGAATAGAACAAAAAAGGTTGAATAGGGAGAATTTACTCTCTTTCCCTGACTCTCCTCAAGCTGGGACATTGGTCTTCTCCTGGCCCAGGACTCAAACTTGGACTAGAATTTACACCATCAATTTTCCTAGTTCTCAGCACTTCCGACTTGACCTGGAAATGGAATATCAGCTTTCCTGGATCTCCAGCTCGTCATTGTCAAATGCAGATCATGAGCCTTCTCAGCCACCCTGACCATATGACCCATTATGTTATTTTTTATATTTATATATATATATATCTTTCTCTCTCTCTCCCTCCTCTTTCTCTCTATCTATCTCTTTATAGATAGAGAGGTTCTGTGTCTCTGGAGAAGCCAGACTAATCCACCAAGTAAGCATGTTTACATTGTTTTCATGGAAAATTTTGGGATGGAATATAATCAAAATGAAATTAAAACACTAGGACAATTGCTTTTGAGTTCTTTCTCACTTACCATGAATCACCACAATAAAAACAATTTACTGGTAAGCTTGACAAAGAAAAATTTACATTCAAGGAAACCAGATTGATCACATTTGTATAAACAGTTTAAATCTGCACCGTTTAATATTGTAGCCACTAGCCATATGTGACCATTTAGATTTATATTTAACTAATATTAAAAATTCAGTTCCTCAGTCATACAAGATATATTTTCATTGCTTAATATCTGCAGGTGGCTAGTAGCTGTCATATTGAACAGTGCTGATATACAGGCATACAGGCACACCTTATTTTATTGAGCTTTACTTTATTATATTTTGCAGATATTGCATTTTTTACATATGGAAGGTTTGTGGTATCCCTGTACTGAACAAGTCTACTGGTGCTGTTTTTCTAAGAGCATGTACTCACTTGGTGTCTCTGTATTACATTCTGGTAATTTGTGCTCTATTCTAAACTTTTTCATCATTATTATATTTGAAATGGTGATCTCTGATCAGTAATCTTTGATGTTACTATTTCAATTGTATTGGGGTGCCATGAAGGGAGCCATATAAGACAGTGAACTTAATGGATAAATGTTTTGTGTATTCTAACTGCTTCGCTAACTGATCATTCCCATGTCTCTCTCTCTCTCTTTAGGCCTCCCTATTCCCTGAGAAACAATATTAACATTGGGCCAATTACTCCTACAATGGCCTGTAAGTGTTAAAGTGAAAAGAAGAGTCCCATGTCTCTCTCTCACTTTAAATCAAATTTAGAAATGATTAAGTTTAGTTATAAAGACATGTGGAAAGCAAAGATGGGTTGAAGGTGAAGAAGTAACTGCAGATGTGGTGGAAATAGTGAAAGAACTAGCATTAGATGTAAAGGATGAAGATTTGGCTGAATGGCATGGCTGCAATCACATGATAAAATGGGAACAGATGACGAGTTGCTTTTTATGGATGAGCAAAGAAAATGGTTTTTTAAGATAGATTCTACTCCTGGTGAAGATGCTGTAAACACTGTTGAAATGACAACAAAGGATGTAGAATAGTACATAAACTTAGTTGATGTGGTAGTGGCAGGTTTTGAGAGGATTGACTTCAAGTTTGAAAGAAGTTCTAATGTGGGTAAAATGCTATCAAATAGCACTGCATGCTGTAGAGAAATCTTTCTTGTAAAGAAGAATGGATGGGCTCACACCTGTAATCCTAGCACGCTGGGAGGCTGAGGCAGGAGGATCATTTGAGTTCAGGAGTTTGAGACTAGCTTGAGCAAGAGTGAGACACCATCCCTACTAAAAAAATAGAAAGAAATTAGCTGGACAACTGAAAAGATATATATAGAAAAAATTAGCCGGGCATGGTGGAGCATGCCTGTAGTCCCAGCTACTCAGGAGGCTGAGGCAGGAGGATCACTTGAGCCCAGGAGTTTGAGGTTGCTGTGAGCTAGGCTGACGCCATGGCAGCACTCTAGCCTGGGCAACAGAGTGAGACTCTGTCTCAAAAAAAAAAAAAAAAAAAAGAAAAAAAAATGGACATGGCAAACTTCATTGTTTCCTTATTTTAAGAAATTGCCACAGCCACTCCAACCTTCAGCAATAAATATCCTGATCAGTCAGCAGTCATCAACATTGAGGCAAGACCCTCCACCAGCAAAAATGTTACAACTTGCTAAAGGCTCAGGTGATCATTACCATTTTTTAGCAATAAAGTATTTTTAAAGATAGTATGCACATTTTAGACGTAATGCTATTGCACACTTAATAGGCTACAGTATAGTATAAATATAACTTTTATATGCACTGGGAAACCAAAAAAAAATGTATGACTCACTTTATCGCAATATTCAGCTTATTGTGGTGGCCTGGAATGAAATCCACAATAACTTTGAGCTATGACTATAGAACACTTCCATCGCTGAAGAAAACTATGTTGGACAGTACTGTTCTAAATCATCAGTGGGAGCTATGGGCACCAACAGCTTTCTTTGAAAATGTGGTAAGGTTTAAAATCTGAATAATAATGACATAAGTCCCTCTAAATTTGTCTCGGTATGTCTATTTAGGAAAAGTGAAATATCTCCAATTGTTTTTGTTTTGAAATATGAACAATGAAAGCCAGTGGTATGATTTAAATAGAACTGCTTTTTGGTGTCCCAGTTATACCTTACCAATTGCCAACATATTCAGATATTTTTTTTCACTTTTTTATCAGAAGTGAACAAAAGAGTAAATAATAGAATTGTATATGTGACAATACATACCATTTATCAAGAATTCTTGATTTTTTTAAAGAATTCTTTAAGCACGATGAGTTTTTGCTCTTTAATAATAATGATCCTTTTATTTTAATGATGCAAACCTTAATGTCATTTCTGTCTAATCTTTTTTCTCCAGTAATGCAAATACTAGATAATGTCCACTTCAAGCTTCAAGGCTTACAAAGTAAATTATAGAATCTGAGCAAAGGAAAAACAAAGGCCAAATTGTATAATTAATTATAATTAGGGGAGGGAGGTTTCAGAGGCCTTTTCTTAACTATAGGCTAATAGGTTAAATCTCTCCTAAATATTAGACTACATGAACAAAAATCATATATGGACTCTTTCAAATTTCCTTTATAAATTTTTTCCTACAGTGATATTTTTGACAAATTCTAATGTTTTATTCAGAAACACTAAAGGAAGCAAGAAGATGCTTCCTAATGGAAGGCTAGTTTATTTGTCGGCATAATGATGATTAATAATGGGAACTCTACTTTAAAAAGTGTAAAAGTTATTAAATGGAAGTACATTTCTTCTTTCCTTTTAAGTAAGAATGGAAAGATGGCAACAATCTCTAATTCCTTATATTTCTGACGTATCATTGTTAACAATTCTTCACAGTTTCTATATCCAAATACTATTTTTTCATTGCAATTTTTAAGAACTTTTCCTTGTAAATTTTAGACCGCAAGCTTTCCACTTATCTATTATGCAAAACACAGCTATAATTCTTAAAGCCATTTATTACAGATTTATGATCACTGGTCTCTATTTGTCTAGACACTTAAATACCCCTGCCTTCTTCTGTTTCATTTTTCAAGAACTCATTCCATTTCTTTTATTTGTTTGGCACATTGATCTCAGTTTTGGTCCCCACTTCCAGGTTCTGCCCTTTTATTACCCAATCTAGCTAAAACAGAAGGGAGACTGACAACTTTCATTTAACGGTCAGGTCCTCCTGGGGTCCCCTAGCTGCAGTAAAATGACTCTACATTGTATTTAATGAACCATGAAGATAGTGAGACCAATAAAAAAAGTTTTCATGCCCTTAGAGCAAGCTGCTGGTCTCATCTTCTATTAAAGCTGTTTAACAGCCCACAACAACTGCCAGACACGGGGAAAAGGTGAAATGGCGATGTAACTGAGCTACTCACCTCCCATCATGAAGCATCTGTTCAAAAAATATAGTGCTCTCTCCTCCTAAGGAACTCACAGGGCAAAGGTGAACCAAGTAGTAAAGTAGACTCAATTAAACAATATGTGTTCTAATTGCAATAGGAGGGAAAAGTAGGTTAGAAAGAAATAGGAAAATGACAGCAGCTATTTCAGCAATTTAAATATTGTTCATTAATGAGAATGAAAGGAAGTACACAGCCTACCTACTGCTGCAACAATTAAGTTCCATGCAATTTGGCAAGAATAATATTAAGCAGTAGATGAATTTTCTGTTTGGTTTGCAAACACAATAAAATTCCTGTATCATTTCTACATAATGCTGGAATTTGACTTCCCTCCTAGGAATTGTTTCTCCTCCCTATGTTTGGACACATCAGCTATTAGTTTACAGGAAAGAGAGGAATAATTAGTGTGAAAGCAGTTAGCATGGTTGTGCTTTATAAACACAGATACACTCTTTTTCCCAGGAAGACTTTTAACATATCAAATTCTCTTTCATTTTTCATGGTTTTATTAGTTCATCTTAAAACTAAAATAGTGATTTTCTTACACAATAAATGAAAGGAAAAAATAATATATGTTCAATTTATACCTACATATGTTTAATTAAATAAACCAGTAGCTGATAGCCAGTAACTGTACAGTATCCATACCTCTATAAACATTGTCACCTTGGCTAACCTCAGTACTTAAATTTTTGTACTTGTGTGTAAGCTTGATTCTTTGCATTATGAAAGTGAGTTTCCACAAGGTGCCTATTAAAATGCTGCTGGTTTCAGGAGATGTAACTCATTAATTTAAGCTATCACCAAACATGGGTACTGTACAGAAATTAAATTTGAGAAAAGTATGGGAGATATTTCTTAGGAAAAAAAAGGTAGGGAACAGAAAGAGGATGGAGGTAGGCCACCACCAGCTTGCCACCAGAAGGCTGGATAGATTTCTGCCCATAACTGACCCATTAGCTGAGTGCCTGAATCAGGGCAAAATGCACAGAATCTAGAACCAGATGCAGCGACCCTATGTTAACGGTTTGGTTTAGAGCCTGAAGTGCTTCACGACTGGCTAAATCTGAGTGGAAGTGCTGTGAATGAGGCTGCTAGGATGTCAGACCTTCCTCACAACAGGGCAATGATCTTAAAGATTGTCCTCCATCAGTGAAAAGTAGGATAGTAAATGAGGAGAACCAATTTGCAAATACGAAGGCATGAAAGGTTGCATTTTTTAAAAGTGTATGTCACAATTTTGACTAGGGCTCACTCTGTGGATATGGATTCTTTTCCTGTGTAGTTTTTACTAGAGGTATTTATTTAAGAGAGCTTTAAAGTACACTGGCATCCTTCAAAATGATAGGCATTCTCTCATCAAGAGAGTATGCAGAGCATATAAATACTAACAATAATTTGTTATTAGGTTGACTTAATGCATTTTAATAAAATCTATCAAAGTTTTCATTTTTTTCTTTGTGAAGAGAGCGTTTATGAAGCATTTGCCTTTAGCTTGCCAAAACAAATTGAAAGCATTTGTTAGTTTGCTTATGAGGAAACATCAGTTCTTGTGGCTGCATATAGCTCTTCATTTGCATTATAAGTTTATATGAAGGAAACTTTCCTTGCAGGTGAAGAATTGACTATCACTTAAAAAAATGAAAATGGACAGGCATTTCATAGGTTTGCATGGCACATGCTTGATCTTTTTAATATGTACTCAGAGATTTTGTGGGTTAGGTTGTTTATGAACAAAGTGTATCATGCCACAAAATTTAAGTCTGACTGGCACCTTAATGAAAAGAGATTTGACCTCAAATTCATATGTTCATCTAAAAATGCAGTGCACTTAAAATATCACTTTAGCTCTTGGTTTGAATTATAGAAAAATGTTTGTTTTATTGGCCTCTAGCTATGTAAATATAGTCACTGTTATTTTCCCTTTAAAATTCTTAACAAGAAAACCATTCATCTAATTTATACTGAAGCACTCTACAATAGGCTTAGTATATAATCATCTGATAGCACCACAATAAATAGCTACTATGTATTCATTGGAAGTTATTATTAATCATTAGCTTCTTATAATGGCTATGCTTATGTCTTTCTAACAGCTTCACTCTGTCAATGAAGTTACTGTGGACTGAGCTAAGAATTTCATTAAGTGCCTATTTTTTACAAGAAACACCTTTGTGAAGAATATGTAGATATAAGCACATAGGCAATATGTAATTGCCTTATTATTTCGTTGCCATAATTCTATTTTAGAGCTGGGCTTCAGATATCCATCTTTAAAATTAACCACTTTAAAGTAGCCTTGAGATTCACTCCCTTTTAAAGTGCATCAAAATATCATACAAAATAAAAAAAGCTTTATCAGAACAGTAATTCTTCCTTAATTTGAGTTTTTTTTTAATTTTTATTTTTTTTATTTCAGGAAATTATGGGGGCACAAACATTTTGGTTACATGTTATGCCTTTGCCACATCCCAACCATGACTTGAGATGTGCCCTTAATCTTTGTCCCTTTTACTAGTGTCCAGTACAAACTGAAGGGAAGTTTGGAAATGCCAATCAATATATTTTTACCCAGAGAAGTAATTGACAAAAATGAAGATAAGATTTTAAAAATGGTTAAAAAGCCTTGTGTATATTCACAGAATAAAAGTGGATAAGAAAAAATAGATTCAATCCATTGATTTAAGTCATAACTTTTGGTAAATCTGGTAATGCCACTTCCAAAACACAGAATACCTATACATATACTAAGGAGAAAAACTCTATATCCAACATCCTAATAGGTAGTGTGTGAAAGAGAGAGAAAGATATAATCTAATATGTTCCTCACAAAACATATGTCCTTGCCATGAACACAAAATAGTTTTCATACATACATATATATGTATTTCAAAGAAGAAAATCTGGGAAAAAATAAAATAGCAAAACATTTTTAAAGTAATTGTCTTATATCGATTGTTGATTACGAGTTGCAGTGAAGTGAACATCTTTGAAGAATTCAGAGCCCATAATAGGCAACGTTATATTTGTAAAGATGCCAATTTAGAGACTTTTTTATTGCTACATAATAGTACCTATTTATGGGTACATGTGATATTTTGATGGATGCATACAATGTGTAATGATCAAGTCAGGGTATTCAGTATATTCATCACCAGAAACATTTATCATCTCTTTGTGCTGGGAAGATTTCAAAACTCCTAGCTATTTTAAAATATACAATATATGATTGTTAACTATAGTAACCTTGCTGTACTATTAAACACTAGAACTTATTTCCTCTCTCTAACTGTATGTTTGTACCTTTTAACCAATCCCTCTTTATCTCCACACCCTCAACCACCCAGCCTCTGGTAACTATTGTTCTACTCTTTAATCCATGAAATCAACTTTTTTAGCTCCCACATATGAGTGAGACTTTGTGGTTTGTCTTTCTCTGCCTGCCTTATTTCATTTACCAAAATGATCCACATTGCTGCAAATGAGGATTTCATTATTTTACATGGCTAAATAGTATTCCGTTGTGTATATATACTACATTTTCTTTATCCATTCATCCACTCATGAACTCTTAGGTTGATTCCATATCTTGGCTATTGTGAATAGTGCTGTGATAAACATTGGTGTTTAAATAAGGTATTTATTCCTTTGATATACTGATTTTATTACTATATTCCTTGGATAAATACCTAGTAATTGTATTGATGGATCTTATGGTAGCTCTACTTTTAGATTTTTTAGAAAGCCTCATACTGTTTTCCATAATGGATGTACCAATTTACATTTCCCCCAACAGTGTATGAGTTCCTTTTACTCTGTATCCTCACCAGTATTTGTTGTTTTTTTGTATTTTTTTGATAAAAACATTCTAACTCGGGCAAGAAGATATCTAATTATGGTATTAATTTGCATTTCCCTGGTGATTAGTGATATTGAGCATTTTTTCATATACCTGTTGGACATTTGTATACCTTCTTTTGAGAAATGGCTATTACATCCTTTGCCCACTTTTTAATGGGGTTATTTGGTTTTTGTTTGTTTGTTTTTTGCCAGTGAGTTGTTTGAGTTCCTTGTATATTTTGGATACTAATTTCTTGTTGGATAAATAAATTTGCAAATATTTTCTCTCACTGTACTGGTTAAATCTTTACGCTGTTGATTGTTGCCTTTGCTGTGCAGAAATTTTTTATATATTTTAATATAGTCCCATTTGTCTATTTTTGGTTTTGTGCTTTTGAGTCCTTAGCCACAAACTTTTGCCTGGATCAACATCTTAAAGTGTTTCCCCTATGATTTCATCTAGGAATTTTATAATTTAAGGTATTATATTCAAATATTTAATCCATTTGGTTTTGTCTTTTGTATATGGTAAGAGATAGGGGTCTAGTTTCATCCTTCTGCATGTAGATATCCAGTTTTCCCATGAACACTTATTGAAAAGGGTGTTTTTTCCCCAATGTAAATACTTAACACCTTTGTCATATATCAGTTGGCTGTAAATATGTGTATTTATTTCTGGGTTCTCTATTCTGTTCCATTGGTCTATGTGTCTATTTGTATTCCAATATCATGCTGTTTGGCTACTA
>CM052444.1:58086219-58109433 GCA_028533085.1 Varecia variegata
TTTTTCCTTTCAAAACTTCATAAATAAGTTATTTATTGTCTTCTGGCCTACATTGTTTAGATGGGATGTCATCTATCAACTTATTAGGATTATCATGTATGTGATGACTACTTCTTTTATTTCTTTTTTCTTTTTTCTTTATCTTCTAATTCTAGTACCCCTATATATTGGTGCACTTAATGGTGACCTACATTTCAATGGCTTCCATTCATTTCTGTCATACTTTTAGTACTTCAGTTCCTTCAGTTACATAATCCCTACATATCTTCAAGTTCACTAATTTTTTTCTCACCTGGTGCATAGCTACTGCTGAGCTTTTCTAATACAATTTTTATTTACTTTTCACGTGTTTCATACACTTTTCAATGTCAGAATTTACATTTGTATCTTTTTTATAATTTCCTTTTATTTATTGATATTCTCTATAAGACATTGTCATTATTTCTTCCTTTCCTTCTTTAAACATGGCTTCCTTATCTTTTTGAACATATTTATAAATGCTCTTGTAAAATATTTTTGTTAATTCTGTTAATTTTCTTCCTATGAGAACAATCTTGTCATAGACAGTTTCTGTTATCTGCTTTTTGTCTTGTAGTATGAATCACACAATCCTGTAGTCATTATCAAATTCAAGATCATCTAATTTTCTCCTGTGTTATCTCCTGAAAATTTTGTAGTTTTGCATTTTACATTTATGTCTATGATCTATTTTGTGTTAATTTTTGTGAACAGTACAAGTTTGCATCTACATTTTTTTTTTTTTGCAGTTGGATATCCAATTGCTCCAGTACTATTTGTTTGAAAGACTATCCATTCTCCATTGAATTGTCTTTGCTCCTCTGTCAAAGATCAGTCACCTACATATGTGTAGGTCTATTTCTGGTTTCTCTATTCTATTCTGTTGATATAGTTTTCTAATATTTTGCCAATACTACATTGTCTTGATTACTGTAGCTTTGTATAATAGTAAATCTTGAAGTTGGGTAGTGTTAGTCCTTTAATCCTATTCTTCTTTAATATCATATTAGCTATCTTGGTCTTTTGCCTTTTGCCTAATATTAAATATTAAAATTTAATATTAGTTTGTCTATATATGTAAAATAACTTTCTGGAATTTTGATTGACATTGCTTTAAATCTGCAGATCAAGTTAGGAAGAACTGATATCTTAACTGAATCACCTTATTAATGATCATGGAATATCTGTTTATTTAGTTCTTTGATTTCATCCTTCAGAGTTTCATAGTTTTCCTCATATAGATTTTGTGTATATATATTTTTAGATTTATTCCTAAGTAATTTATTTTGTACTAATGTAAATGGTATTAAATATTTTTTAAAAAATTATTTCACTGATTATGATTGTGTTACTGGTGATTAGGTCTATGGAGCTCCTCACATCACTATTGCAGGAGTGCACCTTAGGATAAATATATTCCTGGTCATGATGTCTTATCCTTTCTTACATATTATAAATTAAATTTTCTCAATTTGTTTTAGAATTATTGCATTGATAATAATGTGGGATATTGACTTTTCAGTTTTATTTTCTTATAATGTCTTTGTAAGGTTATTTATCTGAGTAATGGTCCATTGGTGGTTTGTGTCTTCCATGAAATTTGTTCATTTTATTTATGTTGACAAATTTATAAACATAAAGTTGTTCACAATATTCCTTTAGTATTCATTTAGTATCTGTAGAATCTATAGCCATGTTGCCTCTCTCATTTTTATATTGGTAATTTATTCCTTCTCCATTTTTACTGGTCAATCTAATTAGAAGTTTATCAACTAAATTGTCGTTTTGACAAACATTTTTTTGGTTTTATGGTTTTTTCCACTTATGTTTAATTTATTTAAATCTGATTTTTACTGCTCTTTTCTTCAAGTTATTGTAGTTTGCTTTATATTTTCTAGTTTTTTTAAGGTGAAATACATGTTATTGATTTGAGATTTTTTTCTTTAATATAGGTATTTAATGATATAAAATTTCTCTTATGTACTGCCTTATCTGCAACACACAAATGTTGATATATAATGTTTAATATATAGTGATGTATAATATATAATGTTTTTTCATTATATTCAACATATTTTCTAATTTCCCTCTTAATTTTTTCTGTGATCTTTGGTTATTTAGAAGGGTATTATTTAGTTTCCAAATATTTGGGGGATTTTTCAGAGATATTTCCATTATTGTTTTATAATTTTCAACTCTAAAAGATTGAATTGACTCCTTTATATCTTCCATGTATCTACTTCACTTTTTGAATATACGAAATGCAGTTATAATAATAGTTGTTTTAATGTTCTTGTCTACTAATTGCAACATCTATATTAGCTCAAAATCAGTTTAAATTGATTAACTTTTTTCACCTTATAGGTAATATTTTCTTGCTTCTTTGAATATTTAATAAACTTTATTGGATGCCAATACACTATAATTTTTACTTTAGTATGCATTGAATATAACTATTATTGAAGTTTGTTCTGAAACATAGTTAAGTGACTTTTAAACAGTATGATATTTGTGGAACTTGCTTTAAAGTCTTATTAAGAACTAGAGCAGGGATCAATCTAGATCTATTTATTTCCTACTACTAAGGCAAGACCCATTTATTTACTCTACCCAATGTCTCATGAATCATGAAGTTTTCCAGTCTGTCTGGTAAGAAAATATACTGTCTCTAACCCTATATTAGCAATACACATCATTAATCCATTTGGCTGTTTTTTTTTCTTTTCCCTGAACTCTGGGAATTCCATTACATATATGTACTCATCAGTACTCTGTGGAATATTTGAGAGAGATCTTCATATCTGCACAATTCTCTTTATATACAGCTGGTCTTTTTGTTTGTTTGTTTTTTCTCGTACTCTGTCCTTCAAATTCTAGCTGCCTTGATCTCCCTAGACTCCCTCCCGTATCCTTAATTCAAGGAGTTTACTGGACTTTCTTAACTTGGTTTTTCTCTATTCCATATGAATAGAAACTCTTTCATAGCGGTAAGCTGCTATAATTGCTGCATTCATCTAATTTGTTTGCCATCTCTCAGTGATCTCTTTCATTCATTGTCTCTTGTCCAGTTTCTTAAAAACCTTTGCTTCATATATATCGTCTATTTTTTTCAGGCAGGGACACAAATTCATATCCATCTTATCCAGAAGTAGAAAATGTAAATATTTTAATTGAAATTTTATAGAGTGATGAATTTTATCAAGAGTATTTTAGCAATGAATTCATTGAACCAATTTAACTGTTTGAGAAATTTCTTATGAAGTACTATTAAGCAATTTCCATTTTTTTATTTTAGCAACATATATTTCATCAGGGTTCATTATTCTCTATGTAAATGATAATTAAGATTTGATTTATCAATCATTTTATCCCTATCCAAAATTAGCTATAATAGCTTCTGCCACTGGGAGTTTTATTTTGTGGCAATGAGTTATATCTAGTCAAATTTTTGCATGTCTAAATTAGGAAGATTTAATTCTTAAGCACTTTTTGCTCATTAATATATTTGGTTAGTAAAGTTGTAGCCATTGAGAAATTTTAATTTGTCGTTTCAGTAACATGTATTCTGATCTAGTCAATTAATGATGTTATAGACCTATTTTTTTTAACTTATCCATTAGGAAACTATCCATTAGGAAAGTCTGTGAGAGAGTGAGAGTGATAAAGAGAGCCCAAAAGACATAAATGGAGAATTAGGAATGGATCAAGGAAAGGGAAGAGAGGGAGAGAGGGAAGACTGTGAAAGGAAATATCTATCTGCTACTGCGTACTGACTGCTAAGCTAAGTATTGGCAGGGCTTCTACCTTTGGCTTGAGAGCACCTGAGGAAGTATATGTATCTTTGGATTAAAATTATTCAATGTTCTCCACTAATCTAAAGTTGATGTCCATACCTTTCATATGCCTTAAAAAGATCTGCATTATACGGTTCATTTTTTCCCCTTCAGACTGTACTCTGATTCTGCCCTCCTCACTAAAGGATACTTTTCCCCAGTGAAATACCATTTCTCACATGATATTTCTTTCTTAGAACATTCCACAATCCCCACCCTCCTCCTCTTTGTTGATGTTTCCTATTTATCTCACAGCTCTCAGCTTGCAGTAATTTCCTTTGGGAAACTGTCCCTTACCACTCTCCACTCAAAAGACTGGGTTCAGTGTCCCCAGTATATATCACCACAGTACCTTGAATTTTCCATATAATATTAGGCACAATATTATATTGTGTGCTGCCCAGTTATTTATGGGTTTTATTTTTAGATTGTGCAGTCTAAAAGGGCAGAGCTTTCCTTATCTTCATCAATGAGCAGTTAGCACCTGATGAAGCAACTGGCACAGAATAAACCTTAAAAAATATATTTATTTACTTAAATTTGCTTCTCATTCTTTCACATGACATTATGTTTCTAAGACTCAAGTAGTATCTCAATATTTGCATTGTTATGATCGTATTACATCATCATTCAAATTGTATCCTAATTAAGTTAGGCAAAATAAAATGAAGGTTTACACCCAGAGAAAATCTATTTTGTTAAAAGACATCTAACTTGTTAAAGGGAAGAAATAGTTCTTGTTATTTTAATTACTATGTCTTCTCCAGATAGCAAGGTGATCTATTAGGATACAAAGTATGGATTTCAATGAAACAGCCATTTACAAAGGATCCTCCCCTTTGGCACATATTTATTGGGTTAATCAGTGTTCCACAAAACTGCATGTAGCTAAGGTTGTGCCACTGCTTTCCTTCAAGAGGTTTGTAACACTAATGAGTATTGATGACATCAATGTATGATTCACAAAGAAGCTGGTAATTTAAGCTCTAAATCTAGAGAGAAGAAACCAATGTGATTAAAAGGAAAGAAAATTAACTTCCCAATGTTAAGTGCGTTGCTGCTTGTTTTTGAATAAGCTTCATTTTTACAGATCCATAATTCTCAGTTACCACGATTCAGGAAGTAATGAAGGTGTAAAGGCAATCTTATGAATGGAGGGTTGGAGAATTAGAAAGTGCTGTATGTCTTCAGGTGTGCATAATACATTCATCGAGACTGAATCACAATATTACCAACATATATTTAAACCAAGTTCCCATCACCTCAAAGACATCTCTATTGAAAATGTTACTTAAGACAGAATCTGTAAGGCCAAAAGACTGATGCTGTGTTTAATGTTTTGTCTTAAATTTGTAGGTGTGTTCTTTTTCCATCATTTTAAAATTATGAACACAGCTTAATAAACTAAAAATAAAGTTAAGTCTTAACACAGAAAGTCCAGGCATCAGCCAACACATAAACATTGTTTTTTGTGCAGGGTGGGGTGGAGAGTCAGTGGGCATTGAGCTTTCCTGGTACCCCTGAGACCACTTCTCAAAGGCAGCTATGTGTCTCTAACACACATGAAACCAGCTTTTCTAAAATATGAATCATGATTAGTGACTTCTCAATATTGAACTTCAGGTTTATTATCTGTTTTAGTCAAAATGGCTGAGTTCTGACATCTGGAAAAAGAAGCAGTACTGCTGGATCCTGGATACTTACAAACTATTTTTATTATGATATTTCTGGCAACACACACTGCATGCATATTCATGGCTTTGGAAATGCTTCCTATTTCTATAGATTCATTCCTCATTTGCAGGTGTGATTATGGATTCATGAATGCAGCTAATCACTTCTAATATGTACAGCAATCCAACCACTGCATTGAAATTTTCCTTGATTTTTTGATGAAGCAATGGCCCTGAAGGAAGCTCACCGAATTATATAATCCTGAATAGCCTTTAGGAATAGAGAGAGCAGTGTATACCAGTTGGTTTATTTGGAGGTTATTCCTGATTACACTTGAGAAGGACTCTAGGAGACTCTTGCTTATACTCCCACTGGCTCACTGCCCCCCCACATGTCATGCGTGAGCACCCACACGTACATTCTAACCCCTCCTATATTTTAAAAAAAGAAGATGTGGCCTGAGCACAGTCTAAAATTGATATCCTGTTTATTTGAGAAACAATAGAATCTTTTATTTTCCCCAGGTTAATAAGATTCTAACTCTCTTTCCATAAAGTTCAATCAAAATCATTGCAGGATATGTGCAAAACCATCACCTCATTTTAAGTTTCAGCAATTCGTTTCTTAATTTTATCAAGAAAAAAAATAGAAAGTTATCTTTTTTTCTCACTTATGATCAATGCGGGTATAAAATTTTATTTGGTGAGTATATATCTCAACAAAGGGGCAGCACCCAGAGAAGCTTTTCTCCTTTATCCATGCTGCACAAAAGAATCTTTACAATGTTTGGAAATCTAAGAATGAAAAGTACCCCAACAGTATAGAAATTAGTCCTCTGGTATAAAAGGAAAATGAGAGAACTTTCTGTGATTTTGTGACTTTCTGACACTACAGTGGATGCAGCTCCTCCTGTTAGGTGCTGGGTAGCACCTGAACCACACTGCTGCCAAAGGAGTCACAGCCACCACAGACTCCAGGCTCATTAAAAGTGGCTCGAGGCAAGAGACATCAACCTGCATAATTGAATGGCTCTGGTGATTGCTTCCCCCAGGTGCAGTTTCCAGTCATTTCACCTGCTTTCCTAGGTAACTCAACTTGGCTTCTCATCCTGGCTCCTTTTATGACAAGTCCCTTGATCAAACCACACTTGCCATGCTTTTTCCCACCACTATGCCTGTTGGATTCCAGTATTCGTTCTTCTCTATGCTCCTGTCTAATTTCAGTCTTACCAGATTCTGTATCATGCCAGACATGAGACCTCCAATACAAAATCCTGGACAGAGAAAACAGAAAGGTGATATGCATGAATTTGATGCCTCTTTTTTGGGATAACTCATGGATTTTGACACAATTATTGATTTTATCATTTAGAGTATTGATTCTCTTAATTTTTCTGCCCATAGAAAACCCTCAATTTTTTGTTGTTTTTGATTTTGTTGTTTTTATTTCGAGATAAGCAAACTAGAATCACAAAGTTTAGTAATTGCCTAGAGCCACACAGTTAGTAAATGAGACTGGATATTAAATCACTTTACACTGAATTCAACTGAGCTAGTCAGAGGATGTCACTAAGAAACAGACTGGGTACTACTCACAAAGGATGCACAGTAAGCAGGAAGTTAGCATACAAACTCTGTCAGTACATAGTCAGGTCCTAGCCATTAGGTAGTAATTACATATCAGAGCCACTATTCCTGGTTTGGGGTGCTGGGAATAGTGAAGCTGAATCCTAGACTAGAGGAATCATATGCCAAGTAGATCAATAAAAGGACTCAGGTACAAAGGAATAAGGCAGATGTTAGATTTCCAAAATAGGGATGGGGTAAAGGACTCCTTTGTGATGAGTCCTACAAATTTGGAATAGATTTCTTTGAGCCCTTTTGCCTCCGCTCAGGATTCGCCATTGGAACTTACAAGAAGGAAACTGTGATTATGGGGAAAGAAGGGCTGAAAACACTATTAACAAAAACATTTCATACACTGTCTAGAGATTTTTCACAAGTCATATCAGACCTACTAGAATGTGGGATCCTTTGAAACAACAGCAACAGCAAGGACAGTCTTTAATTCATCTTTATATGACTCAGGACTTAGTTCTGGAATGATTGCAAGCTTGATTAAATGCCCAAAAGTCTGTAGTTTTAAACTGTGTGGCACATCTCTGAAGTATATCATAAGATGTCTTTTTTTTCTCTTTTATTTTGCAATATAATAATTTTAGACTTTGAGAATTGGGAGAATCTTATGTTTATTATGATGATGACCAGCTGACGGAATAGAGATGAAAGAACTTAGCTCCATGTATGACCTGTACTAAAGACAGATTCACACAGCGGTAAGAGTGTGGACTTGAAAGACAGGTTGCCTGGGTGCAAATCTCTTCTCCACATTTACTGGCCATTAATGTGATTTGGGGAAGCTTGCTTAAGCTTTGTGTCTACCATTTTCCTTAATTGTAAAGTGGGGGTTATTAAAAATATCTATCTCATGGGGTTGCTTTGAGGATTAAGTGGTAGATATTGTGAGTACTAAGTGTCTGGCACATAGGAAGGGCTCAGTGTGTGTTTTCTATTATAACATAGTCACAAAATAAGTATCAGTTGGCTTATTTCCTGTCATCTTTGTATGCAAAGATAAGACATGTAAAAAAATCTGTATAAAACAGTGGTTCCCAACCTTTTTGGCACCAGGGACCATTTTCATGAAAGACAATTTTTCCACTGACCGGGGGATGGTTTGGGATGATTCAAGTGCATTACATTTATTATACAATTTATTTCTATTATTATTACATTGTAATATATAGTGAAATAATTATACAACTCACCATAGGTTGGGGACCCCTGATATAAATGGTGAATGAAAATAGAAGAATTGTATATTCCCCAGAAAGTAACTTGTAGCTCTCATAATCATTCATAATTTTCATTGTTTTTATTAGATACTGAACATGATAGAAGCACATAGAAAGACAAAAGTCTCACCCCTTGAAGCAGCAAATGAGGACTTATTCACCTTTCTCAGCTATATGAAGAATGCAGCAATCACTAAGCTAAATATTTTTCTTTGGCTTGTTACTGTCAACCTCTGCAAGAACCTCCACTAAAATGGCACTATGGACAATAACAACTTTCCCAAATTTGTATGGATTTCAATGTAGGGTAAAATAACTAATTAATAGGTAGCCATATCTTCCAAAACAAAAGAAAGAGAAGATTATCATTATAAATGTGGAGACTCAGAGTAATTTTCTTAAGAAAAAAATATAAAAACTATATATATTTCCCATTTCTCATTTAAGTTTTCCAAAAATTAATTGTATAAATTAAGTAAAATATTGTTAACGTCTAAGATTTTTGTGAATAATTTATTTTATCCTCCTAATATTAAAAAGTTTTGACTAACTTTGTTGCTTCCTCCCACAAACAAACAAATGCTAAGCTCTAGAGAAGATCGACAAAAATAAACCAATAAATAAGTGCATAAATTATAAAGACACAAAAAACAAGCCAGGAAACACCAAATCTTCAAAATGCACATTATAAGGTAACTTTATAAAAAAGAAAATATAAATATATGCATAAAATTGAAAACCTTTCAGACAATTCATTTAAAAAATTTGGAACTTGTTTTATGTACCTAACTCTCTTGGTTAGGCAGAATAATGGCTCCCAAAATATCCTCCAACCACTGGAACTTGTGAATAATTTGCCTTACATGGCAACAGGGAATTTGTGGATGTGATTAATTTAAAGCTCTGGAGATTAGCTTGGATAATCTGGGTGGGTTCAATATAATTATAGGGGTCCTTATAAAACTAAAACAGGAGAGTAAGAGTCAAAGAAGTAGACTGTGACAGTGGGGACAGAGGTCGATTGATGTAAATGCTGAGATGAGGCCAGGAGCAATAGAATGCAGGTATCCTCCAGAAGCTGGAAAAAAAATGGATTATCTCTAGATTCTCCAGAAGAAGACACAGCTCCACTGACACCTGAATTTTAGCCCAGTGAGACTTTGGACTTTCAGAATTATAAGTGAATAAATGTGCATTCTTTAAGCTACCAAGTTTGTGGTAATGTTATAGCTAGAAGAGGAAGCTATTAAATAATATATTCTTCACTGACATAATTCATGTTTGTTAGGACCAGATGATTTGAAGATACAAGATGTGTACATGTAGGATTGTGAGGTATACAGAATATTTATAGTTTTATATTTCAAATTGCAGAGTACAAACAAATCATGTTTATAGTGGTCAACAGAAAGGCAGATCAATCCTGGATAGAATCAGCAAGAAATTCTGAAGGTAGATAAAAATGCAATATAGATATAATAACCAAATCCCTGCTGAATTGGAGATTTCTATAGAACCTAGTGTTATTATAAAATCAGTTCCAAAATTTAAAAAAGCCTACATTTATGAGACTACAGATTACTTACTGGTTATAATGTTAACATTTTCACAAAAATCCTAATAATTGAATATTTCCCTTTTACATTGACAGGTAAATAAAGTAGTTGTCATTGCCCATTTGTGCTACTTCTCCACATTAGATAATTTAACATGCTAAAAAACACTCTTGATGGTAATACTACTCATCCAAATCCTCAATCCAAATGACAGCTTAAAACTTTGCCTTTATTTTAAATGAAAGCATCATACAAATTTCCAAAACCTGTATTTACTTACCAAAATCTCAAGAAGACCCTCTTCAAGTCAACTGGGATGGTTTACTGAACACCAAGTCTCTTTGGGAAAAAAATAAATTTTTAACTTGTAGTATAACTGAAATACACACATAACATATTTGGCAATCAATTGATTCATAGTCAGATGAGATCAATGAGGATGCTTGGCAAATTAAACTGGATAATCAATTTGCATCATTGCATAATTTCTTAACTGATAGATCTGCTCAGTTCATGGCTTGTTGACTTGCAGATACTATACCATATGAGGCCACTGATAAAAATGATGGTTTGGGCAATCAAGACACATATAATGAATGAGAAAACAAAGGAAAAAATTGTCTGCCTATGAACAAGATAAAAAATGTAGAGAACTTTATATTTAAGACTGTTCAGATACTGGCCATGAGTTGAGGTTTCAGGCCTGATCTAAAATCCTTTTGTATTGATACCTATCAAAATTTCTATTATTATTAATGACCATTGGATTAGGGGGGCAGATAATGTGTTTCTAACTACTGCTATCCTTTCCTTTCCAGAGAACTCAGCTAAAGTTCTTAGCTGAATTCTCTGCTAAGTTGCTTTGACAACTTCTTTTGCTTTCTTATCTCTCTATGATGGAATTGTAATTTGAGATATATTTTCAGTTTTCAGCCACAATAAAAGTGTCAGAAGCTAAGAGAAAGTTGAAAATTACCTATTCATTTCCTCTATCTTGGGATGTGGATAAAAATCATTTCTCTCACACTCCCTGAAGATGCATTTGATAGTATCTAACCATGATACAGATGTGGGTCAAACAGGGATGCTTCCTCCATGCCCACAGGCTCTGGAAGTAAGCTTAGTTTTTACTTACTCTCTGATAGGAAATCCCTTTAAACTCATTACTTGGATTTCAATTTTGAATTTTCAGCCAATTACCCATAGCAATATTTGCACTCAATAGTAAATGACTTGGCATTGTTAAAACCCTCACCCATTCTCATATTGCTATAGAAATAAAATACTCCGTAAAGCTGAATGACCATGGTAGACATTAAAAACCACCCAAAGTCATGCACCTGAGACACAGAAAACATCACATATTTTATAACCCTAAACGTTCTTTTCATCCAGTTTTGTTGTTTTCACTAATAAACTGTGTTTATACTGCCTATTAGAACTGTCCCTGAATACTCTGATGAAAGTACTGAATTAATACATATAGTTATTTAGTAGTTTAGGCAACATCACTGTGGATCATAAATCCAGACTGTTAAAATGTCAAACATCTGGAATGTCTGTGAAAATTGACCTGGACCTTCTAGAATTGTATGCTCCAAATCTTTATACAGTTTATACAGTTAATCAACAGGATGACCTGACTTTTTTATGACTCTTCATGTACAAATGTGGATTTTAAATTTCAAAGTTTTATAAAAGCTCTTTACACTAAACTGCAGTGGTCTTGATTTTTTATATTTTAATATCTTGAAGCAACATGAGCAGCACAATAGATAGAAAGTTAATAATTTATTGTCATAATATTTATCATAATTTTATTAGTTCTCATATTCTCATGCAAAAAATTGGTAAGAAAATATATTTTTCTGTAGATTTATAAAGGATGTAATTTTACACATAAGCACAAGAGAGCAAAATAAGGATTTAAGTTCAAGATTCTCTGAATTCATTATATTGTTGAGGTAAACACGTTGATGTAGCTCATTAAAAAGAAAGTAGAGTGGATCATTAAAATCCTTCCAAAATTTATCCATTTATAGACAAATCCATCTGTACTGACAGTCATTCAGTTACATGTTTTTCCATAAACATGTGTAAATGTAGCAAGATTTAAATTGTTTCTCTACAATGAAAACACAATTTTGTTCTAGTTTCCTGATTGTATATTATACTCTTTCTGAAGATTTGTGTTTGGTCCTTTGAGTGGTAATTGGCATTCATCTCTCATATGCAGTTTTATCATGTGCCTTTTTCCCAGTGCATTGAATTTGGCTATGAAAAATACAATATTCTTAGAATCCAATATTCACACTTTGGGGATGATAAACTTGAAGGAATATTAATTTGTACTTGATATGTATCTCTTGTAGCTTAACCTAATTAGTTATTTTTTGTTTCCTCAAGAGTTAGCACAAGAGGTTTCCCAAAATTTCTCTGAAGAAAGTGAAGACAGCGTGGATATTATGGGCAATTAAAAAGAATATAGTGACATAGAGGAGGTGCCATCCAAAGCGGGAAGAAGAAAAATAGAATAGAATCATTATCTTTAAGTAGCTGTTATGATTTTCCCACAAGAATATTTTCTCCTTGCCCAGGTGGCATACCTCAGCAATGTGAATCCTCCAGCTTTTGTGAGTGGATTAAGATCAGTGAACTGAAAATAAGATATATACCTGACTGCTTTGAAGATAGGAAACTATAAGATCCAATAGCTACCCATTATTAATAAAAACAGAGCCTGATTATCAAAAACACTTATTGTAAATAATATATTTTGAAAAGGAAATGCAATTTTTTCAAGACTTTACTGTTCTTATGTATATAAAATATGAGGAGATGGTGGACAATATTAAGTGGTTAGCTAACACAGACATAATGGTAGCAAAAATAGAAGTTATGATGAGAAACTGCTAAATAGAAAGTCACAGATTACTAGCAATTTAGAAAATAACTATCAAGCAAAATTTGAGTAGCATTTAAATGGCATATATAGAAAAGATATTGGGTAATCAAAATTAAAATAGTGCCTCTTTTCCATATACTAACAACTTTATATTTTGATGGCTGTATGATGCTATATATTAGTTCCCCTAATGAACCATAAACTTCTAAAAACAAATCCTTAGTATAACTCATTTTTATATTACTTTCAGCACCTGGACTACTGCCTTTCAGAATAAGAGGCACAAGGCATGATTATTGGTTGGCTGGGAAAATGAATGAATGAATGGATGGATGAATGAATAAAATCAAGTAGGAATATTTTCAGCCACTCATTATTCTCTAAATAATGAAATCTACATAATAAACCAATCTCGATTTCACAATTACCTTGTAAATATATTTTCAAAGTATTCATGATGGAACTGCATGCCTAAAAAATCTTAATTCTCTCTAATCAGCTATATAACATACTGATTAAGAGTATGGGTTCAGGAAAAAGGCAAACTTAAATTTAAATTTACTACCTGAAAGTTGTGTTAATTAGGTTAGATATATATCATTTCTGATTTTCAGTTTTCGTGTTAGGAAAATAGAAATGAATAAAGACAACTTCATAGGCTACTATAAGAATTAAATGCAAATCATTAGATCAAATATTTTGCACATTTCCTGGCACACATTAGAGACATAAAAAGCAATAGTGATTATTGTCATCATTTCATTTCATGTCTTGTTTTAACATTTCAGAACTATTCCAGAAAAATAATTCATGTTGTTCAAAGCATGTGAAAATCTTTTAGAAAAAAATATCACAGGATAGCAATAAGCTAGCCAAGTTATTCCATCTAAATAAGCCTTGACAAGGACAATGGGGCATGTCAATAAGAAAACAACCAAAACTTCATAAATGATTGTTCCAAAAATTTAGTTTTATATTTCTCCTCCCTGAATTTCTTCAAAAATGCAAACAAAATAGCCAAAAATAAATAATACTTCATCATCTTTGTAATTAGAAAAGGGTCCACATAGCCTAAAGATTACTCAGCTATAAGAAATAACGGTGATACGACACCTCTTTGGTTCTCCTGGATAGAGTTGGAACCCATTCTATTAAGTGAAGCATCCCAAGAATGGAAAAACAAACACCACATGTACTCACCAGAAAATTGGTTTCCCTGATCATCACCTAAGTGCACATTTGGGAATAACACCAATTGTGTATTGGACAGAGGTGGGGGGTGGGGGAAGGGGATGGGTGTATACCTACATGATGAGCGCAATGTGCACTGTCTGGGGAATGGGCACGCTTGAAATTCTGACTTCACAGAAATAGAAAAAATAATCCCAAAATTTATATGGAAACACCAAAGATCCAGAACAGCCAAAGCCATCTTGATCAAAAAGTACAAAACTGGAAGAATCACACTTCTGACTTCAAATTACACTATAAAACTGTAATAATAAAACAGCATGATACTACCATAAAAACAGACACATCGACCTATGGAACAGAATAGAGAACCCACAGATAAATCTACACACCTATAGTAAACTTATTTTGACAAAGGCGCCAAGAACATACATTGGGGAAAGGATGTGGTCTCTTCAATAAATGGTGCTTGGAAAACTGGATGTCCATATGCAGAAGAATGAAACTAGACCTTATCTCTTGCCAAATACCAAAGTCAAATAAAAATGGATTCAAGATTTAAATTTAAACCTGAAACTATGACAGTACTAAAAGAAGATATTGGGGAAATGCTCAATAAAACTAAAATAATAAAGAATGGAATTAGCAATTAAAAATAAGTAATTGAAAATATTTTGAAAAATACAGGCTTAGATGACTTTGTAATTGAATTTTACCAAAAACTTAGAGAAAAAATAACATTATATCAATCTTTTCCAGAAAACTGAGGAATGAATACTTCCCAATTCATTAGCTGAGGTCAGTATTACCCTGACACCAAAACCAGACAAAGACATCACAAGAAAAGGTGAACAATAAACCAATATTCCTCAGTAATACAAATTTAAATATTTTCAACAAAATATAAACAAAATGCAGCAAACATTAAAAAATCATTGTAAACCATGACCAAGCAGGATTATCATACAAAAAATATTGCATTGTCCACTGAAAGTAAGTGGATTTTGTACTATGTGAATTATACCTCAATAAACGTGATTATTATTTTTATACTCAGTTCACAGGAAATATTAGTTAATTGATAAAGTAACAGAATAGTACATAAGACTTCATTATCATCTGTATAATGTTTTTGTAAACCTAGAAGTATTCAAACATATTTCAAATATTTCAAAAATTTCAAAATATTTTTAAATAATACTGAAGGAAAATATTTCTGTAGTCTTGGAATATGTGATTATTTTCTGAAAATGAAACAAGTAATGTTTCTATTAAAACTAGGAAACATTAGTGATTTAAATACTTAAAATTCCTGTGTGGATGCAACACTAAAAATAAAATTGAACAAATGGCTATTAAGGTATTCATTACAACCTGCTTCTCATGTGTCTTTTTCTACACAGGGCCATATTCACCCAGCTGCTCCCTTGCAACTAGGCCTCTGGGTGGGATTTAGGTTTCATTATACAGTTAAATTTAGGCAAAAACTCAATTCAACTCCCAGTTAAATAGAGAGTAGTACCCAAGACAACATAGTTCTGGTCTGAGCTATGGAGTGGTTGCTTTCTAATCCAGCAAGTGGCTTTCAGATTAGGCAGGAGTGGTAGCATGCATGGCAGTACAGTTTGGTGGCATGCTTCTTGGAGTCACCCACTCAGCTCAGACTGTATAATGTTCCTCAAGCCCTGGCAATAATTCTAGAAGCCACATAAAACTCTGCAAGCCATCCTTTTCTCCTTTATCTAGGGTTGATTCTTTCTCTGTCACTCAATTCTGAATTATATACTGAGAAAAAAATATTGTTTAATTCACATGACAGAGAGTCACTATTTTCAGTATATAAAGAAATTTTATAAATCAATCAACAAAAGGCAAATACCCTAGTTGAGAAGAAGCAATTTATTTAAGAATATATATTTTTAATAATTTAGCATCCAAGGAGATACTTAATCACATTAAAAAAAATTTAAATTAAAGCAACAATGTGTTATCAATTTTTACCTTTTAAACTGGCAAAAATAAAGAGAGGGATATTATACCCATCATGAGCAAAAGTATAAAGAAACAAGCAATATTTTATACTGTTGTCACTATATAAGTAGATAGTAACTTGTGAAGAATTCGGTAATATTTAGAGACATTTCAGGTAATATGCAGTTCTACCCAGAAATTTCATTTTTAGGAAATTATATAAATATTTCACTCTCTGATACCTGTATCCTTAAGGATGCAACAGACCATGGTAGCTATTCATTAAGTAGTTGTTCACCCTATTTATAAAAAAGATATGTTTATTTACCCAAGGCTCCATACATTAATGAAAAATATAAATGGTAGGAAATAAAATATAAACCAATAGGGAATTAGTTAAATTATTTAGAATATACTACAATGTTATACAAACATTAAAAAGAATGAAGTAGGTCTATTTATGTACAAACATTTGTTAACAACTAGTTTGTATACCCAGCAACTTAGGAGGCTGAGGCAGGAGGATAGCTTCAGGCCAGGAGTTCAAGACCAGCAAGGACAACAAAGTGAAACCCCTGTCTCTAAAAAAAAAAAAAATGTATTAGCCAGGAGTGGTGGTGTGGCTGTAGTACTAGCTACTTGGGAGGCTGAGGTGGGAGGATCACATGTGCCCAGGAACTTCAGGCTGCCGAGAGCTATGATTGAGCCATTGAACCTGGGGGACAGAGTAAGACTCCATCTCAAAAATAAAAAAAAGACTAGTTGGTATAATATAATCCCATTTTTGGTCAAATTCAGAAGTCATAAAGGAACGTATTAGCACATTTTACTGCTGTAAAATTTAAAAATCATATACAGCAATAAACATGCACATATCAAACTCTCTCCCCAAAAGAAAAAATAAATAGGAATAAAATGTAATAAATGTATTTTCAGACTACATGGCAGATAAAGGATTTATATGTCTAAAAAAGTGTTTTTTTAAAGTAGTAGAATGTGTAGATCCCAGCAAGATGACAACATAAGTAGATATCTCTGTATTCTTCCTCTTCCTAGCTGCCTTTTGTCTTTTATAGAGGGAGACCATCACCTGAATAGGCACACTAGCAAAAACTTGAGAGGCAAATGAAACAGGTCCACTACAACCCCAGGGAGACAAAGACAACAGATACACTGTTCTTCTTTAATCCTGGTTAGATACAAGGGTGCTGAAGCAGAGAGGAGGCTCCTCTGGCTTTGAGATCAAATGTAAAGCTTTCAAGAGGGTCACTATTATTCCATTTGGGATCTGCTTGCAAATTATAAAAAAGCCAGCTAAACTTCATCCTTCTTGGGCACATAACTTAGCCAGAGGAGCATGAACAGGTTTTCAGTCCAACTCACCCCAACAGTGGCCATTCTTATGCAGTGTGCACAACCACAAATGATATTCTTGGCCATGGATTCCACTGAAAGGGCTTAAGAGATGACAGAATGTTGTTGATCATCTTAGGGAAGGTTTCCCTGGAGTGCTCCCATATGCTTCTGGAAAGGACTATGCCTGCTGACCTGTGAACAGCTGGAGACAAACCACTGGTTGCATTGCTTTCAGTTCCCCTGGTTCACCACCAGTCAACAAATATAGAAACTATTGTGCTTGCCTCCAATCACTAGAGGCCTACCTTGCAAGCTGAGGCTACACAAAACCTTGAGCAAGCAAAGAGAAATAGCAATTTAAGACAGACAAAAAAGAACCAGAGAAAAGGAGAAAATGGACATCTAAAACAAGTAAATAAAACTGTTAAAAGACTCAGGTGAGATTTTCTACTCAAAATCAGAAGGAAGTCTCAATTTTCTAAAAATAAAGAATAAAATATGTTCATAAAATTCTTTTAAAACAATTTTATAATTTAAAATTTATAATTTAAAATTCAGTCAACAAAATAACATAAAGAGGATAATCAATATTGAGAATTAATGCATTAAAATGTAAAGTACAATGTCAAAATGTGCAAAATAGAAAAAAATATAGAATAATTAATGGGAAAGATGAGAAACTTGGAGAATAGCTTCGGAAAATGTAAGTGCAAATGTGGACATTCCAGAATGAGCAAAAATAATAGAAGAAGAACAACCACCAAGCAAATAAAAGAACAAAAGATGATTTATATTTGCAGTAAGAAGACCGGATTCTTCATCTTGAAAAGGCTCATTGCAATTAAAACAAGACTAATTTAAAGAAAATAGACTTAGATACATAATTTTGAAATTCCTAAATAATAGATATAAGTAGAGAATCTCCAAAACTTCCCAACAGAAAGAACAAATTTTTTAGCAGGAGATATTTCATATCTGGCCAGAATTAAGACGCTCAAGTAACATTTACTGGTTGATCACAGGAGTTGATCATCTAGTAGATCACAGTCTACTAAAAGAAAATGATTTGACTTTCAAGAATCCTATAGCCAAACAAAATATTATTCCCCCATCAAAAAGGACAGAGCTAAGCAAATTTTAGACTGCCAGTGCATACTTGATACATTCTTTTAACTATGCAAAAATTGAATAAGAAATTGTCCTAAAAAATAAAGAAGATAATAAGCACAAACATCTATACTTGTATGCATATGTACATGAGACTGCATATGTGTATGTGCAAATGCAAAGGACAAGTATTCAAAACCAATTTTTGTTTACTTTCTCTACTAAGTAATCACCTTGCGATGGGCTCAATCATCTTGGTGGCAGATAAAGAATTCAAGGTAGCAAGAGCCACTTGCTAAAACCGCAAGCTAAATCACAAAATCTACTACTCCCAGTCCCAGAGATTCCTCCTACATGACTTAAGTCCACCAACAGTTGTTCATGTACACTGATATGGACCATACCAGGTGAGATACAATAGTTATTCAGTAACCAAGAAGTTCGCAAGCTCCCAGGCTTAAAAAATTCTTGTTATTTATACCACCAAAGTACTAACTGAAATTTCATCTTTTGTCTGAAGCCTTCCCATATTGTCATTGGAATTATGCTAAAGCAGAGCTAGTTATATCTTCAATGCAGTACCCCTACAGCCTGTTTTGCCTTTTGCATGCAACTTATCTTAACCAACCATTATTGTTGGGGAAAAACCTGCAATCAAGGCCACTTGGAGTGGGATCTGCACTTGGACTTCATGTTTCATTTGGTTGAACTCTATGTTCTTTACTCACCACTTTTTGGGTGAAAATTGTAAATCAGCTGTGGTATCTTCCCCAGTAGCTTTCTATTTTTCTTAATTCTCCCTATTTCTAATAAATAAACCTATTTTTTCCCTTAAGAAAAATAGCTTTTCTTTCTTACTCCCATTTCCTTATGGGAGGAATGTTATGCAACCATTTAGAGACCAAAGAGATGTATGGAGAACAACACTATGCTGAAATAAAAAGTTTTAAGTTATTTCAAGAAATTCAGAATTTAGAAGGGTGGGAAGGTAAGCAGAGACAATGCTACATGTTCACATCATTTCTTGTCTGTGTGTGTGAACACAATATTTTACAGACATCTTGCCAATTAGGTAAGAGCCATGTGATTAATTCAGTTCGTTGAAATGTGCGTGGAAGTGAGGCGTAAAAACACATTCTTTGAAGCTTCAGCTCCTTCCCTTTGCCCTGACAACTGAAGAAGCCATATGTTGAGATGGTAGAATCAAAAGATGCAAACACCCTAGTGATTCCCTACTCAGGGGAGCCTCCCTTTAGAGCTGCTAAAATGCCTACCGAATTTGCATAAGTGAAAAATAAACTTTAATATGCTGAACAACTGTGATTTGGGCATTTTCCCCTCAGAGCATAGCCTCGTCTATCCCAAATAACACAGGAGGCAAAAGATAGGAAAAGTGAAGAAGTTAATGATTTCTAAAGCTTTTATCTTGGCTTGTGATCAGCGCTCCATCACTTGTTTGTATTAAAATAATAAAGAAGAACAATATATTAAATTATGATTATTCAAAATGGAAAGATAAGTACTACCATATTGAAAAGCATAGCAGAACATAATTAGCAAGCAAAAAAGGAGAATAATACAAGTATATTAAAGCCAGAAAAATAATAAAAAAGAAAAAGAAAACAACAGGCAAGTAAAATAGTCAACATAAAAGAAAATGCAAGTAATAAAAACAATTATATCATTTATTATACTAAATGTAAGCAGGCAGGATTTCCTGATTAGAGATGGGTAATTGTTAGAATGAGTAGAAACAAAATCTACACATATGTTGTTTACAAAAAATAAAATAAAATAAAGTGATAAAAACAACTTAGAAATAAGAGATGGGCAAAAGATTCCTAAACAACTATAAAGAATAGAAAACAATCCCGGAAATTTTTACACCACAGTGGAATTTATGGAAAAAGCATTCAACAAGGGAAAAATACACAATACATAATGATTCAAAAAGTTTAAATTTTCAAGAAAGTGTAATAGACTTAAACCTTCATATATTGAACAAGATATCAAATAACTATGTAAAGCAAACTTTCTAAAGAGAATTTATTTTTGAAAAATAATTTTAATTGGGAGAGTTCAACTCATCTCTTTCTGAATTTTGACAAATCTCATTTACCAAAATAGAATAGCTACAGAGGATTTGAATGTTTCAATCACTACTAACAAGCTTAAATATTTCACACATGAAATAATTCCTTATACTCATGAAGTAATTCCTTATATCCATGGAACAAGCATAAAAGATAAATCAGCCACTTGACCAAAAATAAATTTAATTTTGTTTTAAATAGAGAATTTATAGGCTATATTTTGATGAAAATACATAAAATTTTAATGAATTATTAAAATGTGATCCAAAAAGTTCAACTTCTAGAAAACATTCTCCTACAAAATCCTTTTGTAAATAAGAAAAATAAAACTATAAATTAATAAGAAGTTATATGAAAAAGTACAGTTTGAAGAAAAAGCTATGAGATTTGGAGAACTCAAAATAAAACATATACCTTGAATGTTTTCTTTATTATATTTAAATAACAAACAACAATAATAGCTAACATGTACCACATGTTTACTGTATTAGGTATTGATCTAAGAACTTATAATTATTATTAACTCATCACAAACCTGACATAAATGATATTATTATTCCCATTGTACAGATGAGGAAATTGAGGCACAGAGAAGTTAAAAAATCCATTCACCATCACAGAGTTAGCAAATAGCAGAACTAGCATTAAAATCTAGGTGGCCACTAGTCCACATTCATAAATATTATGCTGCACTAAATATTAATCATGAGAAGCAGGGGAGGGCAGGATGAGAGGAACTAAAAATAGTACAAAAGAAATCAGGATAATATATTTACATAATAAATATTTATTATTATATAAATAATAAATTTCAAAACTGAAATTCATAACGGGGAAAAACCATGTTAGAAATGCTTAGCACAACAAAGCTAAGTTTTTGCCAAGAGTAATGAAATAGATAAAACTGATATATGCCTAATACATAACCCAATTTTATAAAAGCATAGCTTTTGATCAATTAATTCCATTTCTAGATATTGTGCTAACTGCAAACTGGACAATCGTGGTGGAGTGTGCATCTCTCAGGACCCCTCATAATTTAAAATTTTAGAAACAATTTAAGTAAAACATTTGGGGCTTGGATGGTGGCTTGTTAAAGCAGTGATGTCATAGCCACACAACAAAACTTTTTGACATAGAGTAATGATAAGGTAGATCTACAGTTACTGCCATGGAAATGCATCCACACATTTTTGGATAAGTTGTTCGGGTACCTAATGTCATTTAAAAGGTAATTACTTAGCAATTGCTATGTACATAAAGGAAAATATCTAAAAGGATTTGGATATTTGGATAATAGAATTTTTAGTTGTTTTTTATTTTTGCTATCTTCTTTTTAATTCATCTTAGAGTTTGAATGGCTTTTCAGTGTTAATATTACTTTGATAATTAAAAAACAATTTTTGGCCAGGCATGGTGGCTCATGCCTGTAATCCTAGCACTCTGGGAGGCCAAGGCAGGAGGATTGCTTGAGCCCAGGAGTTTGAGGTTGCTGTGAGCTATGCCAATGCCAAGGCACTCTAGCCCAGGCAACAGAGTGAGACTCTGTCTCAAAAACAAAACAAAACAAAAACAACAACAACAACAACAACAACACAAAAACACAAAAGCAAAAACACTTTTCACTTTGAAAAACTTTGAAAATATGAATTCTGTATTTTAACAAATGAGCACAATGGTCACAAACACTTAAGATTATATATTTATCACTTAGTTTTAGGAAACATTATAAAAGAAAAGGCTCAGTTTGGGTTCAAAATCATGAGTGAGACATTAGGCATAACTTTTTGCTTCATAGCAAGTTTAGTTCACTACCTTCTTATAACAAATGCAAAAGGGAGGCAGATACTTGATTCTTTATGGAATAACAATTAGGAACTTCCTAATAATTGAGCTTGGCATACCAAGGAGAGCTTAGGAAGTAATTTAACTTTTGATTCACTCAGTACTTTCTCCATTTCACTCATATTTTTCACATTATTTCCATAAGTTTTAACATTTTAAAAGGTAAAATTAATATATAGGCATATTTTTACAAAAGTAAAATTTATATTAGACCATATTTTAAAATAATTTATGTTTTTAAGAAGACAAATTTAAATATAATAAGGTTGTCAAGATATTTTCATTAGTTTAAGTTTATAGAAAGAGTTGGCTGATAGACAAGGATAATTAGAATTTACTTATCTTTCATATATGTTAACTGCATTTCTGAAGTCATCGCTAGGGTAAGAGGCATAGTTTTTGCTTTCCTAATGCTAATTAGGAAATTCCTGATTCAAAATGGCCTCTACCAACTATTTGAAAAAATATTCTTAAAATATATATATCTCAATTGATCTGTAATTTAAACTGTTTTGACCTATTCTTAGTAAATGTGACAACAACAACAAAACTTCCATAGGAGAATACTGTAAAAATCATTAGGTAAATATTTATCAATTGGATGTTAATTTATTTAATCTAAATGTATTGAGGACCACAAAATATCTATCTAGACTGTGCACGGAGATCAGGAGAAGGTCACCATCAGAAAAGCTAAGTTTTCTGTACAGTAAGGATCAGGAGATATGATCCTGATTGCAGAACCATCCCTGATTACAGAATCTTGGGTTGTGTCTCCCACTTCATCCTCCAGACCATCCCAGAAGATCTA
>CM052444.1:58109933-58146940 GCA_028533085.1 Varecia variegata
ACTTTTAAAAATCTTTCATGATTCCTTATATACAGTTGGTGCTCAATAAGTGTCTCCTGAATAAAATATATAAGTTAGTGTTTATACCCATGAATGCATAACGATAAAAAATTTCAAAGCTCAGATAGCTTCTTTCTAAGAATTACCAAACTCAGATTTAGAAACATGGGTATAAGACCTTATTTCTATGCTCATTTTGAAAATACATTGCTTCCTTCATTACTGTTCAAGTACACTTACACTTTGCATAGATTTATGAAGACACTAACATCTTTATGCCATGCACAGATTTCTCCTATCATTATTTTTATATGCCTACCAGATGAATTTTTGTCATAAAAATGTTGTCCTAGAAAGTGTCATACAGTAACTATGGGATACTTTCTTCCCTAACACATCTATAAATCATTGCTACATGTATTGAAGGAGAAAGATCATGAGTTTTGTTTTTTATGCTTCTTCCCCCTCTCCCAAATTCTATTTGTGGTTTGACAGTTGAAATGAAACTTTGAAGACTGGAAAGTTTTTTTGTCTTTGTCATCAAGACTTACTAATTTATAGAAAAAATTAAATCCCACAAGGTGAAATCTGTGAGAAAGCACCAGACTCACAGCCCTTCTTTTATGTCCCCCTGAAGTGTTAGCATATTCATATACCACATAGAAGATACGCTCAGAATTTATCATATTTCTTCTTAGTACCATTCATAATGAAAGAAACTGTATGCAGCATTGCAGTATTCAGCCTCAGTTTCTCCCATATTGAAAGGTCATGTTTAGGCTTCATTTTGGCCTAAGCTTCATCATAGCATGCTTATCATAGAATATCCAGGGAATTTACTTCTTTTTGAAGGGGAAAGGCAGGCAGTTGTGAGAAGGAATAGGATGTCATGATTTTTTGTGCCTCTCACAAAGTGCCCTACTTTGTTCTTTCACTCCTCCTTAAACATTCTCCTCTCTAACAAGATCATTCAGAGGTCTAACTATGATATTTTTCCCTTAACAAATAACCACCAATCAGCCTTCCATAAATTGCTTTCCACCTCCCTTGAATCCTTCTATTTTCCAAACAACCAAATGAAATACAGGGATTCAATAATTTACACTGCCATTATTAAAGTTCCTATGAATACATATTCATTTTTATAGAGAAATCTTCATAATATTTTAGTGATGTCTGCATATCTCCCATCATACCTCTTTCTAGAAAACAGATTAAAACATACTAGACAATATTGTATTATTTTCTTTGTGTAGAAAAATCTTTTAGAAAAAAGTATTTTCAGCATTCTTAAACTTTATATCAGGTGATTTTTAAGATATCTTTAATATAGCTTCCTAACTGTTCTTGTCATTTTGAGTGCAGGTGACATAAATAGTGGTGTATAAGCTAATTACTAATCCTAATATGAGTAAATGCTTTATGTCAGAACTCCAAACTGAATATGGGTAGGAAAATAAAAGTTATCCCATAAATCTGAGTACTCCAACATGTCCCATGTCAAATTTTATACATGTGTGCATGCCTTTCATTTGCTTAGTTCATGCCTGTGTACTAGGAGACAGCTCAAGGACATAACCAGCATTAACAATAAATTTTCCTTCAAGGATCAACTTTATATTTATATCAGAGGTAAGTCATAAACCTTTTCAGGCAAGTACACAATTCTAGTCCAGATTCACTGTAAAATATTTTGTTTGAAACACGTTGGCTCTGATAGCTAATAAAATATCTGCTTGTCACAGTATAAAATAAATACAAAGAGAACAGTAACCCTAATTTCAGAGTGACAACAGAAATAGAGGGCATTTGTATTGTGTTTTATTTTCCAAAACTTACTTTATTTTAATATTTATGTTTGCTGGTTTAAGGTAAAATTGTTCTTTCTAAATTAGGAACTGACGGCTTAATTATATGTGATTGATATGCTTTCTTTGGAGGAGTCATTGCTGGAATATAAACATCTACCTTTATTATTTGTTTTTATCATCCTAAATATAACACAAATATAGAATGGAGATATTTTAGTTTTGTTGGATTTGGTAATGCTCATTGGAAAAATCCTAGCACAGGCAAAATCCTATTTAGAGAGTATTAAATTACCCTTTTCTGTGTTGTGAGGTTAGTCCCCATATGGTATATAATTCACCTGAAATTGCTATGCAGATGTAGATATGACAAATACTGTTTTAATGAAATCCTTTCCAACATATTCATGGCCATGTCTCTATTTAATACTCAATGTAAGCAGCAGTGGAAAACTACCCTTTTTCTCCATCTTGGCTAAATCTCAAAACATTGTCTGTGAAGACAGTCAGTGTTTTTAAAAAAACTATACTTTTAATATCTATGTAGGATTAAATGTTCTTTATTAAATACCACCATTTTCAGACTATTATGACTTTCCCATCAGTAGCAGAGCCTAATGGGAGTAGCATTGCCTTTGGAATCAGACTGACCTGGTTTGAATCGTGACTTACTAGCTGAGCAAACTTGCCAGTATTATTTTATCTGTATGAGTTTCAAGTTACTCCTCTGTAAAATGTCAGTAACTATTTCATTAATACAAACCTTGCAGAGTTTATCACAATGCTTAGATGAAACAATGGGGAGTGTAAAGTGTTTAATAGCATTCCCTGTTTGCTATTTATTTGCTGTTTTGCAACGCATGTCCTCAGGATTTTTGTCTGTGCATCACTTTGCTCTGTGATCTCTATGTTAAGTACCTTCTAAGAAATATCTTTCCTATATAATTAAGCTGTCAATTCCTAATTTAGAAAGAATGTGTGAAGTCTAGGTTTATATAATTTTTATCATCACAGAAGAGTCTCTCTCTTTTTCAGTGCCTAAACTGCCCCTTGACAAAAAGATGTTTATAAGTACAGCTTGGATCATATGCCCACTATGAACTATTTATTCACTGTGATCATGGAAAAAGCAATCTGCTAGTTTATAATAACAGAAGACTATTTCTATGAGAGGAAATTCTCTAGATTAAAGTTCCACCAAATTCAGGTGATATAGGAATAGAACATTTCCCCCAAAACAGAGATATGGGACAGGAAGTACACCCAATTTCTACCTTCATGTTGCCTATAATCTAAAATAGAAAAATGTATTAATTAAATATTTTAAATCATAATTATATTGAGTATTACAAATGAGAGGTGTGCTTATGTGAACTTTTCATAGGGAGAGATGAACTAGTCAGAATAGTGAGGGAAGGATACTTAAAGGTAGGAAAGTAAGCTAATACAGAAGGATCAGCAGTCATTAAGAGAAGATAAGATAAGGAATAAAAGTCCAAGAAGATTACAGCACATATGCAAGACTCTATGATGGGTGAGAGCCGGGCAAGGATGAAGCTGGATTACATTTGGCTGAAGGAAATTAAAGAAGGCCTAAATAAATGGAAAGTCATCCCATATTCATGGAATGGAAGATTGATTGATCAACTGATTGATTGGAAGAGCACTTTTTAAAAATTTCAATAGATTTAGGGCATACAAAAGATTTTTCTCGCATGGATGAATTGTGTAGTAGTGAAGTCAGGACTTTTAGTGTACCCATCACCAGAATAGTGTACATTGTACACAATAGGTAAGCTTTTATTCCTTACCTCCTCTCACTCTCCCCTGCTTCTCAGTCTCCAATGTCCATTATACCACTCTGTATGACAATCCATACTCCTCGCTTAGCTCTCAATTATAAGTAAGATAATGCAGTATTTGTTTTTCCATTCCGGAGGTACTTCCCTTAGGATAATGGCCTCCAGTTCCATCCAAGTTGCTTTAAGAAACATTATTTCATTCTTTTTTTATGGATGAGTAGTATTAAATGGTATATATATTCTACATTTTCTTTATCCACTCATCAGTTGATGGGCACTTAAGTTGATTCCATATCTTTGCAATTGTGAATTGTACTGTGATAAACATATGAATGAAGGTGTCTTTTTAATATAATGACTTCGGTATCTACCCGAAGGAAAAGTAGTGGAGTTGCTGAATGGAATGGTAGGTCTACTTTTCGTTCTTTGAGGAATCTCCATGCTGCTTTCCATGAAGGTTGTACTAATTTACCTCCCCCTCAGCGGTGTATAAGCATTTCTTTGTTGGGCAATATCCCCAAATTGATCTACACATTCAATGACATTCCTATTAAAATTCCAACTACCCTTTTTTACAGAAATAGAAAAGGTAATCTGAAAATTCTATGGAAATGCAAGGGGCCAGGAATGGGCAAAATAATCATGGTAAAAAACAATGAAGTTGGAGGCTACATACTTCCTGATTTCAAAATGTAATACAAAGCTACAGTAATCAGGAGAGTGTGGTAATGGCTTAAAAATAGATATTTAAATCATTAGAATGAAATAGAAAGTTTAGAAATAAACATATATGTCTATGGTCAGTTTATTTTCAACGATGTTACAAAGAAGACTCTTTTAATAAGTAATGAAGGGGCAATAGGATATTGACATGCAAAAGAGTGAAACTGGACCCCTTCTTCCCATCGTATACAAAATCTTATCTCAAAATGGATCAAAGACCTAAATATGTAAGAGCTAAAACTATAAAACTCTTAGAAAGAAACATAGGTAAAAACCTTAGTGACCTGAACTAGGCAATATTTTCTGAGATATGACATCACAAACACAAGCAATAAAATAAAATATTAATATAAAGTGGACTTCATCAATATTGAAAACCTCTGTGCACCAAAGGACACTATTCAGAGGTAAAAAGGCAATCCAAAGAATGGGAAAAATATTTGCAAGTCATAAATAAAATGATCAATTATTCAGAATATAGCTATAACTCTTATGACCCCACAAAGAATAAACAAATAACCTGATTTTAAAAATGAGCAAAATATTTAATATTTTTAACTATTTGTTTGAATAGACAGTTCTTCAGATAAGTTATACAAATGGACAGTAAGCACATGAAAATATGCTCAAAATAATTAGTTGAATGCAAAGCAAAGTTACAATAGATATCAATTCACACTGATTGGGCAGCAATAATAAGAATATTAGTAAAACAGAAAATAACTCAAGTGCTGGAAAAGATGTGGAGAAATTGGAACCATTGTATATCACTGGTAGGAATGCGAAATTATTCAGATGTTGTGGAAAACTCCCTGCAAGTTCCTCAAAAACTTAAACAGAGGGTTACCATATGACCCAGGGTGTATAAAAAAGAGAATTAAAAACATGTTTACAAAATACTTAGGCATTATGAATGGTCTTAGAATCATCATTCAGTGTAGCTCAAAAGTGGAAATAACCTAAATGTCTGTTTTCTGAAGAATGGACAAATGAAATGTGGTACATTGTTTTTAGGGGGGAAGGGCAAGATGGCAGACTAGAGACATGGCTTACTGGAGCGTCCTGGAAGGAAGATTAGAATTCAGATAAAGGAGAGGGGAGAACAGACACAGATTAGGTGCAGATAATAGACAGAGGTGCTAGAGCATGCCAGGGACCTCGTGGAGGAAAACTGTGAAGCAGAAAGGGAAGAAGATAAAGGAAAAAAGACATCCATGAACATCAAACCCAGAGAGTCTTGGAGCCTAGCAAAAGGGTAAGGCAGGATCCCTTTCTCCCTTCCATGAGCCTTGGTGACCAGTGGGCTACCAACCTCCCTGGAGGGATTTCCACCTACACGAGCCTAGGCATGATAGCAACACAGACTAGTGGGGAGAACTTGCATGATCCCAGAGCTTGGTCATTCTATGTGGGGCTCCCCTCCAAGGAAAATATCACAAGAGACCAGAGAGCCAGCTTTCTTCCATTCAGATGATTCCTCTCCCACTCCTCCCCCAACCATTGCAACTGTGGGTGCAGTTGGAGCCGAGAATTTGGTGAGTGGCGGCTTCTCCCCAGTGGGCACATGCTGCAGGCTGAGGTTCCCATGGAGAGTAGGTTCTACATCTTTCCACTTGGGGGCCTGTAGTGGACCGTGGATGACCAATTCGGGAGCTCCCTGGCTGCCAGCATTTCGTGGAGTCACATGCCAACAAGTCAGACAAGCAGGCTGGACCCCATGCCCCCTAGACTCAAGTGGGTTACTGGGGACACAGAGGGGAGGTCTGGGAGCTGGACTCAGGTGGAGAGTAAGCCCACGTGAACAGAACTGAAGCTAGAAAACCATGGGGTTCCAAGATGTGGTGAGTTGGGAGAACGCCCATCCCCGCCCAGGAAAGTCAACCTGTTGGATTAGGGTGGATCCTTCGAAGAGGAAGAGCCTGCCCCCAGGAGCCAGAGAAACCTGGTGCAGCACCTTCAGGCACTCGGGCTGACTGGGAGCTATGGCCCCTCCTCCACCCATTCCAACCTGGAGAGAACTTTGAGCCAAGAATTTGACCAGGGGCTACTGCTCTGCAGTGGGCACATTCTCCAGGCTGAGGCCTCCACAGAGAGTGGGGCCTATGCCTATTCCCTTGAGGACTTATAGTGAACCCTGGGTGCTCAATTTGAGAGCTCCCTAACCACCAGTACTTGGCAGAGACACACGCTAGTAGGTCAGACACACAGGCTGGCTGGAGGTTTGAGAAGTGGACAGCCAGATTGTGAATCTCAGATGGTCCCATCACCACAAGCAGACTTTTTGCTTGGGTGGGGCCACTTCAGCCCCTCCCTGGTGGCTCTCCTCAGAAGCTAGAAGCAGACCTGAACCCTGCCAAAACAGCTACCTTACCAGCTGTTGTGAAGCCTGAAGGCAGGCTCACTCAACCCAGCCCTACCCAGGCTCACTCCCCACCCACCTCCATTATGACAGAGAATAAGGACTCATGTGCAAGCTCACAGACCCCACCCACCACCTGGGGCATTCAAGTCCTTCTTCTCAGGGACTAGAACGGGTCACAGGTCTCAAAAACAACACTACATACAATTTGTTCCTTCTGTCAAGCACCACCTACTGACAGGGAGATCAGTTTGCACAGCCCTTTGCAGAGCATTTACTTAATCATACAGTGAGAGATCAATTCTCACCTATAAGCACTGCCTACTATCTCAGAGATTAAACTGGGTATGCCAATACAATTCACATGGCTAAGGAGTCTACAGGGCTGGGAAAAAGGATTTCAAAGACCTCCATCCTTTCTTGTCTAAGTGAGATAGGGAATCTGCCCATGCACAGAGCTCACCACTGGTATAGCCTACAAACAACTGCAACTGAGAAAAAAAAAAATCACAACCCACAAACAAAGCCAAAGGTTATTACCTAACATATGCTACAAATACAATGATACAAGTGAGTGCAGGGGAAGCACCATCTAAACAAAAGAAAATCCAAAAATAAGAAGAAACAGCTGCTCCAGATAAGAAGGAATCCAAGAAAGATTTCTGAAAATAAGAAAAATCAGAGAGAAAGGACAGCCCCAAAAGGAAACATTATAACAGAGTAATTGCCCCTCCTCCCAAAGATATGGAAGCATAAAATTGAGAGTGGGGAATATGCAACAGGGAATAGCCTGGGGAAAAAAAAAATGGCAAAACATGTTTTTTTGTCTCTTTAAAACCTCCCCCACTCTTTTTGGGAACAGAGGCCTGCATCCCTGCCTCAGGGCATGTGGTCAGGTGGGGCAGAGGAATGTCTTTTGTTCTTTGTGTTACAGGAGACAGCTCAACTGAACTTTGGCTCCATCTGAGGTCTGGCACCTGGCCAGCAGGGGGCTGAGTGGTCATCTCAGGTGGGTGGAGGTCACAAGCTTTGTCTTCAGCAGAGATGAGATAATGAGAATCATTAATGACAATAGCCTAGAACTGAGGGTCCTCCCTTTAAAAGCTTTGTATTTCTCTTTAGGTACAGGAATTTGGATTTTGAGATAAGAATCTATCATTTTCCTCCATTGTTAGCATAGTAATAAACTTCTTTCCTTCTCTTCAACCACTTGTCCTCATTCCTCAGATACAGCCTCATGGGCAAGTGCTGAGCTTTTGGTAACAACAGTAACTCTCCAGCGATGGATACTAACCAAAATGAAATAACTTAAATTACAAATAAAGAATTCCAAATATGGATTGTTAGGAAACTCAATGAAATTCAACCGAAAATGGAAAACTAACTCAAAGAAACCAAAAAAAAAAAAAAAAAAAAATTCAAGAAATGAATGAAAAATTCACTAAAGATAGACATTAAATAAAAACCAAATAGAACTTCTGGAAGTGAAAAAATCATTTAAGGAAATACAAAACACAATGGGAAGTTTTATGAATAGACTAGACCAAGCAGAAGAAAAAATATCAGAGCTTAAAGACAACCCTTTTGAACTAACTCAGTCCATCAAAAATAATGAACAAAGAAGAGGAATGAACAAAGCCCACAAGAAATATGGAATTATATAAAACGGCCAAATATAAGAATCATAGGCATCACTGAGAATGAAGAAGAAAATGCACAAGGGCTGGAAAAAATATTTGAGGGAATAATTGAGGAAAACTTCCCCGGTCCTGCTAGAGATTTAGACATCCAGATACAGAAAGCTCAACAAACCTCTGGGAGACTCATCACAAAGAGGCAATCACCAAGACAAATAGTTATCAGACTGGCCAAAGTCAACACAAAGGAGGAACTCTTGCGAGCCATAAGGAGAAAATATCAAGTAACTTATAAAAGAAAACTCATCAGGCTAACAGTAGAATTCTCAACTGAGACCTTACAAGCCAGAGGGGAATGGGGCCCCATCTTCAATCTTCTTAAACAGAACAACTGCTAGGTCAGAATTTTGTATCCTGAAAAACTAAGTTTCATAAATGAAGGAGAAATAAAGAAGTCTGCAGACAAGCAAACTCTGAGGCAATCTGTCAAGACCAGACCTACCCTTCAGGAAATACTCAGAACTGAATTATACATGGATCAGCACAATGGAAACCCACCAGTGTAAAACCACCCAAATGCTAAAGCTCAAAAGCCACGTAAAATAGCACAAGAAGTAAAACTAAGCAACAAGGTACTACTCAACCGGTTCAACAGAACAGTATCCTACCTATCAATTAAATCAATCAACAGGAAGGGTTTGAATTTCCCACTCAAGAGACATAACACTGGCTGACTATATAAAAAAAAAGAAGCCATGTATCTTCTGTCTCAAGGAAACCCACCTAATCCACAATAACTCCTACAGAATCAAGCTTAAGGGATGGAAAAAAATATTTCATGCAAATGGTAATGAAAAGAAAGCGTGTGTACTTATACTTGTGTAAGATAAAATTGACTCTAAATCAGTAATAGTAAAGACAAAGATGGTTATTATATAACGGTAAAGGGAGCGATTCAACAAGAAGACAGAACAATCCTAAATACGTATGCACCTAACACAGGAATGCCCAGATTCTTAAAGCAAACCCTACTAGATCTAAGCAAAGAGAATAACAGCAATATTGCCATTGTCAGGGATTTCAACACCCACTGACAGAACTGAACAGATCATCCAAGCAGAATATAAATAAAGAAATACTAGATTTAAATGGGACTCTAGAACAACTGGGCCTAACAGATATTTGTACAATATTTTACCCCAAAGCTAACGAATATACATTCTTTTTATCAGCACATGGAACATTCTCCAAGATTGATCATATTTTAGGCCACAAATCATGGCTCAAAAGATTCAAGAAAACTGAAATCATATGATGTATCTTATCAGATCACAGTGGAATAAAATTATCAATCAACACCAAGAGAAACACCCAATTTTATGCAAAATTATGGAAATTAAACAACTTCCTGCTGAATAATTATTGGATCAATGATGACATTAAGATGGAATTCAAAATATTCCTCAAACTGAATGACAAAGGGAACACAAGATATCAAATCTGTGGGATTCAGCAAACCAGTACTAAGGGGAAAATTCATAGCCTTAAATGTCTATGTCAAAAAGACAGAAAAATCACAAAGTAACAATCTAATGACATATCTCAAGGAACTAGAAAAGGAAGAAAAAACCAAACCCCAAACCAGCAAAAGAAAATAAATAGCTAAGGTCAGAGCAGAACTAAATGAAACTGAAAACAAGAAAATAATACAGAAGATCAACAAAAGTAAAAGTTGATTCTTTGAAAAGATAAACAAAATTGACAGGCTTCTTGCTAGGTTGAACAGGAATAGAAGAGAAAAGATGCTAATAAGCTCAATCAGAAATAAAAAAGGAGATATTACAACAGATACCATAGAAATACAAAATATGATCTGTGAATACTATGAAAATCTCTATGCACATAAACTCAAAAACATAGAGGAAATCAACAAATTCCTGGAATCATACACCCTTCCAAGACGCAGTCAGGAAGAAACAGCATTCTTAAACAGACCAATAACAAGCAACAAGATTGAAGCAGTAATAAAAAATCTCCCAACAACTAAATCCCCAGGCTAGATGGATTTACAACTGATTTTACCAAACCTACAAAGAAGAAGAGGTACCCATAATGCATAAATTATTCCATAACATAGAGAAAGAGGGAATCCTTGATAACTCATTCTATGAAGCCAGTATCACCTTGATACCAAAGCAAGGAAAGAATACTACAATAAAAGAAAACTACAGACCAATATCTCTTGTGAATACAAATGCAAAAATCCTCAATAAAATACTAGCAAACTGAATTCAGCAGCACATCAAAAAAGAAAAAAAAATCTACCATTAACAAGTGAGCTTCATCCCAGGGAAGCAAGGATGGTTCAACATACCTAAATTGATAAATGTGATTAACCACATTAACAGAAGCAAAGACAAAGATCACATGATCCACATAGATGCAGAAAAAAAAATCAACAAAAGTCAGCAACCTTTCATGATAAAAACCCTCAACAAACTAGGCATAGAAGGAATATACCTCAAAATTATAAAAGCTATATCTGACAGACCCACAGCCAACATCATACTGAATGGGGAAAAGCTGAAAACATTCCCACTAAGAACTAGAACAAGACAAGGATGACCACTGTCACCACTTATATTCAACATACTGCTGGAAGTTCTAGCCAGAACAATCAGGCAAGAGAAAGAAATTAAGAGTATCCAAATTGGGACAGAGGAGGTCAATTATCACTTTTTGCTGAACGGCATGATCTTATATGTAGAAAACTCCAAAGATTCCACCAAGAGACTCCTGGAATTGATAAATTAATTCAGCAAAGTCTCAATGTACAAAATCAATGTACACAAATCAGTAGCATTCCTACACAACAATAACAGTTAAGCTGAGACTCAAATCAAAGACTCCATACCATTCATAATAGCTAGAAAGAAAATAAAATACCTAGAAATATACTTAATGAAGGAGGTGAAAGATCTATACAAAGAGATCCATGAAACACTGAGGAAAGAAATCACAGATGACACAAACAAATGGAGAAATATATGCTCATGGATCTGTGGAATCGATATTGTTAAAATGTTCATTCTACCCACAGTGATTTACAGGTTCAATACAATCGCCATCAAAATACCAGTGCCATATTTCACAGATCTAGAAAAAATAATTCTACACTTCATGTGGAACCAGAAAAGAGCCTGACTAGCCAAAGCAGTTCTTAAGCAAAAGGAACAAATCTGGAGGAATCACATTACCGGACTTCAAATAATACTACAAGACTATAGTAACCAAAACGGCATGGTAATGGCACAAAAATAGAGACATAGACCAATGTAGCAGAACAGAAAACTCAGATACAAAACCTTCCACATACAACCAACTGATCTTTGACAAAGCAGACAACAATATACACTGGGGAAAAAAAAAAAACTATTTAATAAATATGCTGGGAAAATTGGAGAGCTAAACACAGAAGAATGAAACAGAATCCATATCTCTCACCAGTCACAAAAATTGATTCAACATGGATAAATGACTTTAATGTAAGTCCTGAAACCATAAGAATACTAAAAGAAAATGTTGGAGAAACCTCTAGGTATTTGCCTAGGCAAAGTAATTTATGAAGATGACCACAATGGCAATCACAGCAACATAAATAAATAAATGTGACTTGATTAAATTAAAAAGTTTTTGCACAGCTAAGGAAATAATAAACAGAGCAAATAGACAACCTACAGAATGGGAGAAAATATTTGCAAGCTATATATCCAATAAAGGGCTATATATAAAATCAGAATCTACAAAGAACACAAGCAAATCAGCAAGAAAAAATCAAACAACCCCATCAAAATTGGGCAAATCATATGAATAGAGGCTTTTCCAAAGAAGATAGAGAAATGGCCAATAAACATGAAAACATTTTCAATGTCATTAATCATCAGGGAAATGCAAATTAAAAACATAATGAGATATCACCTTACCCCTGTTAGAATGGCTTCTATTAAAAAGCCCAAAAACAATAGATGCTGGCAGGGATGCAGAGAGAAAGGAATGTTTCTACAATTTTGGTGGGACTGCAAGTTAGTCCACCCTTTATAGAAAACAGTGTGAAGATACCTCAAAGAACTAAAAGCAGACCTACCATTTGATCCAGCAATCCTACTACTGGGGATTTTCCCCCCCAAAAAGAAGTAATTTCATCAAAAAGATACCTACACTCAAATGTTTATTGCAGCACAATTCACAGTTGCAAAGATGTGAAATATACCCGTGTCAATCAATTCATGAGTGGATTAACAAATGTGGTATATGTATGTCATGAAATACTACTCAGCCATGAAGAAGGATAACTTAATGCCTTCTGTAACAATTTGTATGGAACTGGAGACCATTATCTTAAGTCAAGTGTCTAAAAAACGGAAAAACAAACAGCACATGTACTCACTATTAAATTGTAACTAACCACTGAGCACACATGTGCATAAAGGGAAGTAAAACTTAACAGCTATCAAGCAGCAGGAATGGGGGGGTGGACAAAAACCTAGCTACTGGGTACAATGAACACTATCTGGGTTATGGGCATATTTATAATCATGATCAAAGCATTATAAAAGTGATGCATGTAACCAAAAATACTTGTACTCCTGTAATACTTTGAAATAAAATAAAATAAAATAACATTTTTTTTGGTTTTTGCTATTAATAAAATTATTTAATTAAAAACATGGTACATTTTTGCAATTTAATATTATTTATTCATAAAAAAGGAATTAAGTATTGGCATATGCTACAAAATATTTGAACCTCTAAAATATTATGCTTTGTGTCTAAGAAGTGAGACTCAAAGAGTAACATATTGCATGTTTCAATCTATATGAAATTTCCAGAATTAAAAAAGGAAGTAAATTAGTGGTTTCCAGGTACTGAGTCCAGGGATGGGATTATAAATGACTACTAACAAGTAAGGAGTTTCTTTCTGGAGTAATAGCAATTTCTAGAATTAATAATGGTGATGATTTCACAGCCTTGCCAAAATACAAAAAAATATGGAAACTTTTAAATTGTGAGTTTTACGTTATATCATAAGAAAAAATATATATGAAAATCAATGTAACTTAAAAACTATAATTCCTCCAATACCGATGAATCTACCTATGTGCTTTGACTCTGTCTCATTATTCTAGCTTTCTACTCAGATAGCTAGTCTTATGAATGTGTTTATCATTTTTTCATCCATTTTACATGGCTTGGGTGTATGTGTATTGTAACCTAAAACACTATATGTATATAATATATTTAATAAACTAAAATAAATATCACTGTTTTTCTTAATTTCAATTTTTAAAAATATATCGTGTAGTTTTGTGAGACTATTTTTTCATTCAATATTGAATCTCTATAATTCATTTATGTGGTTCTCTAGCACGAATTTGCTGACTTTTAGTTCTCGGGATTATTCCAGTTATAGAATATATTAATATCACATTTTATTTATTTTTTCTCTTGTTGAAGGTCATTTGAATCGTTTTCAGTCATTTCCCCCCAGAACAGTTGTATTGCCTTGAAAAATTATCATCTATTTTTCCTGGTAGAGTGGTACAGATTATCTCTATAATATATATTTGAGAGTATAACTGCTGTATATAAAAATGCTCATCCTTACAATTTAATACCAAATACTTTTCCAAAATGGCTATACCAATTTACACATCCACTAGCACTACATAAAGTTTCCTGTTATTCTATTCTTTCCAATACCTGATATTCTCAATATTTTTAATTTTAGTCATTCCCTGTCTAAAATTTGCATTTCCCTGAAAACTAATGATATTATTATTACATATATTTATTGGGCAAATAGATATCAACTCTTTTTGAGATGAAATTAATCCACAATTTGAGATGGTAGAAATCACTAACAAAATAACTCACATGAAAAATTATTTTCAATTTGCCTAAAGAACACTTTAGTTTTAAATTAAGTGAGAGACTAACTGTGATTGAAATGTACTGTCTTCTTTATAAAAATTGTTTTCTCTGGTTGTAAAATTGTAGACTAACATTTTTTTAATCCCTTTGAACATAATTTGTTTTACTTTTCCTTTCATTCTTTCTGTAGAGAAGTTCACTTTTAGTGTCACTGTTGCTTTCATGAGTTATTTATGTCTTTCTCTGGCTGCTTTAATGATTTTCTCAATGTCTTCATTTGTCAGCAGCTTGATTATTGCCCACTCATCACTATGAGGCTGTTGAAAACTTCAGTGTCTCAGCTGCCCTTAAAGAGCAGATACCTTTAGGGAAAAAGTGAGCTACAAAGCTGGGATCACTTCTCTAGGCTCTGCTTCTTTCCTGGATTTCAGCCACATATTTTTCAATGCCTTAGTAGCTCTCCAGATTAGAGAGAGAGAGAGAGAGAGAGAGATGAAGGGATATAGAAAGAAAGAAGATAGGTATAAATAGATACAGATATATGTACATATGTATTTTCCATCTTTTATAACTGTTCGCAGTAAAAGGATTGGTCCAAACTAACTTAGTTTGCAATACACACTTATTTTGTATTTAACTACCCTTATGTCATATGTTTTAATTTCCCTATTGTCCCTTCCTAATATTAATTGTTAATTCTAATTTTTTTGTGATAAATATTTCAAGAGGTTTGGCTGTTTTGTTAGTTTTAAAAATAAATTTTCTTTTTATTAACTCTCCTTGTATCATTTTTTTTTTCTAATTCACTGATATGGATGTCTATAATTACTATGGTCTTTTTACTTTTTTGATGTTTGTTTTATTTTCTCAGCCTCCTAACTTTTCTAATATAAATGGTTATATAAATATTTAAGCTTGGAAGTTTCCCCTCTAAGAATTATTTTGATGCATCCCACAAGCTTTGAAATATTTCTTAATCATTAATGAGTTTAAAATGTATTTTAATATTCTTAGTGACCTCTTCTATAAATCTTAGTGTTCAGAAATTTAGATTTTAATATATTATTTTGATATTATTTTTGTTGTTGATTTTAATTTAATTAAAATATATTTTTTAAACATCTTGAAATTTGGTTTATAGACCTGTGCATAGAAAATTTTTTTCAATGTTTCAGGAAAACTTAAGAGGATCTGAATTTACTAATTTTGGGATACAGGTATAAATTCAAAGACATTAAATGTTTATTTTTTTGTTTACTAATTCTTTGTTTACTTGATATATCAATAAATAAGTTTTAAAATCTCCCACTGTGATGAATTATATGACAATAACTTAATGTAATCTAATTACTATTTTCATTATATTTTGTGAGTTTATCAGGTAAATATGTTATATATTGTTATATCATCCTAACAAATTCTAACTTTTATCATGATGCATTATTCTTTACCTCTAAGAAAGGTTTTTGTTATAAAGTCTATTTTGCCTAATATTATTATAGCTACTGATTACTAACGATTAATATTTGCCTGGTATGATGTCCTTTAGACATCAAAATTTTCAGTTAAACTGGCTTTTTTTCTTTAAAATGTAGGAATACCTTTTTGGTTTTTTTTTTGGCTTTTTGTTTTTGAAACAGAGTCTTACTCTGTCGCCCTGGGTAGAGTGAAGTGGCATCAGTGTAGGTCACTGCAGCCTCAAACTCCTGGGCTCAAGTGACCCTCCTGCCTCAGCCTCCTGAGTAGATGGAACTACAGAAGCACACCATGATGACTGGCCAATTTTTCTATTTTTAGTAGAGATGGGGTCTCCCTCTTGCTCAGGCTGGTCTCAAACTCCTGAGCTCAAGCAATCCTCTCATCTTGGCCTCCCAAGTGCTAATAGCAATACTTTTTAAATTCATTCTGTCAGTATGCAAATTTTAAGCAGATAGATTAATCTACTTACACTCTATTTGAAGACTGATAAATTTATATTAGTTTCTACTATCTTGCTTTTTTTAAGATGATTTTTTAGAGAAGATTTAGGTTCACACCAAAATTGAGAGGAAGGTGGAGAGATTTCCCATGTACCCCAAGCCCCACGCATGCATAGCCTCCTTTGTTATCAACATCCCCTACCAGAGTGGTACATTTGTTACAACTTATGACCTACATTGACACATCATTATCATCCAAAGTCCATAGTTTACATAGGGGTCAATTTTGATGAACCCTATATTCTACGGGTTCTAACAATGTATGACATGTATCCACCATTATGTTATACAGAGTATCATACAGAGTATCTTCATTGCACTAAAAATCCTTCATGCTGTACCTATTCATCCCTCACTCCCCTCTGACCCTTGACAAGTGCTGATATTTTTACTGTCTCCATAGCTTTGCCTTTTCAAGAATGTTATAAGTTGCAATCATATAGTGTGCAACCTTTTCAGAATAGCTTCTTTCATTTAGTGGTATGCATTTAAGTTTCTTCTATTTCTTTTCATAGCTTGACCACTCATTTCTTTTCAGCATTAAATAATATTCCATTGTCTAGATGCTCCACAGTCTAACTATTCATCTACCAAAAGATATCTTGTTTAGTTCCAAGTTTTGACAATTAAAAACAAAACTTCTATAAACATTTGTATGCAGATTTTTGTATAGACATAAGTTTTTATCTCGTTTGGGTAAATAAAAAGAGCTCCATTGCTGGATCCTATGAGAAAAGTGTGTTTAGTTTTGTTAGAAACTGCCAACTTGTCTTTCAAAATGGTTGTATGATTTTGCATCCAACCAGCAATGAATAGGAGTTTCTGTTGCTCCACATTCTTATCAACATTAGGTGTCAATGTTCTGGATTTTGGCCATTCTTATATATGTGTCGTGGTATCTCATTGCTGTTTTAATTTTCATGTACCTGATGACATATAATGTGGAGCATCTTTTAATATGCCTATTTGCCATCTGTATTCCTTCTTTGGTGAGGCATATGTTAAGGCTTTTGGCCCATATTTTAATAAGGTGCTGAGTTTTAATGATCCTTGGTATGTTTTTGGTAACAATCTTTAATCAGATATGTCTTTTGATAGATTTTTTTTCCCTCAGTCTATGGCATGTCTTTTTGTTCTATTGATTGTGTCTTTCCCAGAGCAGAATTAGATTTAATTTTAATACAGTTAGGTATATCAATTATTTCTTTCATGAATTGTGCCTTTGGTGTCATATTAAAAAGTTATTGCAAAACCCAAGATGATGTAGATTTTCTCACATGTTATCTTCTAAGAATTTTGTTGTTGTTGTTGTTATATTTTACAGTTAGGTCCATGATCCATTGTGAGTTGATTTTTGTGAAGGGTATGAGGTCTAAATTCATTTTTTACATTTGGATATTCAGTTTTTTCAGCATCATTTGTTAAAAAGATTATTTTTTATCCATTGCATGGCCTATGTTCTTTTAGTCAGTTGACTGTTTCTATGTGGTTTATTTCTGGACTTTCTATTTTGTTCCATTGACCTATTTGTCTATTATTTCATTAATATGACAATGTCTTGATTAGTGTAGGTTTATAGTATCTCTTGAAGTTGGACAGTGTCAGTCTTCCACCTTTCTTCTTCTTCAACATTGGGTTGGCTATTCAAGGCCTTTTGTCTCTCCATATAAACTGTTAAATCAGACTTGCTGGAATGTGGTTAGGATTGCAAAGAATCTACAGTTTAGTTTAGCAAGAACTGACATCTTAACAATATTGAAGCTTTTGATCCATGAATGTGAAATATTTTTTCATTATTTACTTCTTTTTGTTATTTTTCATCATAGTTTTGTAGTTTTCTTCACATAGATCTTCTACACGTTTTGTTCGATTTCTACCTTATTTCATTTTGAGGAGTGCTAATGTAAATGGTATTGGATTTGAAATTTCAAATTACACTTATTCGTTGCTGGTATTGAAAGCTATTGACTTTTGTACACTAACCTTGTGTCCTGAAACCTTGCTATATTTGTATATTAGCACCTGAAATTATTTTATTGATAATTTCAGATTTTCTACATTGACAATCATGCTATTTGTGAACAAAGTTTGACTTCTTTCTTCCTAAAAAGTAATTAGCTAGTAATTCTAATATGAGGTTGAAAATAAGTGCTATAAGATTTTAAAATAGATGCTCTTTATCAAATTGAGGAAGTTGCTCTTTCTACTATAATGACAGTTTTTTAAAATTAATAAATGTTGGGTTTTGTCAAATGCTTCTTCTGTATACATTGATATGATCAAATGATTTTTATGTTTAGCTTTTGATGTGATTGATTATAATAATTGGTTTTTAACTATTGAAATAGACTTGCAGATCTGGAATAAATCCTACTTGGTCATGGTGTATATATAATTCTTTATATATACTGCTGAATTTGATTTGATAACATTTTATTAAGGATTTTAAGAAATATTGCTCTGTAGTTTTCTTTTCCCATAATGCCTTTATTTGTCTTTAGTTTTAAAGTGATGTTGGCCTCATAGACTGATTAAGGAAGTATTTCTTCTACTTTTGTCTTCTGAAGAGATTGTAGGAAACTATAATCTTTTCTTCCTTAAATGTTTGGTAGAATTCACCAGTGACCCCATCTGGGCCTGGTGCTTTCTGTTTTGGATGGTCATTAACTATTGATTCAATTTCTTGAATAGATATAGGCCTATTCAGATTGTTTATTTCTCCTTGTATGAGTTTTCGCTATTGTGTCTTTAAAGGAAGTGGCCCATTTCATCTAGGTTATTCCCAATTCCTGTTGTTATTCCTGTATTTTTCAGAAATAAGAAAAAATATCAATGTTTATTTTTATTTTTCCTCTAGAATATGGCCTTCTCTACTCTCTTTTATCAATTGCTTATGTAAAACAGAATTTCTAAGGTAACTATTAAACCTCTTACAGATATAAAAATCAATTTTACAATGGTATTTTCCTATTTGAAAGTCAAAACATCAAGTCTGGTTTTATGTGTGTGTGTGTGTGTGTGTGTGTGTGTGTGTTTAGGAATCTCTAGGTTTAAATTTAGAATAAAACTAAATTTAATTCTTGGCTATTCTCACTCTAAGTTAATTTCATTAAAAGTCTTCAGGGTAAATGAGCTGTGTTCTGATGGAGACTTTTTTGTTTGTTTATTAAAACTATAAGCATTGCTATTAACCAAAGATAGAAGTTCTTTCAGATTCTAGTCATATGCATTGCATTAGTAAAATAATAGGTTTAATATGGGAATGGCAAGTGGGTAAGGAGTTACATGTAGAAATGAATATATTTAATGAAAAAGTACTACTCACTTTCTAAAATTTGTCATCTCTTTCTTGTTTAGTTTATTACTGGAAGTATTAATCACTAATTATTAGTATTATTCTTAATTTTATATTAACACTACAATCATTATTAATGCTATTAATGATCACAAACAAAATGTATAGTGTTATTTTTTTGTTGATTATGTGTAAACACTTTAAGTTCTCAAAAACTATGCAAAAAAAAAAAGATTGAAAAAATGATGGAAAGAGTATTTAAGTGACTTAAGGGAAAAAGTAGAGCTAAGACTGAAACATTGGTAGTCTATTCCAACACCTACATCCTAACTATTACATTGTTCTATATTCCTACTATAAATTATACAAATCCTCATTACAATCTTTACTAAATATACTTATATGTATGTATATATTTCTTTATAACTAAAAAATAAGAAATCTAATTTTTTGTACAAAACTGAAAACTAAATTTTACATATATTACACATATATATATAATCTATGGATGGGTAAAATTAATTGGCTCTATAAACTAAGAGTACCTCTGTCCATACAATTAGTCTTGCTGTAATGATAAGCATACTATTAAAAAGCATGACTTTGTGGCTTTTAAGATGGAAAAAATATTATTTTTAATAACAGTGTTAAGTGATGTAAGTTAAGGCTCACAGAATCATTACGTAGAAAAATAAGTTTATTGATTCAAAATATCTATCATTTTCTAGGAATCTACTTTTCCAAAAAATTACATTTTAAAGTCATTTCCACATTTTCATGAATATACAAGCACTCTTATGGGAATGGATGGATCAGAAATCAAAAGATTGGATCAAACCAGGGTCAGCAAACCTTAAAAGTCATTTTCATAAATGCCTATCAGCAAGCACACATAAAAAGTATAGATATCATTTCTTGGTTCTTAAGAAAGCCATTTATATCACAGTCTCCCTTTCAATACAGATGGCACTTCTGACTACGTATTGAAAAAGCAAACATGTGCTGACCACAGCAAAGGCAAAGGCCGGAAGGAACCAGAGTGGAATTGCACAAGGTATAAATGCATTATCATTTACTGAGCCCCCATCTGCCAGGAAAGCTCAAGTGATTATACACAATATATCCTCCTGGACATACTCCTTGCCTCTCCTTTTCCTTGTCTATCCAAGATTCTCTTTACTTCAGTAAATTGACTCTATGTTTACATACAGAAAATGATCCAACTGCAGTTTAAAGCAACACACCTGACTTTTGCAAAATGAGGCAAAATGACTTCTGTACAAGTACCATGTGCACATGTGTATACACACATGCACATGCACACACATAATGCACAAGCACTGAAAAAACTGGCTGGGCTGGGAGACGATTTTTGTATCTAGAAAGGGTTTTATTTGTTTATAATTTTTAAATCTAATGTAATGAATGGGTAGTGAGTCATAGGCAATTTAGGTAGTTTCTTTCCCCTTGCACAAGAACATCCCCAAACACACAAGTATGAACTCCACATGCTATGTTTGTAAATTACTTCAGTCTCATGGCTGCTATTAAGTGTATTATGACTGAATTCTTGATCTAAACTGGACTACTCAGTTTCTCTTTCCTAGTAATTTTGAATTAGAATTCAGAGTCACTGAGTGAATGGCTAGAGGTTTATTTGTTCCAAAATGTAGGATACACATTTCTGCACTTTTATACATACATATTTCACTACGTAAACAGAGAAACAGAGAAAGTTATTCCACAAAATCAATATCAGAAGAAGAGATAAAAGAGAGTAAATTCCGGACCACTTTCCATATTTTAATTGAGTCTCTGATTGAGGCCTGGCTTCATTCGTATGCTTGAGTTTTGTGAGATGATTCCAATATATAATTAACAAAGTCATTATATCCTTAAGCTGCCTCTGATTATTTCAGTTATACACAAAGGGTCAAAAAATATGTATCATTTTATAAGGGTAGGTAATGAAAGGTCATTGTGTTGTGTCCCTAACACATTTTTAAAATACTGCAAGGATATTTCTCTGGCTTTGGGCTATCACATTACTCCCAGTTCACTAGGCAATGCCTGGAAGACAGCCTCCTTAACCTTAGAGAATACAATAAATCTCTGGTGTTCCCTATAGAGGAAATAAGATAAAGCTTTACTATTTAAATAAATACATACTCTTAATATAAGATATTAAAAATAAACAAATATACTGGTGTAAAAAGTAAATTCTTTGGGAATTGGACCATATCAGCATTTCACCATATGTATTTTGCTGCTGTCTGGGTATCAAACAATCAGTTCCACATGATTTCTTATCCCTAAAACAGATGTTTCAGAAGCAGAGCAAAATCCAGTGCATCCAAGGCATAGAAGAAGTAAGCATGTCGGAATGAAAAGAGAATGCACTTTTGAGCTAGATAGTTCTAGCTTCAAATCCTAGATCCTCTATTAATTATGTGCATGATGCATAGAGCATGATAATGCCATTCTCTTGCACCCACATTTGATAACTTGTAGGTTTAATGCAAGATTTCATGATAATAAACAATAAAGTTAATAAGGCTGGGCAGTAGTGACAGAGGTCCCCATCCATTAATGTTCCCTAATCTACTGTTCCCATTGGCCCCAGAGGTCTTTTAGTGCTATTAACATCAATGATGAAGAATCATTTTGATCATTCTAAAATCAATTGTCAGTATGTATCTGTCTAAAACAGTAACTATAACAAAAATAAATGCCAATTTTTGATCACTAGGCATTATATGACTTATTTAATATTCACAGTACCAATCTGAGTTAGCTATGACTGGCCTTATTTTAATACTATGAAATGTGAGACTTAGAGAGTTAAAATTTACTGTCCAAAATCACCAACCAGGAAGAGTCAGAGTGAAGACTCAAAACCAACTTTGTTTGGCTCCCAAGTGAATACTATAACCAACCTCCTTTATATGTAGTCAATTAAAGTACTGGTACCCTGACTTTTTGGTATTTGACAGGAGCTGAGAGACTAATAGATAAACACAGTAGGTGATTCTTCCAACTAGTATTTGAAAATAAAAATTCAATTCATACACCTATAATTTTTTCTCATCTATTATTTCATTATGCCATTTTGTGTAATATTTCCCACCTTCAAAATTGTACCAGTAGTCATTTCAATTTGCTTTTGCTTATCTTTCTTTGTTTATTTTTACAGCTGATGCTGCTGTGCTGAGCTATTCTTGTTTTGTGTTATGCTTTCTCCTTCCCCCTTCCTTCCATTCTTTCATTCTTTCTTTTGCTTTTCTAGCAATGTCAAACCTATTTGATCAAATAAAATAAAATAGTTTTACAATTTTTATTTTTGTAACATCTTCAAAAAGGTAGAAAATAAGTTAGAATATCATGTTTAAAATTGATTCAATTATTAAATATTAAAAATATTAATATAAAATTCTCACAAAATGAAATAACTTCTTTGTTTTACCTTTTGAGCCATTGTGGTATCTGGGCTCTAAACTTTAGCTTTTGGATGATTTTACACTGGTGGGTGTCTTGTGCTGATGAGAGTATAATGCAGGTCTGAGTACTTCCTGCAGGGTAGATTTGGTCTTCACAAATTCCCTCAGTCTTGTCTGAGAAAGTCTTACTTCTCCCTCATATAAGAAACTTAGTTTTGCAGGAGACAAAATCCTGGCCATTATTCTCCTTTAGAAGACTGAGGATGTGTCCCCAATCCCTTCTGGCTTGTAAGGTTTCAGTTGAGAAGTCTGCAGTCAGTCTGATAGGTTTTCTTTTGTAAGTTAACTGCTGTTGTCACCTTACTGCTCTTACTTACTCTGGTCAGCCTAATGACCATGTGTCATGGTGATGTATCTCCTAGGAGTCCTGTGTGCTTATTGTAACTGGATATCTAGATTTCTAGCAAGGCCAGGGAAATTTTCCTCCATTATTGCCTCAGATAAATTATCCAACTCTTGTGTATTTTTTTCATTGTCCTCAGGGATACCTTTGATTCTTATGTTTGGCATCTTTACATAATCCCAAATTTCTTGTAGGTTTTGTTCATTCCCTCATTTCTCTGTTCTTTCTCTTTGACTGATTTGTTTAGCTCTCTTTGACTGATTTGTTCACCTCAAGAGGTGTTATCTTCAAGCTCTGAGATTCTTTCTTCTGCCTGATCTAGCCTATTCTTTTTCTTTTTTCTTTTTTTTTTTTTTGAGACAGAGTCTCACTCTGTTGCCCGGGCTAGAGTGCCATGGCATCAGCCTAATTTTCCTAATCAGGCTAATTTTTCTATATATATTTTTAGCTGTCCATATAATTTCTTTCTATTTTTAGTAGAGACAGGGTCTTACTCTTGCTCAGGCTCTCAGGCTGATCTCGAACTCCTGAGCTCAAACAATCCACCCACCTCTGCCTCCCAGAGTGCTAAGATTACAGGCGTGGGTCACCGCGCCTGGCCTTGATCTAGCCTATTCTTAAGTCTTTGCACTGTGCTTTGTAATACCTTGAATGAATATTCCATTCCCAGAATTTCTGTTTGGTTTTTCTTTGATATTTTTGATTTCTTTAGAGAATTTTTCGTTCCCCATTTCCTTCATTGTTTTTGTGGCTTCTTTGTGATGGGATTCTATTTTCTCTTGTATTTCATTGAGCTTTTTTACAATCCTTATTCGAAGTTCTTCATCTATCATTTTTTTTTTTTTTTTTTTTTTTTTTTTGAGACAGAGTCTCTCTCTGTTGCCCAGGGTAGAGTGCCATGGCATCAACCTAGCTCACAGCAACCTCAAACTCCTGGGCTCAAGCAATCCTACTGCCTCAGCCTCCCGAGTAGCCGGGACTACAGGCATGTGCTACCATGCCGAGCTAATTTTTTTTCTATATATTTTTTTTAGTTGGCCAGATAATTTCTTTCTATTTTTAGTAGAGACGGGTTTTCGCTCTTGCTCAGGCTGGTCTCGAACTCCTGAGCTCAAACGATCTGCCCGCCTCGGCCTCCCAAGTGCTAGGATTACAGGCGTCAGCCACCGTGCCCGGCTTCATCTATCATTCTAACCATTTTGTTTAGGTTGGTATCCATTGGTAAGGAGCTACTGATTTCATTTGGGGGTGTCTTTTGCTCTGATTTTTCATGATTCTGGAGTTTTTTCACTGATTCCTTCAATCTGGCCTCTTAATCTAGAGCTGGATGTGCTAGGCCTGTCTTATGGTCCTGTTTCAGAGTCTCCAAAGATTGATCCCTGATTGTGCCAGGGAGAGGAGTGCTGGTTCTGACTTGCCTTTGGGGTGTTTTGGGAGGTTTGAAGAACTATGACCTGTTTTCTTCACCTCTTTCCAACATAGTATAGTGAGTTTGGTCCCCCAGCTTAATCTCTGAGCTGGTGGATTGTATTTCTGGATACGAAGGTACCATTCCCAAATTACTTGTGTTGGAAGGCACTATGTTTAGCTATGGGGTTGTTCCCCCATCATTGATTGTAGTTTGCATGGAAGAGCCAGCTGCAAAGGTAATCTTTTGTGCTCTTGGTAGGCTCTGGACCCCAGGTGGGGTACCTGACTGCCCCAAGCTTTAGGAGGAACCCTTTAGCTCCCAGGGGGTTGCTTGGTCCATACTCCCCCTGAAATGGGGGGAGGAGCAAGATAGATCATGGCTGGAATGCCAGAATCTGCCTCTCAGACTTCTTATAAGAATTACATTTCCTAGAAATCACTTCTATAATAGTCTTTTTTCTGTGAATATAATTTCAAACATTAAAGCTCTAATTTGGAAGACTATAACTGGAATATATTGTAACAAATTTATAACTTTCTAATTAATTTTCTCCCATCCTTCCCCTTCCCCACCAGAAGTCACTCTCTCAGAATGCATATAGAAGTTGGGATTGAGGGGAAAGGAGGTACAGATTCTGGAGAAAGGAGAATGCTTTTCTGACTACCTCCCCATTAAAAGAGATACATGTGAAAATTCTCACATTTTAATCAGACTTTATAAAATTAGGCAAGAGCGTTTTGAATATAAAAGGGTAACACTGTGGTATCAGTCCTGCTAAATATCAAAAAGTATAACAAAGCCACAACTAATAAAATCATGTAACACTGGTACAATGTTAGAAATGAAAAAACAGACATTTTTTTGTAAAAATTAGTGTTTGATAAAAAAGAATATGCAGATCAGAGAATGAAGAAAAAACAAAAAGTTTATTCCTGAATTAGCTCATATATCAAACAAATTCTTCATGGATTCAAATATTGACAAATTCAAAACCAAATTATATAAAGATAAACTGTAACATAAATTATAATTCAGACATTATTCTACAAACCTAAGGCAGATAACCAATGGCTTTATTTTTATGTTAAGTGTTCATGTATTGGGAAAGCCATTATTGTTAAAATGAGAAATCTCTCCAAATTAATCTATGGAGTTAATGAAATCCCAATCAAAACCACAGCAGGCTATTTTGTAGATGTTGGCAAAATGATTCTCAAATGTATATGGAAAATACAAAGACATAGAAGAAGCAATGCTATACTGAAGAAAAGGAACAAAATTAGAGGACTCACACTATCTGATATCATGACTTTCTATAACGTTACAGTTAACAAGATGGTATAGTATCAGTGGAAAAAAAAAAAGGACACACAGATCAATGTAACAGAATAAAGATCCCAGAAATTGACGCTCGCAAATATTGCCAATTGATCTTTGACAAAGGGACAAAGCCAATGCAATAGAGAAAGATTTGTTTTATAAATGATGGCACTAAAACAATCAAACATTCATAAGCAAAAAAAAAAAAAAAAAGAAAGGAAGAAATTAGATACAAACCTTATACCTTTCTCAAAAATGAACTTAAAATGGATCATGGGATCCTAGACCTAAATACAAAACGTAAATTATAGAAATTCTACAAGATAACATAGGAGAAAATCTAGGTGAACTTGGGTTTGGTGATGAGTTTTTAGATACAGCACCAAAAACATGACCTATGAAATAAAACATTAAGTTACATTTTATTAAATTATAATAAAACTTTTGTTTGCAAATACCCTGTAAAGAGAATGAAAATATGAGCCCAGACTGGGTAAAAACATTTGCAAACACATATTATAAAATAAAGAAATTGTATTCAAATAAAATAAAAATCACTCAACAAGAAAACAAACAACCTAATTAAAATTTGGCAAGACAATTGAAAAAGAGCCCCCCACTAAAGAAGATTAATAAATGACAAAAAAGCATATGAAAATATGCTCAAGCTTGGCAGGGCATCATGGCTCATGCCTGTAATCCTAGCACTCTGGGAGGCTGAGGCAGGAGGATTGCTTCAGCTCAGGAGTTTGAGACCAGCCTGAGCAAGACCGAGACCCCATCTCTACAAAAAACAGGAAAAATTAGCCAGGTGTGGTGGTACATAGTCCAGGCTTCTCGGGAAGCTGAGGTAGGGGAATTGCTTGAGCCTAAGAATTGGAGGTTGCAGTGAGACATGATGGTGCCACTGCACTCTACCCAGGGCGATAGAGAAAGACTGTCTCAAAAACAAAAGAAAACAAAAAAACGAAAAACGCTAGTGAGGATGACAAGATACAGGAACTGTTTATTGCTGGTTGAAATGCAAAATGGTACACCAACTTTGGAAGCAAGTTTGGCAGTTACCTACAAAGCTAAATATAGTCTTAAAACATAAATCAGCAGTTAAGCTCCTAGGTATTTACCCAAATGAAGTGAAATTTTATATCCACACAAAAACCTGCATACAAACATTTATAACAGTTTTATTCAAAATAACTTGAAAGCAACCAAGATGTCCTTCAATATATGAATGGGTAAACAAACTTTAGTATATCCACATAAAGAAATATTATTCAATGATGAAAAGAAATAAGCTATTAAGCCATGATAAGACATGCATGAACCTTAAATGCTCATTGCTACATGAAAGAAGCAGTCTGACAAGGATACATACTGTATGAGTTCAATTATATTAATATTCTGGGAAAAGCAAAACTATAGAGGCAGTGAATAGATCAGTGGTTGGTGAAGTTTGGAAGGGGTTGAATAGGTGCAAAGCAGGAAATTTTAGGGTAGTAAAACTATTATGAATGACACTGTAATGGTAGATACATGGCATTGTGCCTTGATAAAAATACACAGAACTTTGCAGCACAAAAAGTGAACTTCAATACATGCAATTTTTACAAAAAGCCTCAATTAGGTGGTCAAAGGATCCTAGGAATAAAAAAAAAGATGAAAAAATAATTTATTACTTCAAATGTATTTTAAAAAATTAGTGAAGTTGGTAAAAGATAAAGGTGTTAACCTATGTAACTTTGAAAATGAGTGGAGTTATAAGACTAAAATCATAAGCCATGTATTCTATTAGATATAGTTTCTTATGAAAGTACAAACAATTTTGATACTACTTTACATGTATACTAGAATTGAATTTATCTAACTGAATGACAGCAGGATCTAGATTTCTCACTATTTGGAATGGGAATTGAGAGAGAAGAAATTCAGCAACAACAATGACAAAAGCTTCCATGAAGAAATACCTGCTTCTAGGACTGACCCAAGAAATATGGAAGCCTGGAACATTTTATAGTGCAAAAAAGTAAGAAGGGTTTCAGAAAATGAAAAAGCAAAAACCCTTGAGTGATGGGGCTATGTCAAATGGATCCACTGAAAGACTTCTCAATGGCCAAAGATCAAAACAAGTAATATTGGATAATAACCCAAAGTATAAAATGAATATACATGTGCCCATAATAACATAAATAAATGATTCAATAAGAAAATAAGTATAGGATATGAATCAAATCCCCACTGCAGAATAATTTTCAGTATTTTCTGTAAATACTTGATCCCCCAAAACCGGGAGCATAATTCCCATTCTTTATGTGTGGGCTACACAAAGTTAAAAGAGAAAGAGAGGACTTTCATAGTGGAGAATCCTGACAAACACCATTTTTATCAGGTGATCAAGGTCAACATCAACAGTGATAAATCAGTTTGATATTATGCATCCTTGACACAGTGTGATGAAAATGGCACTTTACTCTGAGGTCTTTTTTCCAAAAACCCATAACCCCAGTCTAAACATAGAAAAGACATCAGAAAAAATTCAGTAGAGGGCCATTCTACAAAATACCAGATAAGTGCTTTTCAAAACCAGCAAGGCCATCAAAAACAAGGAAAATCTGAAAAACTATCACAACCAAGAGGAGTCTCAGGAAATAACAACTAAAGGTAACGTGATATACTATATGGCATCTTGGAGCAAAAAAAGGACATTAGATAAAAACTAAAAAAATCTAAATAAAGTGTGTACTTTAATAATAGCATATCAATATTGGTGTGTTAATTGTAGCAAATGTATCATATTAATGTAAGGTATTAATAAAAGGGATTCTGTTATCTTCTCAATTGTTTTGTAAATCTAAAATTTTCAGATGATATATAGTCTACTACAAACCAAAGATTTATAGTTTTAACATGTAATGTGCTTTAAGAATTCACCAAGAAAAAAGTTAGACAATAAAGAAAATAAATGTATGCGTGTATGTTAATATAAATATGTACTTTACTAAAGATGAAATATCAAGAAGCTTATATATAAATTTTAACAGAATTAGTAATCAAAGAATCATAAGAACTATTATTATGAATGATGATAGACAAATTGGATAACATAGAAGAAATGAATATGTTCCTACAAAGGTACAGCCTACCAAGACTAAATCACAAAGAAATAGAAGATATGAACCAACTAAAAATCAGTAAGGAGATTGAAGCTGTATTCTATATCCTCCTAACAACAACATAAAAACAAAACATGGGACCAGATGGCTTCATGGATGAATTCTACCAAGGATTTAAGGAAGAATTAAAGCCAATATTTCTCAAATTGTTTCAAAAATTGAAGAAATGGGAACACTTCCAAGCTCATTTTACCAAGCCATTCTTACACTTATACCAGAGTCAGATAAGGACACTACAGGAGAAGACAATTACAGGTCAATATCCCTGATAAACATAGATTCAAAAATCTGCAACAAAATACTAGCAAACAGAATTCAACAGCACATTAAAAAGATCATACACCATGGGATTTATCTGTGGGATGCAAGGATGGTTCACCACATGCAAATAAATAAATGTGATATGCCACATTAACAGAATGATAGATAAAAATATAAGATAATCTTAATGGATTCACAAAAACATTTGACAAAAATTCAACATCATTTCATGATAAAAATTCTCAACAAAGAAATGTACTTAATCATTATAAAAGCGATTATGACAAGCCCACAGCTAACATAATATTCAATGGTTAAAAGCTGAAGGTTTTTTCTCTAAGATCAGGAACTAGCCAAGCATGCCTCTCTCACTACTTCTATTCAACACAGTACTGGAAGTCCTAGCCAGAGAAATTGGGCAAGAAACACAAATAAAAGCCATCCAAATTGGAAAGAAAGAAGTTGTCTCTGTTTCCAGATGGTATGATCTTGCATATTAAAAATCTTAAAGACACCATCAGAACTGTCTAACACACACAATCAGTAAAGTTGCAAGATACAAAATCAATATACAAAAATAACTTGTATTTTTATACGTGAATAAGAACTCTTTGAAAAAGAAATTAAGAAAACAATACCATTAATAATAGCACTCAAAACAATAAAATACTTAAGAATAAATTTAACTAAGAAACCAAAAGATTTGTACACTGCAAACTATAAAGCATTGACAAAAGAAAAGGAAGAAGATACAAATGAATTGAAAGATATCTTATGTTCATGGATTGTTAACAGTTATTGTTAAAATGTTCACACTACCCAAAGCTATCTACAGATTCAATGCAATCCCTATCAACAACTCAACGGTACTATTCACAGAAACAGAAAAAAATCCTAAAATTCATATGTAACCACAAAACACTGAGACTATCAAATCAATCTTTAGACAAAAAAAAAGGCTATAAGCATTACATTTCCTGATTTAAAACAATAATACAAAAATATAGTAATCAAAACAATATGGTACTGGCATAAAAACAGATCATACAGACCAATGGAATACAATAGAGAACCCAAAATAAGTCCACACATATAGGGTCAACTCATCTTTGACAAGGTTTCCAACAATACAGAATGAGGAAAGGATATTTTTTTCAATAAATAGCACTGAGAAAACTGGATATCCACATGTAAATGAATGAAACTGCACCCTTATCTAAAACTATACACCCAAATTACCTCCAAATTGATTAAACATTTAAATGTAAGATCTGAAACCATAAAACTGCTAGTAGAAACATAGGGTAAGGTCTCCTTGACATTGGTCTTTTCAATGATTTTTTGGATATGACACCAAAAGCACAGGTACCAAAGGTAACAATAAATAAATTGGACCATATCAAACTAAAAGACTGAAACAGGACCCGCATTTCTCACCTCTCATAAAAATCAACTCACAATGGATAACAGACTTAAACATAAGGCATGAAACCATAAGGATTCTAGAATAAAACGTTGGAAAATCTCTTATACATATCAGCCTAAGCAAAGAATTTATGAAGACGACCCCAAAAGCAATCACAGCATCAACAAAAATAAATAAATCAAACCTGATCAAATTAAAAAGCTTCTGTACAGCCAAAGAAACTATTAGAAGAGCAAACAGACAACTTAGAGAATAGGAGAAAATATTTTCATGCTATACATCCAAAAAAGGTCTGACAACTAGAATTTATATAGAACTCAGGAAAATCAGCAAAAAAAAAAATCAAATAACCCCATTTAAAAGTGGGCAAAGGACATGAACATAAACTTTTCAAAAGATAGACTAATAGCCAAAAAACATATGTAAAAGTGCTGAACTTCAATAATCATCAGGGAAATGCAAATCGAAACCACAATGAGATATCACTTAACTCCACTGAGAATGGTTTTTATCAAAAAGTCCCCAAAACACAAGTGTTGGCATGGATGCAGATACAGGAACACTCATACACTGCTGATTGGACTTCAAACTTAGTACAACCTCTATGGAAAGTAGTACGGAGATTCCTCAAAAACCTAAAAGTACAACTACCATTTGATCCAGCAATCCTACTATTATGTATCTACCAAAAGGAAAAAAAAAACATTCTATAAAAAAGACATCTGTACTTGAATGTTTACAGCAGCAGCATAATTCACAATTGCAAAGATATGGAAACAGCCCAAGTGCCCATCATCAATATACGAGTAGATTAACAAAATGTATATGTATACCCTGGAGTATTACTCATCTTTAAAAAAATGATGAATTGCTTTTTCTATTATCCTGGATGGAGCTGGAGCCCATTCTTCTAAGTGAAATATCACAAGAATGGAAAAACAAGCACCACATATATTCACCACTAAATTTGTACTAGCTGATCAACACTAATGTGCACATATGGGAAGTAACATTCATAGGGTATTGGGCAGATGGCAGGGGGGAGGAAGGGATGTGTAAATCCACACCTAATGGATACAGTATGCACTATCTGGGGGATGGGCACGCTTGTTGGGTGGTAAAAGGCAATTTATGTAACCAAAGCATTTGTACTCCCATAATACTTTGAAATAAAAAATTAAAAGTAAAAGAGGAAGGAGAAAATGGAGGAGGAGGGGAAGAAGAAGAAGATATATAGATAACAGTGTTCATAATTTCCCTTTACTTCTAAGAGAAGTGAATTTGTAAGTCTACATTTTCTTTGCTTTCTGAATGAGGTAACACTGTACATATGTGTGTTCTGAGATAAAACTCTATGGGAACGGATCTAATAAAATCATAAGTAACAGCATGAAACTGAAAATGTTGGAGGAGGAAGAGCTGGAGAAGAATGACCCTGTGACCATATAATACTCTACCTTTTGATTCTAAATTCTGCATTAGTTTTCTGTAACTTGAACCAAATCTAAGCTAACACATAAATTACAAAAACAGGATAGTGGAGAGGGTGCAAACGCAGGATTGGAAGCCAGGTTGCCTCATTTTAGATTCTAGTTTGACACTTGGCATCCCTGTAACCTTAAGGAAGTTATTCAACCACCCCAGTTTCCTCCTCCTGTGGCATGGGACTAATTGCAGTACATAACCAATAGGGTTATTTATGAGGATTTAATTATTTAGTATTAGAAGGAAGAACAGTGGCTATCATTAATTTTATTACAATATGCATGTAATTATTCATGAATTTTCATTTTTTTCTGAAATTTATATGGTACTTTATGAAGTAAAAAGTTAAATATGCCCTCGTATTTTTTGATATTTTAGATTATGCATAATTTAAAATCCTCCCCATCCTGAAATCAGTTAAATTTCACTCTCCTCTATTTTTCCTGGCTAATTTTAGTTTCTTTTAGTGTATGGTATAAGATGAAGGTTTATGTTTACATTTTTCCAAATAGTTAACAAATTCTCTCACCACTACTTTTGGCAATTGTTCTTTCTCTTATTTACTTGTTGTGTTAACTTTATCATATACATATAGTACTTATTATGCATCATATTTGCATTTGCCTCAGGCACTTGTAGAGTTCTTTAGGCTCTTCCTCCATGTCACTGATTGAGTTTGCTGCAATGTCAAGACTGCTTATATGTTTTGTGCTTTTTATTATCTTGAATATGAATTTTAATTCTACTATGCACTCATTCTTTCATTGATTTTTATTTTTGTTGTGTATCCTTTTCGTTTTTGAATGATCCATTTCTTTCTTTCTGCATTATTTGTGTGAGTGTAGGCTTCATATGAGCTTTTGTTTTATATTATTTTCTCCCTCATATATTTATCCAAAAGAAAGATCTTTCTATACTAGTATTTGCTGTCTCCTTGGCTAGAACTACCAAATATTTTTAACAGAAATATTGATTAGTAAACATTTTTATATCATACACTACCAGTTTATAGATATAGAAATCAATTTATAGTTAAAATGAGAATGGATATTTACTATTTCCTACACAGTAAACTAAAATGTAGCTCTGTTTTGTTAGAAATATGGATTAACTGCATCAATCCCTTCATGTCCTTTTCCTTCACTCCTTCCATTCAAGTCTATCTTTCAGATTGTGGCCATAATTATCTTTCTAAAACACAAAGGTGATCATGTTATTCCCAGACTTAAAATACCTAAGTTACCACTTAATTTCAATCAGATGTTTATGTCTCTTTACAATCTTTCTCAAACTATTTTTTTCCTGCATTAACATGTACATTTATCTCAGCATTGATTTTATAGTCAAGCCTGACAAAATCCCCTTTTTAGGCTGATGTTCCTAGGTTCTTTTTTTCTTAATGTTGTTTCTTCTTTTTTAAAGTCCTCTTTATACTTTTATTACTGATACATTCTACATATTCTTTAATGCACAGTTCAAATGTTAACTCCAACGTGAAGACTTTTAATTGCAAATTCCTCTGTGTACCATAGCACTGTTTCTGCCACCATCGCAGAAACTCCTATAAAAGAGCCAAGAATGTGTGAAGTAGTTAGGCTCTGTAGGTGCCTGGGTAAAAATTAGAATAGCCACCAAAGGCATACTGAACAGGAACTGGAGTGGGAATATGGTGTATCCAGAGTCATTCTCATATGAAGTAATTGTTTAGGTCCAGTTCTCTTTGTATGCCTGGGGCACCTCCTTCTGGAAAGGAACATATGCTCATCTTAAAGGTGGAAAAAACTGAGCAAAGCAATCAACAATTATAACCTTTTATGTGTTATTTTATTGAAGGGTATGGGTGTGCTTGAGCTCTGTGAAAACAAGGTTTCCATGTTTTTTATCTCTGTATTTCTAAAGCCTTGTAGAGTCCTTAGGCATGCATGTTACATGTTGAATATTTATATTCATTCTTTAATTCCTTCAGCAAATATTCCCTGATCCTTGGCTATGTGTAGATATTGTGATAGACTATGGGGATAACACTTCAAGAAAGAGAGAGACCTCATGGAACATGGACTGTTAGGAATTGAATTTTGTCCACCCCAAATTCCAATGTTGAAGCCCTAACCCGCAATGTGACTATATTAGGAGATAGGGCCATTAAAGAGGTAAGGTTAAATGGAATCATAAAGATGGGTCCCTAACCCAATATGACTGGCATTTTTATTAACAGTGGAAGAGATACCAGGGATGCCTGAAGACGAAAAGGCCATGTGAGGACGCAGTGATAAGGTTGCCATCTAAAAGCCAAAGAAAGGGGCCTCAGGAGAAATCAACCTTGCAAGCACATTGATCTTAGACTTCCAGCCTCCAGAAATGTGAAAAAAATAAATAAATTTTTGTTGTGTAAGCCCCCTAGTCTGTGGTATTTTGTTATGGTAGTCTTAGCAAACTAATAGATGGACCATGTCTCTATAACAGAGACGGCAAGCAGGAGAGAATACAGATCCTGCAGTATGCAGAATATATTAAGGATTTTGGTTATTCTTCACATCATTATAATGCCAAATCATAGAAAAGTTAAAGAAGAAAGGTGACATGATAATTTTTTGTTGGTTAGAAAGACTATTCTGAAAGATTAAGTTATAGGTGACCAAGAAGGAATGTTGGAGACCAGTACAATTATCTGAGTATGAAAGATAAAGAATATTCAATTACTTTTAGCCAATAAATGACAACAAACAAAGCTCTATCAAGTATTTATTTTTCTCAAAAAAAATCTTAGGACTTAATAAAATAATTTAAAACACGACTTACAATAATAATTTTGAGATGTGGTAAGGGTTTTAGTAATGAAAAATTAAATAATTATAAATTTATTATATTTAACTACAAAAGGGAAAAAGAATAACAGTTCAAGATAATGTTAAAAATAGGTTGATTAAATTGCTTTATAACATAATCCTCTACATTATAGTTACAGTTAACAAATATATTTAAATAAATATAAGTTACTTCTATTTTCCAAAGTAAAATATATTTAATATACAAATATATCAAATAATATTATAGGAGATGAGTTAATAAAGTAAACTTTTGGCACATAAATTCTTAATGAATACGATGGGTTTAATATTATGACACTTTTTTAATACATTTTCCTGTTTTTCCTAAAATCTTGATTGGCCTGTGTATTTAGTTCTTTTAATCTCTTCTAAAACTTGATAACGATACTGGTGTCTCAGGTCACAAGATAATTTAGAGACATTACTAATCCTCTAGAACAAAATGCTTTTGAAATGAATTCATTTGTGAGATGGAATCATAATTATAAACAGCAATCATTTGAGAAATTATTATAATAAATATTAGTCTATCTTCTCTTTCATCCTACTCCCTCCATTCTGAACTGAAAATTTTATGGAACATTAGAAAATTGTTCGTAATAAAATAAAGTTGGTTTCAGATTGAAAAGCCATGTGATACCAAACAGAATGCAACCATTATATACGGATAATCCAGATAAATGAGTCATTTGAGAGTACCAAAATTGGCTTCTGAATGTCATGTGACCAACAGAAAAAAAACATTGATAAAAAATAAGCTAATTAAAATATAATAAATTTTTCTATTGTCTGGCCACAATCCTTCTCTCCTTTCTCAGAGGAGACAGGACTAAAATCATTAGGAGTTCCTGATAGCATCTGGATTTGCTTTTTAGGTAATGGAAAATTAGACCATCCATAAATGATCACAGATAAATCTTACCTTATACATCCAATTAAAACTGACAGATCCATGTAAGTGTAACTCCTAAATTCTAATTATGGAAATAGAGCATAATTTTGTTTGTTCTCAGACCAGATCATTTACATGCCTCACATAGAAATTGTTGGGGCTGGCAAATATCCTTCAGACCTGCAGACTTGTCCTAATAGTAAAACTTCTGGAACAGATCCCATTCAAATGCTCTTTAAATCCAATGCCAGTCTCTTAAATATCTTTCATCATAAATAAAGTGTGTGTGTGTGTATGTGTGTGTGTGTTTGTGGGGGTACATTCATTCACAAGCATTTGTATGCTTATGCTAGGAAAGGATATGTATCAAGATAAAAGGAAAGCATTTACTTTCCTAACAAAATTACATATGTAGGCAAATTTTAATTATTTTAATTCTGTAAATCTAGCTTTGACATTTTGTCCATTATTCATAATTTATCCATGTGTGAAAATCTCTTTTTTTTTTTTTTTTTAATTTTTTTTTTATTTCAGCTTATTATGGGGGTACAAAAGTTCTGCATAGATATATTGCCCATGTCCCTCCCAATCCCCCCGAGTCCGAGCCTCAAGCGTGTCCATTCCCCAGACAGTGCACATCGCACTCCTCCTGTAGGTATACAGCCATCCCCGCCCCCACCCCCGTCCCCCCCAAGTCAGAACTTCAAGCGTGCCCATTCCCCAGACAGTGCACATTGCACTCATCATATAGGTATACACCCATCCCCCTCCTCCTACCCCGCCCCCCGCCTCTGTCAAATACACAATTGGCGTTATTCCCAAATATGCACTTAGGTGATG
>CM052444.1:58147440-58180161 GCA_028533085.1 Varecia variegata
CACAATTTAAGAGTGCTAGGACAAGTTTGGTAAATAATTTTTTTATAAAGTCCATCTTTCATAAGATAATTCATTTTAAATAAATTGAAAAATAATTTTTATGTTTAAGGAATGTGACTATGAACAAGATACTTTTTAAATGTCTTACTAGTGAAAAACTCATATTTAAATTAAATGAAATAGTTTGCTTTATATTTTAGATGTCACAATTGCAAACTAACTTTATTATAAAAGATAAACCATGACGTTGACTCGTTTAATCCAGCTCTGATGAGAAATGAAGGACAATGTGATGTGGTTAATAATTTACACTCTGATTCAGACAGATGTGAGTTCACATAAAGTTCTGTTATTTTTTTACACACTAAGTTCCTTATCTGATTCTCAGTTCAAGCATCTGTAAATAATAATAAGCACTTTCTCAAGATTGTTGTGAGAATATATATACAGCACCTGGCAATTACTTATAATTCTGAATCAGTAATTCTAACATACATAATGTTTAGGATATTTTAATGAAGGATATCTTAATAAAGGCTGAGATATTTTCTTTTTTAATCATTTTAATAAACTGTCTAAAATATATTACCAATTTTTTTCTTTAGTAAGCAAAATATATTAAGATATTTAAAAATATTTTTGACATAGATATTATTGAGTGTATTATTGATTCTAATCTTTTGTGCTCATAAGAAAGAAAATTGTTTAAAAGATCAAATAATGCTCTAATTGTGTAAAATATAAACAATAGCTTTCTCGACTATGTGATATATATTCCGGTCTGAAAGCCTCAGCTAATACCATCCAAATGTGTTGGAAAAAAGCATGGACAGTCATTTATTCAATACACATGTATTAGATTCCTGAGGTCTAAATGGAGATGCAAAGGGCAATTATATTCAACTTTGCAGTTAGGTCTTTCCTTGATGTTCAGATGTCTTTATTCACTTCCTTATTCAAGACTCTTAGGAAGGTCCAAAATAAATTAAAATGCATTCTTTTTAAGGCCTTTGCAACAATTATAGCCTAGAACATTAATTGTGTTGTTAATTTGAATTAATAATCATGAGAATTGTTTGCATCCTTACATAATGTAGTTTGCATAACTAATGGTGTATATACTATCTTTTTTTTTTCTCTCTTATTTCAGCATATTGTGGGGATACAAAAGTTTAGGTTATGTATATTGCCATTGCCCCCCTCCCGCTAGTCAGAGCTTCAAACGTGTCCATCCCCTAGACAGTGCACATCACACTCATTATGTATGTATACACCCATCCCCTCCCCCATCCACATCTGCCCGACACCTGATCAATGTTGTTCCTAAATGTGCTCTTAGGTGATGATCAGTGAAACCAATTTGAGGGTGAGTACATGTGGTGCTTGTTTTTCCATTCTTGGGTTACTTCACTTAGTGGAATGGGTTCCAACTCTTTCCAGGAAAATACAAGAGGTGCTATATCACCATTGTTTCTTACAGCTGAGTAGTACTCCATGGTATACATATACCACATTTTATTAATCCACTCATAATATACTATCTTAAATCTAGAACTAAACTGTCTCTAGACCAGATCAGAAAAATGCAAGTATATTTTGGATACATTAATAAGTTTCTCTCTCTTTTGTCAGAGTTAGAAACAGTATTATTTTGTGGTTAATAGCAATAAACCAGTAAAAAAAAAATGAAAAAAAAAAGATTCTTTTAATACATGCTCTGAAATACACTAAATAGAATGAACTCAGTAAAGAAAAAAATAGCTTTTAAAATCCAGACTCTGAAATACACTACCTATGTAACCTTGAGTAAATTGCAAGTTATTTATTTAAGCTTGGCCATACACTTGGACATTCAAGCATACAGTGGATAAGAATAATAATGACAGGACCTACCTCATAGAGATGTTATGAAGATTACCTAAAATGTTACATGTAAAGAGCAAATAATTCAGTGTATTTGCATTTCTGTATCTCCTGCATGGAACTCCCTTCTCAGGAATATTCAAGGCACTTCATCAGAGAGAATTTTCCTAACCCCATTCTAAATAGCATCCTTCACTTTCCCACCTCCCCTCATTACATCTCAAATAACATGGCCATACATTAGAAAAAAAGTCAATGAATTTGACAGCTTTCCTAGCCTGTTTTCTTACAGTCATTCCTACTGACATAGTTCTCAAGAGAAATGTTATTAAAGGAGAATCTCCTTTTCAGAACTTAGACAGAAAATGTTGAATGTCATATATCAATGAAAGCCTGAGTTCTTGGGGGACAGACACTTCCTTAGTCAATTTGGTATACTTAAGCATACAATAGTTTTCTAATCTTTATCAAAAATATTTTTAATTAAAGCAATTGTCATGCAACCAAAATGTTGTCACTTATCAGCATAATGAATTTAAGCTGAAGGCCACTCTTACTGTGAGGATGAACTGAATAACTGGAGGAACTGCATTGGTAATAATTAGTCAGAGAAGTGCAGTGGTGCAAATCAATATCTTGATGCTGAAACTCTCCTTAGGGAATCTGAACCATAACAAAGCTGTCAAGCTGCTGTGAGATGGGGATGTCGCTGATTTGTGTTGTTCATTTATTCTTAGATATCTTTAATTTATATACTGAAAATATCAAAAATAAAGAAAAATATATTTAACTTAATAAACAGTACTGAAGCCTTAATTGACAAACTAATCACAACATTTTTGAGAGAGGAGGAAGGAGTATTAGAATTATTATAATGTTATTTTTATTGATGTTTAGCAAATGTGCATCACTCACTATTTAGTGTTATAATTTTTATGTAAGTAATTTTATTTCAATTTTTTGCATTTTCAAGGGAAGTCAATATTATAAAGTAGGCCAAACTTTTACTTGAGTAATAGAATTTTAGTTATACTTGTGGCCACTTAAGTAGCATGCTTCAAACCTGTCTCACTCATCATAGGTTTTTAGGTTATCAAGTTTAATAACCTATTATGAAAAAGGTGTAGTTCTGTTAGGATTTTCATAACTATCTTTTTTGCATTATATTCTGTTTTTATGCAAGTCAAATTTGGAATTTTGTGCAAAGCACAATTTTTGGAACTCAGTTTGCTTATCTTCAGAGATTGGAATTCTGTTCCAGCTGTCTACTGCTGCCTGACAAATTTGTGGAGTAACACAGAAATGCTCATGGAATCTGTAGGTCATGAATTTGTACAAGAAAAAGCAGTATAACTTGTCTTTTTCTCCATGATTTATGGAGAGTCAGCAGGAGGTTATACCAATGATTTGCTAGGGGTTAGAATTATCTTTCCACTATCCAATAGACTAGTCACTATTTATATTTAAATTTATATTAATTAAAATTAAATATAATTAACAATGGAGTTCTTCAGTCACCCTAGCCATATTTTAAATGCTCAATAGGCACCTGTAGTGGCTACTCCATTAGATAATATAGATATATAGAACATTTCTATCATCACAGAAAGTTCTTTTGAACAGTACTAATCTAAAGACATCTTCACTTGTGTCTAGCATCTTAGTTGGGAGGACTCAAAGGTCTGGAATAGCTGAGATTTTTGACTTAAGCATATTGATGCAGCATTTCCATTTGAGGTTCTTGGAGCATGGAAGCTGAGTTCTGAGAGAAAGATATTCAAGAGCAAGCATTCCCAAGAGAACCAGGCAGAAACTGCCTGGCCTCTTATGACTTAGCTTCAGAAGTCATATAAGATTATCTCACCTTACTTTTTTGGACAAAAATCAAGCCCACCCAACATTAACAAGCCCATGTAGGTTTCAGTTGTGAGGATATAGACCATACCTCTAGAAATTGGCTGAACTTTTCTAAAATGGTTATTTTGAATTCTTTGTCCTATATACCTCAAGCGATCTCCATTTCTTTTTGTCATACACCTCCATTTCTTTATGGTTGATTACTAGTGCTTTATTTTGTTCCTTTGGTTATGTCATGTTTCCCAGATTATTCTTAATCCTTGTGGCTGTGCTTTGGTGTCTGTGCATTTGAACAGGTAGAGACTTATTCCAGTCTTTTCTGATGGGCTATGTTTGGAAGAGTCCTTCCCCACTCAGCCCATTCAGAGATTTTGGGCAGGCTGTCTAACATGGTCTGTCAGGAGGCTTGCTGCTAGAGTCTTTAGGCAGGCTGGCCTGGTGCCTGGGTCCACCAATCAATAGGTAGACCTATTGATTAGGTTTGTAGGGGAGGGCCTGTAACCTGGGTTTGCAAGTTGAGCTTGGAGCCCATATCTGCTTGGAGGTGGGCTGAAGCACAGTGGCTGATCTGGTGCTAAAGTGGGCTTGGAGCCTTACTCTTCAGGGTCCATCTAGGAATTGGGATGGGCCTAGTGCCTGTGTCCCCAAAGGCCAGCCTGCAGGCTGGGTCCACAGGTGCCAGCCTGATGACTAAGGCTGTAGGGTCAGCCCAGTGCAGAGAGTGGTCAGGAACCTTGGGCCACTGAGGCTAGCCTTGCTCTGGTGTGGACCTGGAAACTGTGTCCTTAGAGTAATTCTATAACCTATATCTATGGGGGCTGCCTGGTATTGGAGCAGCCTGAATCCAGGGCCACTTGGGTTAGACCCTACCTCTAAATGGGAGGAATATCAAAGATTCTGGAGCTAAGATGTAAAACCATTACAGAATAAATATCGTATCATAATTGGTGCTTTAGAAAACTAAATATTTATAGACATGATGGGAAAGGACTCAATGATTGAATAAAGGAGACTTGATTTAAATAAAATTCAGCATGACTTTAGGATTTTTATGGATTTTAGTAAGCTAATGTTCAAGGTTAATTTCTCAGGTGGCATTATATGCCATGTTTATCAATTATATTTTATCATGGCCATTTTATTGAATTAACAGTTATTCACATGTGATAACATTAAAGTGCCACAAAAGGAAAATTTAGAAAATGCTGGACTGAGTTTCCTTTGATTTCTAAAATCCTGTGATTCTGTTATTTCCCATGTTTCCTGAAAAACCCTACTTAATAATACATAAACTTTTGTATTATTTGAATTAAAAGTAAACAATTATCAGTGATTTAGCTGAATATATTGCCTCTTCTGGATTGAACAGTGTTCAAAATTCATGCCCACCTCTCAAAATTCATGCCCACCTAAAACCTGTGAATGTAACATTATTTGGAAATAAGGTTTTTCTAGATGCAATCAGCTTATTATGAGGCTGTACTGGATTAGGGTGGGCGGTAATTGAACTCCAGTGATTGGAGTTCTTATAAGCAAAGGGATATTTGGGCACAGAAATATAGAGGATACACAGAGGGAAGAAGGCCATGTGATGACAGAAACAGACTGGAGTGATGCAGCTGCAATCCAAAAAAACCAACCAAGGAAGCTGAGAGAGGCAAAGAAAAAATTCTCAGAGCCTCAAGAAAGACCCAAGCCTGCTGACACCTAGATTTTAGATTTCTAACCTCCAGAACTCTGAGAAAATAGATTTCATTTGTTTTAAGCCACCCACATTGTGGTAATTTTTTATGACAGCTCTAGAAAACACATACATTGTTCTTTGTTCTTTTCAAATCTTTAGATAGAAATATCTTTTTATTTGTCAAAATCTAAAAGATAATTATAAGAAAACATCATTTCTTAAGGAAGCCGTATAACAAATTAATATTCCTTAGCTTTAGTGGTTTTCTTTCAGTTTTTAGAGTATTTTACTTTCACAGTTATGAATAATAGTTCATTTCCAAACTAGCTGATACAAAGTCCTAAGTGATTTACCCATTTAATTTACTTTGTTATTCAATAATCTTCCTATTCTGAATATCTTAATACTGTTCAAAACATGTTTAAAAATTTGTAAATTATATTAAAATTAAGTTGGTAAGTACCATAGCACAGAAATTTCGTTAAAATTCAGGTCAATTCATATTACTGGTATTCATAGTATTTTCCCAGTCTTTCTTTGATATATTACCAAAAATATTTTGAAAGCAATTTTATAATTAGTCCATTGAATTTGGTCAATGGAGAAAATGGAGAAAAATACATTTACTTTGTGTCAGAAAAGAGAAGAGACGAGGAGGATTTAAATGTTCCATAATGACTACTCAGATTCTGATTCTTCTTCAGTAAAGCTCGGTGTTACATTCCTGCCTTTGGCTTCTGTGATATTCCCCTATGTCTTTAACAAAAATACATACATACATACAAGGAAGAAGAAGGAAGAAATTGACTCTATTTTATTAAACTAGGTAGAGTAGTGAATTTCTTTTTGTCTTAAGAAAATCATTTTTACCAAAATTAGATGTATTTTATTTTGTTCTGAGATTTAATTCAGAATACAAGTAACTCTAGAAAGTTGTTATGTTTTAAAAAAAATGTTGAGTTTTTTAGTAAAATCAAACTGTAGACAGTTAAAAGGTCTACTAATATTAACATTCAGAATAGTGCCCAAGATAGAGCTATGTCTGTAGCAGGGATTCAGTAAGTATATATTCAGTGGAATTTGGGGCAATAAGTAGATGGGAATCACCTGAAGAAATCATAAAAGCAGTTTGTCTTTAAAGCAAGGGACTGTAGGTAACTAGCATCAATGTCATTTCTATCTGTACAACCAAAAGAAATGTGTTGTAAACTGTATAGATGAACTCTTCACTCTTAAGTGATTGTTCAGCTTATTTTTAAACTTTAAAATTGAAGATCCTTTATGTTTATGCATATTTTCAGCATAGATGTAATTATAACAGCAGTCAAGTTTGGGGTTGATAATATTGTGGCTACTTGTAAGATCCTTTTAATTTAATTATAAAGATACATATTGCTTCTACATCTATGGTGTTTAGAGGTAATGGTACCATTTAATAAATCCTGTATTAGATACAGACAGAGACATTTCTAAATGTTTAAATTTACTTAAATATAGATCATTAGTTAATATTTTCTTTTCTTCACATGGAAGCCATAGATATAACCCAGAATGGGATTGCTTAAATTAATTTCAAGTGAAAAATAAAGTAGTTTTGAAATGCCAAGCTTGCCTCGGTATTATGAAGTAAATAATTCACTATATGACATTATAGTTACATATGAGTAATTAGATATAAATTTCAAAATCATTGCATATTATGACCATTATTATAAATATCAATTTTAATTAATACTATAAGAACATTCAAAAATGTTAAGACCTTTACCATAGTTGTTTATTACCTATGGCAAGAGGTCCAAGCTGGACCTATTCTATTTGTTTGGAGATGATTTTTTTGTAACGATGGTATGGCCCCAGCATTGGTTGTTATTCATTCAATAAAAAGTTGTTGGAAACCTGCCTAATACAAATCTCAATGTCACCCGCAAGGACACCATGGTATAAGAAAACAATCCTGTACTCAGGCAACTTCAAACCAGTGTGATGAGTGCTGCATTAGAATTAAATCTGGACACCACATGAGTGTGGAGAAGGATGACTTCACTGTGTGGAGAAGATAAGGTTTTACTGAGGAGAGTGTGCTCTGTCCAGTCCTGATGTCTGTCCTTAGGTGCATTTGTGAATTCAGGTGGCCATTACAGCTGGGTTCTCTCTTTGTGACAACAGAGATATTTTCTTTTTGTGGTAGATTTGTGGAAGTTTTGGTGGCTTTACAACACGCATCTCAAGATTGCAACAAAGAATACTCTATATTTTAAATTCCTTTAACAGGCATGTCTTCTAGTTAACTTACCCTAAACAAAGCTTTGGACCTTCTTTCACACAGCACTTTTAAAATATTTTTCTTTTCATTCTGTGTACCCTTGAAGAGTCAGAGGAGAATCTGATATAGTGTCTTGATGTCTATTATTTCATTTCGTAGGAAGAAATAATTCCCTATAATTTAGGAAATATATATTGATTTAATCTATATAAACTTCAAAAGCTCCAGGGCAAAATTATTTCAACTTTAATTTTATACCTGGCTAGATTAATAACCTATTGTAAAAGCATATTAAAATAATTTTAAATATTAAGAAAAAATAAAATTTTGGAAATGTTAAAATTGTTTGAAACTTTTTAAATTTAATGTTTTCAAAATTAATAATTTACTTGTGGTAAATCTCAACTGGTCACAATATTTGAGAATCAGATAAAACTATCTATTTTGTAATTATGCTTTATTTGGAAATAAGTATATCCTTAAAATAAACATTCATGATATAACATGAAATCATATTTTTATTTTTCACTAAACAAAGTATGTCATTATTTGAGCAATATTTTGAAACTTATAAATTGACTACATTTGTTGGCATTTGAAATATTTCATTTTTGATATCTCTTTTCTGCCTCTAATATAGATTTGCTGACACTTTCTTATAGGAAGCTGATTTAACAAGTGGTACTAACTACAGATGTGATTGTAAGTAGAAGTATTTCTTCTATGAATTGCATTTGTGAGTGTCTTCATATTACCTAACATGGAACTTTTTATTAAGGATTTTTTTAAACTGCATAATTTATCACCATGTCAAATTCATGTGTATTTTTGTTGGGAAGAACAAACATTTTTAAAAATCCCTTCTAAGCATATGGAAAGACTGAGTCAGTTTTGCAAATGTTATACAAAAATCAACAGGACAAAAATACATCTGGCTCTTTAAACACTGAATTTGTCGTCATTCAGTGTTCTTATGAATTACACCTTGCTTCCATAATATGCCCACCTTGTCTTCTGCTCCCACATCAAATAACCAGAAGAGAATAAGAACATTTCTTAGCAATTAATAGCTTTAGAATTTCATATGTCCTTGATTTCTTCAACAGTGTGATCAGAAAGATTTATTTTCTTGCCTTTGGCCATGCTTCTTCACCTCAAATGCCCTCCTTCCATTCCTTCTGGCCACCAATCTATTATGTTCCTAATTGCTACCTCAAATAGCTTGTGTTCCATAGTCTTGTGTGACTGTTCTAATATGGTAGTCAATGTCTACCACACACTTGATAACTATGATGCTCTCCTGTGTAAAGACTACTTATTTTGCACTTTTCATGACAACTTTGTAAGTCATATCATTCATGTTAACATGTTGTTAGCTTCCAGAAGTGGGGAATTTTATATATCTTTTTATCTAGCTCATGGCAAGTTCTGTTTCTCCATCTTATTGAATGAGTCAAAGAATTTTAGAATTAATGTTTGCTATTTCCTGAGTTCATATTTATTATCTTCCACACAGTGTCTATGAGGATGCTGTTTAGATTGTCACTTCCTTATTGTTTTATTCACATGCTTAGATAGAAAAGTTAATAAACAATTAAACACTTAGAATGTAAGTGATAATTAAGAGTGAATGTAAGTAGTGATCTGTATTATAAGAATCTCCTCAGAAATTGAACATTTGTGTCTTTAGAGATAGTCTTGGCTTCAGTTGTTGTTGAGTTTTTTTATAAATTTGGTGTCCAGCTGCCCACCACCAAGCTTGGCTTCCTAAAATAAGTTACAGCCAAATGTTTTAATTTGGTCCTGTCCATTTCAGGATAGCACCTAACCAATGAGCCATCTGCCATCCTGGACATAAGAAAGACTGAGAAAAAATGATTCCAAAGCATAACATGATAAAAGGAGAATATAGCTTTTGCTATGTTAAGAGTGGCCAAAAATGAACATTTAATAAAGTTTAATGATTATGATTTTCCAAGATAAATCGACAGTGAAAAGCTTAATACAAACAGTTTATCTTATTTTTCTGCAAAATTCTAAACCTGATTCTTTTAGTTTACTTACAGCTTGAAGTTGAAAGAATCAAAACAGTGTAAACATCTTTGCCAACATCATCACAAAGTGATTGGCAGAAATCAGAACACATCTATCACGAATATTTTCCTTTAGGAACAAGCAATTCATGCAATGATTCTGTGTTTTTGTATTCCACATTTACGTATTTGATTTTAAAAACATTTTAGAGAATATTTCTGGTTCATTCACCACTTTGCATTGCAGATGAGTCTTATAAAAAACCTTCCGAAAGGAGGTGGTGAGGAACTATGAGACATTTTTATAAGGCAGTCTCTAATACTGTTTATATCTTCCTAGAGTGACTATTTTGTAGAGTGAGCTACAGCAGAAGTTCTTAAGCATTTTTTGTCTCATCACCTTAAACTCTTAAAAAAATATTTAGAACACAAAAGAGACTCTGGTTATGGAGAATATGTCTATCAGTATTTATCTTATTTGAAATTAAAATTGAGAAATTTAAAAATATTTATCAGTTGACTTGTAAATGATACAACAAACACATTGCATGTTAATTTACTATAAAAATAATATATAGGTATATTATAAATAAGATGAGTGCCATTATCTTACATCTTTTTCATATCTCTTTAATGTCAGACTTAATAGAAGGCAGCTAGATTCTATTCTGATTCTGTATGCAGTCTGTGACAATATGATATTTGATTGAATATAGAAATAAATTCATAGCTAAAGATATATAAAATTGAAAGAGGATGAGCATGTTAACAGTTTTTTCGGAAATTATAAATATTATATAATTTTTTTAAACAGCTTTGAGATATAACTGATACACAAAAAAGCTGCACGTGTTTAATGTATACAATTTAATGAGATGGCATATATACCATCAACACCATTATGGTAATGAAATATTCACCATTTTTTTACATTACACCAAAACTTTACAAATGGTGATTTCTAAATGGTTAATTATAGTGTGGAATCTCAAATCATATCAATGTACTTTTTTGCTCTGTTACAATAAAATCCATTAGTTTTATTGTACTTTGAATACATCTTTTACACGTTATGATTTTGTAACACCATGCATTGATCAATTAGAAAATATTAGTTCATTGGTTATGAAGATATTTCACAATTCCATTAAAAAAATATCAGAACATATTCACATTTGTTAATATCACCACCAGTATCATCTAAAAAATACTATGAAAACTAAAAAGCTTTCAAGTTTACAGTGGCAGAAATCAAGATGTCAGAAGTTTAAATTTTCACTGGTTTGTAACCTTGCAACAAAAATTGTCATGAAGTGTTATTGTTTTATTCTCAGGCACATGTCTGCCAAATGCCTGCCTCTCTTTAACTTTAATTTTCATCTAGCAGTTATTCCTTCAAGTAAAAATGGTGTTCCATGAAAAATGTGGCTAATTCAGCTTGCATCTCAATCACCCAAGTGCTTTTCTTGAGACAAGCACTGTATTTAAAAATGCAACAGAAGTGCTATATGACTTTGTCCATTTCATCACTTAGAATATTGAAAATCTGTGTACTCAATGTTTTTAGTATTCTTTTCAACTCACTAGTGCCATAGTGTAACACTGACTTGATTATTGCTAAAATTCCTGGTGTTTTATCTACCATTGTCTTTGCAACATCAGTGCCAATGTCAATATAGTGAAAAAGACAAGGTATCTGTATTATCATGAAAAAAATTTTTACTTATTGTATAAATAGAACTCAGGGACCCCAGGTGTCCATGGACCACAGTTTAAGAACTGCTAAGCTAAATACTATAAATTTTTATTGTAAATTCAGGAATGTCTTCCAAAGTCTAGTTTATTCCTGTTTCACCTACATTTTATTTTGTAAAAGTGAATAATAGGTCTAAAAGATCAGATGTAATTCAGTATTAAATATTTGTGGTTTGATTAGTATAAGAAAATGTCTTGAAATAACAATTTTTGTTATTATAATTATAGATACCATTGACTGAATACTTATTATGTGTGTCTGACACATAGATCTAGATGCTGTAAGGATTCTTGATTCCTTATAATAATCTATCAAGTTAGTACTCTAATTATCCCTCTTTTACAGATAAGGAAACTGATGCAGAGAGATTAAGAAATTTGCCTATCTCCAGAGTCTATGCTTTCAATATTTACTTAGAAAAATAATATTAAAATAAGTACTTAGCCACATATTTAAAATTTTTAAATTCATGCACATAATTATTATAGAAATGCTGTATGGGTAGTACAAAAATTAAAACTGTAGTAATTCAGTAAATGTTTAAAAACATTCTGGCTGAAGTGATCAAGGGAATCTTCATTTGAATGCGTGGCCCAGGTGCTGATATTGCTAGATTTTTTTTTAATAGATTATTGTGATATGAAAGGTAATTTGAATAGATTTATTCTACAAATGAATTAGATGGAAGAAAGAAAGCAGGACACCGATTAGAAGGCTATTGCAGGAATCTGAGAAGCAGCAATAATATTAGAAATAGAGGGAATTTGGTAAATGAAGATGTGACAAAGATTTGAAAGACATGGTAAATATTAGGGAGATAAAACTCTTCTGGACATTGGTCTAGGCAAAGAATTCATGACTAAGACCCCAAAAGTACAAGCAACAAAAACAAAAAATAGTCAAACATTACTTAACTAAATTCAAAAGATTTGCGCAGCAAAAGAAATAATCAACAGAGTGAAAAAACAACCTGCAGAATGAGAGAAAATATTTCCATACTATGTATCCTACCAGGGACTAATATCCAGAATTTACAAGGAACTCAAACTATTCAACAACAACAAAATACAAATAATCCCATTAAAACATAGGCAAAGGACATGAACAGACAATTTTCAAAAGAAGACATATGAATGGCCAAGAAGCATATGAAAAAATGCTCAATATCGTTAATCATCAGAGAAATTCAAATTAAAACCACAATGAGATACAATTTTACACCAGTCTGAATGACTATATTAAAAACAGAACAAATAACAGATGTCGATAAGGATGCAGAGAAAAAGGAACAACGCTTATACACTGTTGGTCGGAATGTAAATTAGTACAACATCTATGGAAAACAGTTATGGAGAGTTCTCAAAGAACTAAAAATAGAACTACCATTCAATCCAGCAGTCCCACTACTGGGTATCTACCCAAAGGAAAAGAAATAATTCTATCAAAAAGATACCTGCTCTTGTATGTTTATCACAGCACTATTCACAATAGCAAAGATATGGAATCAACCTGTCTATCAATGAATGATTAGATAAAGAAAAAATGGAATACTGTAACCCATAAGAAAAGATGAAATCATGTTTTCTGAAGAAACATGGATGGAACTGGAGGGCCTTAAGTGAAACAACTCAGAAACAGAAAGTTAAACAACCTACTTACTTACAAGTAAGTAGGGTGTTCTCACTTAAAGTTAAGTAATGTGTACACATGGAAACAGAATATGAAATAATAGGCATTAAAGACTCAGAAGGGTGGAAGTGGGTGAGGAATGAGAAGTTACTTAATGGGTACAATGTACATTATTAGGGTGATGGTTACACTTAACATTACCACTGGTTAATATATCCATGTAACAAAACTGGACTTGTACCCCTTAAATTTATACAAATAAAAACAAGAAGAAAAAAAAAAGTAGAGTCAAAGATAGTTTCAGGTTAAGAGTATGGGCTTATGGAAACATTGTATTTCTGTCATCCATGAGGTCATGTAGTATTTTTCTAATTCACAATTCTTGTAAATATTCTTGATGGAAAGTTAGATAAATGGTTAAGTAAAATTAAAGGAGTTGGATAAGATGAAAAGGATTTCTAAATTTCTTGATGTGGAAGAGGTATATTTCCACATACTTGCCTGAAGAAAAAGTCTCCAATTACTTCAAAATAAGTGCATCTATTTTTTCATCTGATTTTGTATCTTTGCAAGATGAATGCAAAGGTAAATTGTGAAAACTTTAGAAGTGACTATATTAATCTATAGTCATTTGGGGAAAAGAAGAGATAAACAAAGAACTCACATTATTGTTTTACTTTTGCTAATTTTTAAAAAATTTTTTACTTAATGAATCATTTATTTTTTTAAAACTTCTGGCAGTATACTTTCACAAAGTATGATTGGATTTGATTGCTTATGTTTGTAACCACACATATCAAATTATTTTCTGTTGTCATTGAATATAAAATAGCTTACACTTTGTTAGAATATATAAACAATTACAATAGCCTAACTAAAGAAATACTTTAACTCATTGGAGATTTATCAAAAGGAAATAATAATATATTCGTATGTGAAATAAGGTTGCCCTCAGGAAGCTGGTGTAGACTGTAAGTAAAAAGAAATATTTTCTCAGTACTTAGGTGAGCCATGTTTTTATGCTGTGCTTTACATAATTATAATCTATTTTATTGTAATGTCTCTATAATTTCTAAAATACTAATTCTAAAGAAGCCATATTAGAGATGCTAGTCTAGATATTCAAGTCCTTCTACATAAAAATTATTAATATATTGCACAAAAAATTATCTGCAGATTTCTTTGGAGACCTGAAAATATGTAACTCTAGTTCATTATTAACAGAATAAATCTAATATAAATTAAAACTAAGTCCCCTTTCTATTCAGAGAGTTAATAATAAAAATCTTGTCAAAATGTAACAGAATTACATTGACATAAAACTAATGGTATACTTGTTCTGTTTTATCTGTACTTTGACATTTTATTAATAAATTATATAAACTAATATTTGAAATTTATATCAGTGTTTCATAGTTTGCCAAGTTCTTTAGACACATGCACACACACACACACATTTATATGTATATACAGTCTATCCTATTACTGCTAGCTACTACATTCTGTAATGTGTACAGTATGCCCAGGTGATAAGATCTCTATTTTACAGATGAAGAAAAACAGATCAACTTCTTTCCTTATCATGCAGAGTTATTTTTACAGTCAGATGGAATTGTCTCAATAGTTCCCTTCCTTTTGACTGTCTTATTAAATCTTTACCTTTGATTCACCAGCATAATCAGTACAATTATTGAAAAGTATTTTTATAAAAGGGACTGTTTGTTCAATTTTCTCTCTGAAGTACAATAAATTAAGAAAAAGAAACATTCATCTAAAATATACATGCAAGTAAATTACTGGTTAGAAAGTAATTAGTTATATTTAGCAATAATGTTTTTTTTTTAATTCTAAGGATTTAATAGGCATTCTTTCAAAAAAATATTTATCTAGAAATGACCATAGACAAGAACTGAGCAGGATCACATATTAAATCCATTATGTCTTAATATTTTTCTAACAACCAACTTTCCCAAAGTATAAGATTAACATTTTGTTAAACTTAGACTCCATGTTTTGTAATATTTGTAAAATATTTGTAAAATATGTGTAAAAATATTATGCCTCATATATCAATTTAATATTAATGAATTCTTAATAGTCATGGTTTATCAATTATTTGGTTTTATGAAAAGTTGTTTGCTATTTCTCATTGTTTTATCCAAAAAAGCTCTTCTAAATTTTAATTCTCCAGCTTCTCAAACTTTTTTTCTTCCTATCTCAAAAAAAGGCCTCCATTTTATTTTAATTAGAAGATCAAAGACCTCCCCATGTGAGTGTATACAATGCTGCAGTCATTTTTACTGTAAGTTCTATCTCTGTCCTGGCCTCTTTCTTCCATTTTCTGGTGTTAAATTTTCTGTGTGTGTGTGTACTTCCTCTCATGGTCTTTTCTTATTTGATATTTGCTTCTTAAAAATTTGTTTTGTTTAGCTTTACTTGCCTCTATTCACAAGGCAAGGACATCTTTCTCTTATAGCCAGTTGTGACAGGATAGCATGTTTCATTCATTGCTTTTGTTTCTTCATCTTTTGGTCCTAAATGTCTTCAAACACCTGTCTCCCATTCCTCATGGACCTGCTACTTACTAGGAATAACTTATGCTTCTAATTATTATACTTTAGAAAAGTGTAAATATATTTTTTAAAAAAATATCTCTCCTTGGTTAGTCTTTATGATTTATTCCACTGATTCTCCTATTTTTCATTCCACTCCAATCTTCTTTGGTATTGTTGTTCTGTAGGTATGTTCCCAAATACCCATTTTTAGCTTTCTTTTGGGCTCTCAGAAATTTTAGCCACTTAAGAGTTCACCTTTATATTGTTGTTTAGAAAATCTATATCTTTAGCTATAATATTTCTGGGATACAAATGCTTAAGTAAATGATATCCTATCATCTTAAATAGAAATGCCCAAATCAGATGTGATGACATGCTTACTCAATCCCAGATTGTTTTCTCTTAACATGTTGTGTGTCATATTGTTTCTTCCCATTCTGTCTCTGATATACAGTATAGGAGGCATCTAAGGTAATCGATGAAGTCATAAGTAGCATGATGTGCAGAAGGAAAGATAAAGTTTGGGCCTTTAATAATGCTGGCAATGCAATCAGATATAGATGTCCACAGATGATTTAAAATAATTTTAATGTATTTAATATAGCTAATATTTAAATAATTTTAATGTTATGTAATAACAGTTTATAAAGCAGAGTTATGATTTTTTATATAAAAGTACTTACTTACTAAGATTTATGTTAAAACTAAAGGAATGCATTTTGCTCTGCCCTCTCTGAAAAAAATAATAGGAGACAGAGGAATTTGAAAATAGAAGAACATGAGAAAGATCTGGAGGATGACATGTGGTTCATCCACCTCTGAATTTTGTCTCCATTTCATCAGTTGGATTTTAGGGTACACCGTAAGAATTGCAGTTCTCTCTCATCAACACATAACATAGACAGCATCCCTTACTGTATCCAAACCCATCTGAGCTATGTTAAGGTTTTTGTAGGTTCTGAACATTCTTGTTTTTGAAAGCCTTATTGAAAGTCTTATCTAATGTTTTAAAATTCACTCATATCATAAATATTAATTGAACATGTACATTATTGTTCTAGGAACTTGACATATATTAGTGACCAAAACTAAGACCTTTGTGAAGCCTTTATTCTATGTAATTTATAGCCAGCTAAGGAAAAGCCAGGTTGAATTGAGTTGAATATAATTGAATGGTTGGCATGTCAGGTAGACACTTTTATTAGTCAGGTTAGTCTAGATTATGACAAGGTAACAAACAATCCCTAAAATCTAAGTGGCTTAACATAACAAAAGCTTATTTTTGACTCGCTGCATGTGCAGTGTAGTTTGGAGGTGCTTTGCTCCATATACACAATCCCTGGGGAACTGAGACTTCAGAAGGCATCACCATCTTGTAGCTGCACCATTGAGTACATATGACCTCTTAAGTCTCCTTAACTGGAAAGGAGGAAACTGGAGATTCATGCACTGACTCTTAAATGCTTCATACCAGAAGTGACAAAGTCAACCATCAGTCTCACCCAATGGCCAGCACTAGCCACAGGCCCTGCCTAACTACAAGGAGACTGGAAAATGCGGGAAAGCCCAGGGATATTCAGGAGCAGTAAATATCTCTGCAACAAATCTTATTTAATATTTATTTATTTCATTTTGAAGTTTTCCTTTTATATTTTAAAGCCAATAAATGTTTTTCAAGTCTCAAAAAAAGATTTACAGTAAAACTAACATAAGACATTTCTTAAAAATTAATATAAGTGTGAATTTTACAAAGTTCATAGCAGTATGTATGTACAACCTTAACACTAACATAGCATTCAAACATTATTTTCTAATATGTATTAAACAGACACATTTATTAAAAAATTTATATAGTTATATACTTTTGAATTTTTATCTTTGCTTTACAACTTCTGGTTACTAGAAAGGATCTATAGCACATTAATTTTATGTTAATTGTTGAAATTATTTTTATTTATACATCATTATTAAAACATTTATTATCTTATTTTTTATTTTTGTATAGTTATAATTTTTGGAGTAATGAACACAACCAAGGAGCAAATTAATGTAAATTCAGTGTGCATTTCATGGGTTTTTTTTAGCCATTAATTTTCAACTTGATAATTCAAAGCTCACTTTGTAACGTATGTTCATTTTTGCACCTAACACAGTATACCTCCTACATATTTTGTGAGTAAGTTTGACTTCTGACTGAGCTCACTCATTAGCTCTCCTGGTTCTCTGACCATTGTACTCAGACTGAATTATATACCATTGACTTTCCTGGTTTCCAGCTTGCATGTGGCATATCTTGGAATTTCTTGGTTTCCATTGCATTAACTAATTCCCATAATTAATTCCTTCTGATATATCTACATCTGTAGCTATATCCTATTGGTTCTGTTTCTCTAGAGAACCCTGACTAATACAGAACCCTGACTAATACAGGCTAAAAATGAAAATGAGACTTGAATTCATAAAATATAACATGACTTGTTCCTCCCACTTTCTTTTAATAGTTGTCTTGACCATGAGAACCCAGCCTCTCTGATCTCTAACTCAATAGTCATCTCCACATACTGAAATAATCAGCTTGTAGAGTGAGAACAAAGTACAATGTAAAGGATAGTTCATTGGAAGATGTGGCCATTTAATAAGGTCAAGATTATAAATGTAGGGAGATAGCATATTGTGTAAATAGCATCAAATTATGAAGTACTCTAACACCTTATACAAAATTAATATCACTGAGTATTTGCTTGCAATGAACTTTATGACATTAGAATTTCTTGAATATTCAATTTTGCTGTTGGTTCAGATATTTTCATAAATGTTGAAGTTATTTGTATTTTCTTCTCATAGTATGACACATTTTCAGAAATAGATTTGTGCCAAGATTCAAATATAATCATCTGGTAATAATGTGTATTTGATGCTTTTAAAAATAGCTTTCCTATACACACTCACAAAATTTCCTGACCTTCCTCCCCCACAGATTTAATCATGCCATCTGTGCTCACATCATATTTAATCAAACTTCTAGTATAATATTTAGCATATTATGTTACATTAGAATTAGTTGTATACAACTTTGTCTTCTCCACCAAACCATGTGCCCCTGAGAGTAGAGATGTCTCATTCATTTATGTTTCCCCAGCAACTGGCATCATGTTTGACACATAGTAGATATTCAGTAAGGATAGTATCTATGTTTTTTTGAAAAGCAGTCAAGTAAATTAGTGGAAGTATTTTTTAATTACAAAAATCTTATGTTACCTATTACTCCTAAGTATGAAGCTTAAATTATTTTAAGAAAAGGCAAGAGATTGCAAATGTAACAAATCTTAGAAGACTAACAAGATTCAAATTCTAGCTCCATTTTAATAGAAATATAGCGAGGCTTGAACATGCAGTTTTAGAATCTGCTTGATCTAGTATTATCTTCAAAGCCATCTCTAACTAGATAAAGGCCAGAGAATCAGTCTCTTACTCCTATGGCTCTTAGATTCTTGCTTTGAGTGTCCCAACCCAGTTTGGTCTTTCCATACCTTAAAATTCAAGTAAGTAGTGGCTGTAGAGTGAAGAGAGTTTATAGTATTACTACATCGGTTGGGTGAGAATGGAGAAGTAATAGGAAGTCAAAAGAACCCAGTCGCTGCAAGTTGAGTCTTGGTAATATAAAATCACTTTTAAATTCCATATTGGCAATCTGATCCAGGTGCTTTATTTCCCAAAAGAAACTTATTTTGTTTATTCCCAATTATGATCCTGTGACAGGAAATCCTATATTTGCAGTGCAATAGAGTTTTTCATACCTCAAGCACTTAGCTTTGACTGCATCAATGAAGTTTCATATTTGCTTACTATTTTGTATTATACTCCACAAGGGCACATAATCTTATTTTTTAGCTTTGCTATGTGCCCTTACAGATCTAACAAATTGATTTAGATTTGCTATGACAAGTTATAGATGGGAAACTGTAAATAATTTTAGTGTTTCTCACAAATCAGAATTGGGTACTATAACCTATTAACATATTTAATTATATAACAATATATTCTCATTTGGAAATTAAAAATAAGGTCTTCATTGTTCTGTGTAATGGCTTTGGAGTAGAAGTATCGGTGTATATAGTATATATGTATAAAACTCATTGACACTGCCTTGATTATTTTAATAGATATTTTTTTCCTTGTAACCTAAACTATAAAAATACTTAAAAGAAGTCAGCATGTAATTAGTTTAGATATATTAAAAGCATATTGCATTGTTCACATGCTGTGAACTGTGAGTGATCCACAATGCTGTAAAAGATAGCAAGCATCAACAGTTTTCCCCTTTAAAGCTCAACATTCTTGACTTTTCACACATCACTGCTTGGGGAACTGAAAAACACAGAGGTTCTACTTATATGATGAGTATTGACTGAAATGGCTGGATTGGTTAGCATTTATTGGCTGATGGCTTACCTCTCTAAAGATTCTTTTATTCTAAAATCAATTTTGATTTTATTTGGAATGTGTGTGCTGCAGAGAAAAAGAACAGGGAAAATGGGAAGGAAAGAGGAAATGAATATTTTTTTTTCTCTTTCAATAGGAAGTTTAGTAGATCTGAAGATATTTATAAGGAACCAATTAAATAATCTTTGTGATTTATAGTCAAGAAATATATAGTCATAATTTAAATGAAGCTGTCACAAAATTATCACTGTGTAGCTTTATTTTATACAGTTTTAGCCTGTTAGCACTTTTGTATGTTAGTCTGATATTTAACTAAACAGGCTTACCTTGGAGATACTGCAGGTATGTTTCCGGACCGCTGCAATAAAGCAAATACTGCAATAAAATGAGTCTGGTGAATTTTTGTTTTCCCAGTGTATTTAATTTTTTTTTGTTTTCCTAGTGCATGTAAATATTCTGTTTACACTATTCTGTGGGCTATTAATGTGCCATAGCAGTATGTCTTTTCAAAATATTTAAATATTTATTAATTGACTTATTGCTAAACAAATGCTAATGATCATCTTGGCCTTCACCAGGTCATAAGATTTCTTTTTGCTGGTGAAGGGTCTTGCCTTGATGTTGATGGCTGCTGACTGATCAGGGTGGTGGTTGCTTACGGTTGGGGTGGCTGTGGCAATTTCTCAAAATAAGACAACAATAAAGTTTTTCATTGACTGACTCTTCCTTTGACCAAAGATTTCTCTGTTATATGCAATGCTGTTTGATAGCATTTTACCCACAGTAGACCTTTTTTAAAAATGGAGTAAATACTCTCAAATACTGGTGTTGCTTTATCAACTAAGTGCATGTATTATTCCAAATCCTTTCCTATCATTTCAACAATGTTCATAGCATCTTCACTAGGAGTAGATTCTATCTCAAGAAACCACTATCTTTGCTCATCTATAAGAAGCAATTTCTCATTCATTCAATTTTTATCATGAGATTACAGCAATTCAGTCACATCTTCAGGCTCCATTTCTTGCTCATTCAAGCACATCTGAAGTCACTTCCTCCACTGAAGTCTTGCAGCCCTCAAAGTCAATCATGAGGATTGGAATCAACTTCTAAACTCCTGTTAATGCTGACATTTTTACCTCCTCTCCTAAATCGTGAATGTTCTTAATAACATCTAAAATGGTGAATCCTTTCCAGAAGGTTTTCAATTTACTTTGCCTAAGTCCATCAGAGAAATTACTATCTATGGCAACCATAGCCTTACAAAATGTATTTCTTCAATAATAAGACTTGAAAGTTGAAATTACTCCTAGATTCATGGGCTGCAGAATGAGTGTTGTGTTAGCAGGTATGAAAACAACATTAATCTCCTTGTATATCTCCATCAGAGCTTTGGGTGACTAATGAATTGTCAATGAAAGTAAAATGAGATTTGTTTTCTGAGCAGTAGTCTTAACAGTGGACTTAAAATATTCAGTAGACCATGCAATAAACAGATATGCTGTCATCTGGGCTTCATTTTTTCATTCACAGAGCACAGGCAGAGTAGATTTAGCATAATTTGTCAGGACCCTAGGATTTTGGAATGGTAAATAAGCATTGACTGAACTTAAAGTCACCAGCTGCATTAGCCACTAACTAACAAGAGTCATCTTATGCTTTGAAGCTTTGAAGCATTGACTTTTTCTCTCTAGCTACGAAATTCCTAGATAGTATCTTCTTACAATAGGAGACTGTTTCATCTACATTGGAAATCTATGTTTAGTGTAGCCACCTTCATTAATTATCTTAGCCTGATCTTCTAGATAACTTGCTGCAGCTTCTCCATCAGCACTTACTGTTCCACCTTGCACTTTTATCTTACAAAGATAGCTTTTTCCCTTAAACCTCATGAACCAACCTCTGCTAGCTTCCACTTTTCTTCTGCAGCTTCCTCATCTCTCTCAGCCTTCAAAGAATTGACAAGGGTTAGGACATTGGTCTAGATTAGGCTTGGGAATGTTGTGGCTGATTTAAACTTCTATCTATACCACTAAAACACTCTCTATATTAGTAATAATATTGTTTCACTTTCTTATCATTCGTGTGTTCACTGGACCAGAACTTTTAATTTTATTCAAGAACTATTCCTTTGCATTTACAGCTTGGCTAACTGTTTGGCACAAGATGCTTAGCTTTCAACCTATCTCAGCTTTTTGACATGTTTTTCTCACTAAACTTAATCATTTCTAGTTTTAAAGTGAGAGACACTTGACTTTTCCTTTCACTTGAACACTTAGGGGCTTTTGTAGGGTTACTAATGGGCTTAATTTCAATATTGTTGTGTCCCAGGGAAGATGAAGGCCTGAAGAGAGAGAGAGGGATGAGGGAATGGCTGGTTGCTGGAGTAGTCAGAACACACAACATTTATTGATTAAGTTCTCTGTCTTTTATGGGCACGGTTTGTGGCATCCCAAAACAGTAACCATAGTAACATCAAAGCTCACTGATCACAGATCACAGATCACCATAACAGACATAAGGACATTTTTTTTTTTTCACTTCTTCACACCTTTTTGCCAACAAGGTTTAAAATCAGTTAGGCCCCCAAGCAGGCATTGTTCCCCACACTTGCCCAGCCTGGGTCCCCTGTCCGCTGCCAGCTCATTGCCCAGAGAGATAAGCAGACCTCCTATGGCTCAATTATGATCTTGTTGTCACTGATGTCCTCGATCTATAGCAATGCCAACAACAGCTTGAAAAATGGACCTGTTTTAAAAGAAGAGCTAGCTGTTGCGGTGACTGGTGACTAGGAAACTTCTGGTTATTCAGGTTTTCAGAAAGGGTCAACCCTTCATTTCCAGCTAGTCTTTTCAGTACCTTGAAAACGTTCAGAAGCAGTTATGTTAACGTCAATTACACGTCCTTAAACTGCGAAGATAATTACAAGCGAAAGTCAACGATCTCATAGATGTGCCACCTTCATGTTGCGAAGGAGCCAATTTGAAAAATCTTAAATCAAGGCATTTCAAACTTTTTTTTTTATTTTATTATTTCAGCTTTTTATGGGGGTACAAAAGTTCTGGTTAGATATATTGCCCATGTCCCTCCCATTCCCCCGAGTCTGAGCATCAAGTGTGTCCATTCCCCAGACAGTGCACATGGCACTCTTCTTGTAGGTATACACCCATCCCCCCAAGTCAGAACTTCAAGCGTGCCCATTCCCCAGACGGTGCGCATTGCACTCATCATGTAGGTATACACCCATCCCCCTTCCCCCACCCCCCACCTCTGTCCAATTCACAATTGGTGTTATTCCCAAATGTGCACTTAGGTGATGATCAGGGAAACCAATTTTCTGGTGAGTACATGTGGTGCTTGTTTTTCCATTCTTGGGATGCTTCACTTAATAAAAAGCTTCAAATATTGCAATAATTTTCAAATGTGACACAGAGACACTAATTGAGCACAGAGTGTTGGAAAAATGGTGGTGGCAGATTTGCTCAACACAAGGTTGCCACAAACCTTCAATTTGCAAAAATGCAATATCTGTAAAGCATAAAAAAGCAAAGCACAATAAAGTATTCTGCAATAAAACAAGGTATGCCAGTATGAATATTTAGTGGGATCAAGCCAGAGTTATATTAAGGTTGGTGAATCTAGTGAATATGACAATTCCAATTTTAATTTCCCATACCTTTCTATGAAAATTAGATGGTTCATTAAGATAATTTAATCAACTTTTAAGCATGAAATAAGACAACCATTTAGTGCAAACATATAATCTGCATTTCACTGATTCTAATGCACTTCCTCCACCCCTCCTACCTATTATAAGATCTTTGAAATTATGATACAACCTAAATTCCATGTGATCTTACATTTTTGGTCAGTCAAGCAGGAGAAACAACATTGTGCCTGTATAACTTTTTCCAAGCTATTCATATTTTTTCTCACTTCACCTGAATTATGTCCATTGTTGAGAGTACAAGGGTGGATGGAATTTATTTGCCATTAAAAGTGTCTTCAACTGTTATATGTTACGTTAAAGTGAAATTATGAATATTATGTTCTAAGGGAGCCCTGAGAAAAAGAAGAAAAAGTATAAATTTTATTTTAGTGAAGCAAATATTTAATACTGGAGGAATGAATATACTTTTTTGTCAAACCTGTAACCCAGTACTTTATAAGACTTAACAAAGGAAGATACTATTATTTGAAATGTGCTGTTTTATTATTGAATTATATGTAATATAGTTGTCTATCATTTCCACACAATGTATAATGAAGGCAGTAGAAATTGTTTGATCCTTTGGACTAAATGAAAGAGATTTCAAAGTAAGCAGAGCTGATATGACCCATTCATATATCAAATACAACTCTTATTAAGTCATTTTATAATAGTACATAGGAATAATTTTTATCACCAGTAGTACATAATTTTTGTCATTGTAGTACATAAGTACATCTTTCAAGGTGCATCTTACAATTAAAGAAAACTTATTATTGGTAAAATATATAATCTAGCAAATGCATGTAAGTGCTAAATAAAATGCACTCATTCTGAACGCCGTCTTTATTGAACAGTTAGGTTGAGAGGTTATAATAACACAAAATAGCACTTAATCTTATATTGGTATCAAAGTGCTCAGCTGTCTTTAACTTTTTGATTTGGGGGTGGTTTTGAATTTTGTACTTTATATTAAATTCTTGTTTAAGCATAAGACAGCAATGTCATTCATCCCCTCTGTTTCTTTTGCTGACCGGCAGTGTCTCCAAATTTATTAAATTATTTTCTCCACTGGTGATATCTATTATTTTTTCTAGTTGTCATTCTTGTCAAAAACAGCATAAAATAGAAAATAGATAAAAGAAGAAAATGATAAACCAGAATACATATCTTTCAGGACAATCAAATCCAGCATTCACTTTTATATCAGGAGTAGACATAGCTACAAGTGAAAACAACACTAAATAACCATTGTTAAAACAAGATAGAAACCAATTTTCTAGGTAGGTGATCCAGGGCTAGTATGGTACCCCTATCACAAAATCAGGCTCCTTCCATGTTGTTGCTAGGATTTCCATCATCCCTATACCCAAAGTCACTGCATGGCTTAAGTCTCTCTAGCTCTAGTATTAGATTTCCTTCCAGCCTATAGGAAAAAGAGTAGGAAAGGAGAAAGTCATGTACTCTTCTTTTGAAATACTTGCCAGGCAAATTGTCTTTTTTCTTTCCTCCACACACAGTTCTTTGGCAAGAATTTAGTTTATGTATGCTCCTAGCTATGAAGGAGGCTGGGAAGTGTTCTGTGTATTTTGGGCAGCTATCAAAAAAGTGGAGGTACCTTTGTAGCTCAAGAAGGAGAGAACTGCTTGGGGAAATAGAAGCAGCCTCCACATCATCCTCCCACCAACTTTTGATCTTCCAGCAACCAGGAGAGCAATGAAACATTGTACTCTCCGAAAAGGGGAGCCTTTTTGTCTTTGAAAAACCCCTGGAGTTGTGAATACAGTGGTATTGACACTTAAAAAATAAAAAGCAAAATGCTGAACTAAATTTTAACTGGTTTCATCAAATCTATTTTTAATATGAATAATCTAAATTGACTCTTTCTTAATCTGGGGCTAATGAAAAAGTCTTACTCTGTTTTTAGATTATAGAATCATACAAAATGTAGATGTGTCTTACTTCATTTTTTAGCAATTTATTTTAACTTATTCTTTTGCTGGCATCTTCTATTCTTAGATATGTAGATTGGGAATCCAAATGCTTTCCTTGGTTGGAATATTATGTTGACAATTTATCTTATAGGAATGAAAATAGAGAAAGTTTCATTATTTACAAGTTTATATTCTTAAGTGTTGGACTGTAGGCTACCCTATGCTAGTGAATGAAGTGGTGAAGTATAATGCTAACTTGTTAATCAGTGTATGGATAATTGCTTTTAAAAATTATTTTCAATATTCAATCTTCAGTCTATAATAATCTAGTTCTTCTGTCATAGAGACAACTCACTGGCTATCAAGCAAAGTGATTAAAACATTTACTTTTGCAAAGGTTAATATGTTAAATATACTATATTGAAGTCTAAAAGCAAAATGTTGAAAGTAGTGCTTCTATTGATTAAGGTTATATTTTCAACAATTCCACTTTGCAAAAATAAGACTGAATAAATACAGGTACTATAAGCAATTTTCTGGTATTCTTTTTCAAATACTAAAGAATAATATTTAATATTTGGTCACTATAATGATTAAAATTAATTTTTAGCACTTATTTCTTTGTATTTAATATTTTGTTATCATATCACTTTGGGGGAGGAACATTGACTTTTGGCGAAACATGGATAATCTATACTATATAACTCTGTGTTTTCCTCAATTTCTTATGACCCAAGTAAGATCACTAAGATAATTTTAACCACATAGTCTAAGCAATGTCTTGTAATATTCTACTGAAATGGAAATTTGATACAAGCTAAGTTATCTGAATAATTGTCTAAAATAATATGTTAAGTTGTCCCAGATCTACTCGCCACTGTTACTTAGCACACAGGGAAATGAGAAAATGGTTATTAAAATTTTAATTTTATTCTCAATTATTAAAATGACTTCTTATGGGACTGTTCATTTCAATTTTCCAGAAATTTATTTTATTATAGTTACATGTATGTCGTTTTCTCTTCTGCAGTGATTATTTTTCTAAGTACAAAAATTATATTTTTCCTCTCATTTTCACATAAGTGCATAATTTAGTAAGCGCTTTAGCATTAAGACAAAAGTAAATAAAATGAAGCTCAAACCTAAAAGAAATTCAGGGTGAATGTCTTTTATCTTTCATCCTTGGAAGCAGAAGTGTTTTGTATTTAGAATTTTTTGAAATTTTGGAATATTTTCAATATATGGATTAGCTTTCCTAATCTAGAAATCTGAAATCTGAAATGCTCCAATTGGCACTTCTTTCAGCGTCATGTCAGTAGTCAAAAAGTTTTGACTTTTGGAGCATTTTGGATTTTGGATTTTCAGCTTTGGGATGCTCAACCTGTATAGCATTATTAATAATTTCCTATGGTACTCTTTACTCCTCCCCAAAATGCTGCTTTTATTGTCATAAGACAAATTTTTAAAAGAGTATGTGTTGCTTCTAATTATACCTAACTTAAATCATTCAAAGGAAGGAAAAAGGAAGGGAATGGGTGAACCTGAGGGAGGGAAAGACATTAATTTACTCAGAGTTAATGCTCGAAGCACCTTTGGGTTGAGTTTATACAACTGCTGTCAGTTTCCCCTAAGGTTAAATCACTTCCATCACAACAACAAGAAAAATTGCAGCTTGGTGTTGATTTTTAGGACACTATATATAATACCCTGTAATTTAATGACCCCACAAGATATGCAGTATTTTACAGGGTATATATAAAAGGTATCAGTCATTCCTAATTCTATTTGTATTTTCAGAAATTTTACTTGGATATGGCCCCTGTATATTATGATACAGAGTACTAAAGCTATGTAGGTTTTAAGCCAAAAAAAATTTTTTCTGACTCTCTGACTACACTTTGTAGGGCTTTGCAGAAACATGCAGGCAAATATTTTGGAGTTTTTTTCCTTATATTTTTCAAAATACATAATTTTTATCTCCAAGATTTAAATCTTGGTTTACCTTTGTCAGATTGCTATATATTAAACTGAGACATTGCATTACATAATAAGAAAAAATCTGAATTATTACATCTTAGAAGAATAATTTTAACCAAAATTATCATGGACTTTAAAAATAATTTTATACTTGGCAACAAGAACATAGAAACAGTTTAGGCCCACCACCTCCTAGGAAAATAGTTTATCTGAACTGTGTACTGGCAATTGGAAATGGGTCAATAGAGTCACAAATGGTAAATTTGTAAGTTATTAGGAAAATATTAAATAAGCAACACTGAGATCAGCAACTATTCACCCTCCAATAATATACTGGTTTTTGTAAAGGACTTTGGTGGTGGTTGTTTAATGGTATCATAATAGTCAGCTTCCTTCCGTTGGGCCATTGGTCTATTATAATGGTTAACCATGGATATTAAATGTAGAGCTATGTGACTGTCCTTGATAAATCCTTGTGCCTCATTGTCATGATGACACAATTATACGATTGACAGAAAGATGCCAACAAACATGCTCAAGAGAGAGAACTCCCTTTAATGTTCAAGACACAACACGCTGTGCACACAGTGTGCTTGTATTGTATGCATATGTAGATCATCACCCACAGTAGACACAGCACAGCAAGCACTGTCCACATTTGAAACCCATCTTGCTTGGCCTTTCAAGACATGAGAAGGAGCTGAGGTTAATGAAAACATCTGATAAAACATGAAGGTCCAATTAGAGACTTTGAGAAACTCTTTTTGCCATTCATGTGACATGTAGTCATGAAACCAGAATCTTCAGGAAAACAAGGAGAAGGAAGAGAAATATAAAAACCCCTGCTTTCATGCTGTATCACCCATCTCCCATGTGCTGAGGAAAACAGTGTTTAATGCAAGATTAAGGAGATTCACAGTCATTTTTGCTATTTACTCTCCCCTTGGAAGGCAAAATATTTAAGCCTATTTCTGACTCAAATAATTGATTTTCATTTTTTTAAGAGAACCAGCTAGGGAATCTTGGCAACTGTCTTGAACACACTTGCTCTGAAATTCGACTTCTGATAAAAATTTTCTAACTTTTGAGACTCAAAGTTTGATGGCAAATGAAATATTTATTTAGAACAGCATACTACCACTAAGAATAAAAAGTTCTCATTTGTTTCATCCTGCTGATTAATACTTTATAAAAGTATGCTTGCAAAAATATTAGCTCCCTTTTCCCTTTATCGAGAACAAAAGAGAGACAGAGAGAGAGATAATAGTAGGATCCTGTTTTCACATATATAGGGAAGTTGTAAGAAACATAAATATTTAGAAAGATATTAATGCCATTTATTGTTTTCAAATATTTCCTTCTGTAAATTCATGTGATGAATTTCATTTCTTTGTGATTTTTATGGATTTGCCAATTAATGGTCTCTTTCTAAATTTTCATAATATTAAAATATTTAATTTATATATTTTTAAAAATTTTGTATAGAGATTATGCTCATTGAGTGAAAGTAATGAAATGATAACTTAGACCAATATCATTAATAAATTTGGTATCATCTTAGACTTTATTCTCTATGTCTGTGTATTATGATTGTAAAATCTTGGGGTTGACGTTTATATAGGTCTAAGTCCCAAAGAATTGAAATGCTTTATGGAATATAGATTTTCAGGGTTATAATTTGACCTGGGATGCACCTGAATATGATTGGAAATGAATGATTTCAACAAAATTTACATATAATTTCATGTAATATGAGAATACCACATAATTATAAATAAATGAATATAATACATGGAAAAATTATATCCCTGACACTGAGTTAGAAAGAGAATTAAATGATATCTTTAGCCTTAAAATATATTTTACCTTTTAAGGATCTTCTGTGTGTAATTTTTTGTTCCTAGTAATCCTAGCAGTATGGGTGCTTAAGGATTGATGGTGTTGACATTAGGAAATGTTAACACTCACTTTAATCTTGTTTCATAATTAGCTTTATAATGCACAATCACACATTTGACAGATTAGTGTGGTCCCTGAATTTTCCATTTTGGATTGCAAAGATACTAACACTAAATAGATTTTATAGATTGTGTGCCTGTTTTATTGGCACTTTATGCTACATTACATTTGTGTTGATTATTAGATTTTTTATGTACTGGAACTTTCTTGATTATTCTGTATGAAATTATTGCAGATAGAAAAAGAAAAATTTGTTTTTCAATTATAAAGCATCCTAATATTCATGTTACCTTGGTGACACACTGACAAACAAAAGCTGTACTCATTGAATTGTCTGAAAATCAGACAAAAATTAATTTTTCTATTGTGTCATGGAGGTATTTGATCCTTTTATCCAAGGCACAAAAAGGCCAAGTATAAACTCAAAGCCCAAAGTTAGTGAGTGGTTCCAGCACTTATTAGCTCTATGACCTTGGAAAAAGGCATTTCTTTCCTTTGTCCTGGTGTTTAAAAGTCATAGTCTAGAATTGAATATTCTTTTCCTTTAAAAATGTGTTAAATATTATTAGTGTACTTACTGGATAAGAATGATAAATAAGGCATAATTAGGCCATCAATAACCTAATTGTTTATAAGTATTACACATAGAAAAAGAAACTGTAAAATTCAGGATCTCAAATGGAGTGGAAACCATCTTACCATTCAATGGTATTGATAAAAGTCTACATGATAAACTCTGATCTATAAACTATAATCTGGTAAAGCAAAATAACATCCAAAGAACCCCACCATTCTCATTTGACAATATTCAATTTGATTTAATAGTAATAATACATGGAATATTTGAAGCTTAATTAGTGTTTTAGTTACTTAATAAGTGAAATATTATTCTTACTGAATCATTGCTAAAAATATGTCTCATAAAGACATATGCATATGCCCTCTTAGGCTGTAATTTACATTTTTAATATTTATAATTTGCAATTAGCACTATCATTACCTTTTATTTGGGAAGGTATGCTGAATCAGGGCTCTTAAAATTTTAAGGAAAAAAATCCATATTTTCTAATGTTCTTCCTAGAGTATATTATACTGTGATGTATTTTACGATCTGCCAAAACTGCTCTCTTTTACAGAAGAAGATAAATTGTTCTTTATCTCTGAGCAGTGCCTTTTTGCCATAGCCAGTGGGATTCAATACCACTGATTCTTTTTACAATCTTGGTTTAGAAAATTAAAGAAACTCAAGTAGCACTCCTGCAATCCATTCATGGCTAATACATCTTGTCACGCATGACTGAGGACAAGTGCCCTCCAGATTAAATTTTGCTGCTCAGCACCCTGCATTTTCATAAAATATAGTCCTTACATAGCTCCATGAATATCCCAAGCATGTGGTTTAATTTAAACCAACATGCTTAAGTCACCCATTTAACTAAAATGTTTGTAATGTTACAAACTATTTTATAAATGTGCCCTCTTAAAATAAAACAAGTAAACACTATAATTTTAGATGAGTTAAAATAGTATCTATATTAAGTGATAAGTACAGAGATCCTCGGAGAGGATTACCTGAATTACTTTAGGGACTAGACATTTGTTTCTGAATACTTATTTGTGAAAGAGGACGATGGCACTGCCAGCTGATGCTACAAGTCACTGTAAGTGCTGGGTTAACCCCTCTTGTTTCCTTCTCCCCATGGCCAAAGCAACATGGATATAGTAGAAATGAACGTTCTAGCAAAAAGTTACCTTCTCCTGTTATGCTCTATTTAGGCTGCATAATGCCCTATTTACAATCACAGTTTAAAGGTGGCCGTTGATATTTGTTTTGATAAAAATTTATCTGTAAAATGATAATATGTATGTGAGTTTGTTAAGGGTTAAACAGGAGGAAAGGGATTCTAGAGTAGATAAAAACAGTTTCCAGTGGGGAGTTATTTATCATGGTACATATACATACACTAAGTTTTTTTTTTTTTAACATAAGAAACAAATCCTGAACTCAAAGGAGGTATTATAGACTTTTATGTGGTTATTAAAACAAACCAATTGAAATAAGCATCTGTTGCTACAAGTTTCTCTTCTGTGTATTTGTTCTATTTTCAGCATAATCCATCAAATCATTCCTCATAATGATGAAAATTTTCTTTAGGAACTATTTATAAAACTTTTGACCACATAGAAACAATGCTAGCATCAAAATGAACCTAAAATTTTAAGGAGAAAGAATTGATTCAGGCTAACAATATGTGTACACATTTAATAATATTCTATGAATCTGTTGAAGGGGCAGTGTAATCTCTAATGATTAGGAGAATATGTTTAGAACATTATGCATTTAGTACCCTGTATGTGTATTGGGAGTTTTAAGGAATCACACCAAATGACTTGTAATCACAGGAATTCACAGTTACTGAATTATCATATAAACCTTTACTGTGAGTAAACCTTTTACTAACGTGACAAAAAAGTTATAACATGAATTAAGCCTCTGTTTATATACTGTTGAGAGTATCAAAAGTCAGCAACAAGACAAAGAAAAAAAATAAGTGGCAGAATCCATATAATATAAAAACTAGTAAACACAGAATAATTTAGTGGGTCGAAATTCTTTAATCATTATACATCATATATATTGTTATATGTCAATATTTTAAATTAATTTTCACATGAATATAAAAAACTATTAAGCAGTTATATTCCCTAATGAGAGTGGCAGGTAATTTATTTCCAAAGAACAGTTTAGCAACTCTAGCTATTCCTGTCATGCATAATTATTAGCTATTCAGGTACATTAGCGGAAGTATATTTTCTTGCCTCTATAAAAAGTTTAACCAAAATGTTAATTTTGTAGACATAGTAATTTGATTGATAGGTTATATTAATGTAATAGAAAACAAAATTAAATTGAAATCAATGTTTAGGTACACCATTTCTTTCTTGGCAAGAAGAAAATGTGTGATTATCTGTGTGCATTATGGATTAATAAAATGATTTTTTCAATTAAATGGAATACCAAAATTAAATATGCTCCACCCATGTAGATATGTGAC
>CM052444.1:58197744-58214723 GCA_028533085.1 Varecia variegata
TTGTATTACTTGTATTCATTTGACTGACAGAAATATATATTCTTTGGTATCAATCTCTGGTGTTTAAAAATATTAATATCATATATATATTCTTAAATCATTTGCCTTCTTCTTATAATATAATTCTAAAGTATGAATGTTTATTACTATTTATGCTTATTTGTTTTGTTTTTTTCCCACAACCAGTTAGAAATAATGTTTATTTCTGCCTTCTCTTTTGGACTTTGGAAAAAAAATGATTTATTATTGTAAATAAATAGTTGTATATAAAGATATTTCCTTTTCCTTTTAGAATTAGAAAAATTGTAAATCAATTATTTTCTGATTATGATAAGCTACCTGTCTTCCAGAGCCTGTTTTATCAAAGGTCTGGGGGCACTAAAGACAGTCAACTACTAGTACTTGTTGACTTATTTATTTTTAAATGAAACAAATATGTTTAAGGTGTCAGACTTTGAGAACTACTTAATAAATTAGACTTTTATATCACCTTTGAAAACTATCAATTATACAAAAGCTATTTTTTCAGAAAATTTATGGAGGTGATAACTAATATTACATAACAAATTATAACTTTCACATTTTTAAACATCATTATTCACACATTATAATTATTGGTAGTCACAAACATGGTGTTATTACCTGTTGGAGGCCAATTCTCCTTGTCTTTTCTGCATCTTGTGATAAGTTTTGTCCCTATCTTTTCAAAGATGTTTCTAAAGCAAACAGCCTCTTAAGAAAGAAATAGTGTCTTACCCCAGGGCAAAAAGTAGATTTCAAGATAAAGTAGATAATCAAGTAGATAATCAAGATAAAGTCTCCCTCTGGGGCAAATGTTGGGCAGACATTCTGAAGACTTCTTATAAGATTGGGGGTTTTCTAAGTTCAGGGATTCTCAGCTATGACAGAGCCCACTGTGTAGTATTTGCCTGGGCCTTTTGATCACCCCAGTGGTTCTCAGGGATAGAAGAGGAACCTGAGAACATGAAACTCACACACTGAGTAATAAAGTTCTTTGTATGACGGACTGACATGATAGCTCTCAAGTGGGATAAAACCCCTTATCCTCCACAGTTCTTGACACTGTCATCATCTAGTAGAAGAAATAGACTCAGGGAGGGTGAAAAACTAGCCCAAGGCTTTAGTGACCAAGAGGTAGATCTTGAACACTGTGTCAAGATCTCTGTGCTTCTGTCATAATGTGATGCTGCTTTTAGGAATTATACTTTCAGTATAAAATAATAAATTTATCATCTCCGTGAAGGAAGTGAAGCTAAACATAGTTGGGACTCATTCTAGTAGTGCATGTTCTTAGTAGTGAAGACTTAATTAGGCATAAATAAAATAATATGTATCCATCAAGATTCAGTTACATCTTCAATAGAGCAAGGTAGAAGGAAACTTTAAAAATACATACTGTAATTATTGTTTCAGAATTTTGAAAATTGCTTTTTAACTGTGGTTTGATGAAAAAAAGATGTTCCTGGAATTTGCAAAGGTCAGGGAGTAATATGGAGATAGTAATAAAAATATCTCTCATTTCCATCACTGACTTCTCACAAAATGCTTCCTCTGTCTCTCTCTTCCCTCTTTCTCTTTCACTAATACACACACCCTCACCAAGCCACACCCCACCCACACATACACTTGTATTCTCTGATGACTGATTTAACATTACTGCTAGCACAAACCAGAATTTTTTCTTTGCTGGGAAAGCTATCTTTTAGGGACACCCAAAATGTTAATAAAAATTCTGGATTGAGAGTCCTGACATCTAGTCTCTTATCTCACCTATGTCACTAACTATGTGACCATTGTCAAATTTCTTAACTTTATTGCTTCTTATTTTGTTCTGATGGGGAAAAAAATTACTTACTTTCAATTATTTAAAATGTCCTGTTAGATTCTAAAATCTAAGTTTCTTGATTCTGTGTGATAAATGCAAAAACTTTCAAAAGTAACATAATTCTCATTATCCTATTAAATTTCTTCATACTCTGAACATAATAGGCATTAGATGCTATATTTTATCTATTTAATACACTATCTGTGCTCTATGTTTATCCATTTATAGTAATATTTCCTTGATATTTTCATAAAACATAATCTGATTCATAATAATTTATAGACACTGGCATATGCAATTCAATATATAGTCTATGGACTGACTTTAAAAATTTAATTTGATCATATTTTATATTGTACCTTATTTTGGCATATCATGAGAATGACAATGTCATGAAAACTGTGTTATTCTACTATTATTGCTATTTTAGGAACTGTAAATAAATTTTAAAATGAATTTTTTTTAATCTTAAGAAGCAGAGATAACTGAAATCTAGATGTCTATACACCTAGGCTTTTATTTGGGACACACAGTTGTTGATGGTAAGGATGAAGATTGTTGTATTTCTTGAAATATATAAATATTATATAAATATGACTAAAGAGTAATATTTCTCTTTGTTTTTGTAAGATAGATGTGAAATTTGAATGAAATGTGATCACAGGAGTTCTTCTAGCAGTACCATTTTTATACAGTTTTGCATAACTTTAATATTTTTCCAGATGTCACTCCTTACAACCTGACTATTTACTGAAGTTGTTATTGAGTGATAAAAGACTAAAGAACTAATTTAGAGTAACTTATGGCTTTTATATAAACCATAAAATTTTTAACATCGTTAGAAAATATTTTTAAGGAAAAAAATACTACTCATTCTAAAATTTAACAAATATGTCATCATATGAGAAAATTGTAGTCCCTTAACTATCTAGGTGAGTTTATATTTCCAGAAGAAATTATTTGTGCCAATATTTTTATCAGTGAAAATGCTAGGTCAAGATTAATTTGACATTAATCCCTATCTTTTTATTAGTAATTGTTCTATAGAATCCAATCCTGTCCAATGCCAAGAAAGAGCTAACACATAGAATTTTTACCACTAACAGACATAAGACAGTTATTAACCTAACATAGTAAATAATGATAGAATTAGGTTTCTGGTAACTTTTTATCTTTATACTGTTTAGTTCAATTAATTCGAAATCTGTGAGCAATTTGGCTCTCCACTTACATGTACCTATGTATTACTGGGTCCCTGGTAGTCTTTCTTTTTTTTTTTTTTTTTGAGACAGAGTCTCGCTTTGCCTGGGCTAGAGTGCCGTGGCATCAGCCTAGCTCACAGCAACCTCAAACTCCTGGGCTCAAAGCGATCCTACCGCCTCAGTCTCCTGAGTAGCTGGGACTACAGGCATGCACCACCATGCCCGGCTATTTTTTTTTTTTTTATATATATATATATATTTTTTTTTTAGTTGGCCAGATAATTTCTTTCTATTTTTAGTAGAGACGGGGTTCTCACTCTTGCTCAGGCTGGTCTCGAACTCCTGACCTTGAGCGATCCACCTGCCTCGGCCTTCCAGAGTGCCAGGATTACAGGCGTGAGCCACCGCGCCTGGCTGGTAGTCTTTCTTTATCTGCCATGTTTCTCAAGGTTTTGTTACTATTGTTTTGCTGTTTGTTTTGTTGGTCTGCATGTTTTTTTCTACTCCAATCTTTAAAGTCTTAGGTTTTACTCTGGGCTAATCCTTTTTTCAGTTCTCTTTAACTGTACTCCAGGGCTTTCCCCAGAATTTTATGAAGGCAGGCAGAGCCATGATCAGAGAACTCCACTTAGGGCATTTATCTTGAGCCTGCAGTTAGCATAGAAAGCATACTGTATATACTTAAATGCATATTTATTTAGGACTGGAGAGGTTCATAGAGATTATGGGGGCACTAAAAACTTCCTTGGTGATGGCTTGGAAACACTTTTATTTTATTCCTCTCTTACTGCTAATCATCAACAAACCTCAAGGCAAGAGATGTGCAAGCCAGCAGCTTCTGAGGTTGAAGGAAGAAATATGTTTTCATTCCCTTTCCAATTCCTCAAACATTACATCTCAGATTATATAAACTATATAAATGATAAATTTCTACTTTCAAAAAGATGATTTATACATAACTTTAAAAGAACATCTATTTCTTGAAGTGGCTGAAGCAGCACCAGTGCTAACTGAGGCATATTCATCCTCCTGGGTCAGTGACTGTACTTCACTTGTGTAACTTTACATATGCAGACAATACCAAATCAACCCATTTTTCTTTGCCTTTTTAAGTGCTCGCATGCTCAAAACCTTAAATCCAGATATTATAATAAAGAAGCTTCTGAATTCCATCTTTTAACTCAATTATATAAAAGAATATGTTACCTTATCCTTTTAGCTAATGATTTCTTCATATTTAAGATTAATTTATTAGGCTGAGAATACAAAAGGGGTAAAGTTTTTGCCTACACCATATCCTCCTGCAGAGCTTTTTATTGCCTAAAACCTGTCAGAAGCTTTTTGTATTTTCTAAATTTTACCTTTCTTAATAATTTTATAGAAATTTAATGTATTATCTAGCATTGAATTCTTCATCCATACTCAAAACATTTGCCTTTATCTCCATATGAATGACCACCTGTAGTTAGAACTTATCATCATTGTGATCCTACAATATTTTTAAAGCACTTTGTATTATGTGGTATTAAGCAAAAGGTTTTTCTCAGCATGCTCACGTGTTTCTAGAGGGATTTTGCCTTTCTTTCTATAATACTTGCTATATACACATACATGAATTATACTAATATCGCAAGATTATCTGCTATAAATTTAAAATGGTGTAAAAATGATTTTATTTATGAATAATTTTTGTTTATGTTGACCAAAATTGGCTTTTTAAAACATTCTTTCACTATAGCTGAAGATGCATGGAAATGAATAAACACAGACGCAATTAAAACAGAAGATTTTAGGGTCTATGATTCCAAATAAGGAGATTATTATCAATGAGAAGAATTTTGCATGGAGATTGAATAGTTCTTCTAAAATAAGAATTCTGACATGAAGCTTATTTAATAACATATACGATGACTAAAAAACCTTTTAAGAGTATTCCAGGAATGCTCTATGTTCTGAATGTCTTGCATTACTTAGATATATTCTGAATATGCCTAGAACTTACATGTTGCCATTATGGTATATAAAGTTGTTTTATTTTGTATTTTGAAAAAAACGTGTACCAGTGCAGTCACAATTTAACACTGCTGCTGGACCTCACTGCTTTCAGTAAGGATAGTTATGGACTTACAGAAAAGAACTGCACTCCAGAGTGTGAAATATTTGTAATTTTCTGATATTTACATAGTATTTGAAAATGATAATGTCATCTAAAAATTGCTACCATGACAATGGACCACTCCACCCCGTATGGTTTCACGCCATTTCATGCCATGCTGATATTTTCTGTAAATTAAAGAGCTCATTGCACAAGCCCCAAGAACTACTGTTGAATCCTATATTTATATAATATATGCACATATAATATATATTATTCATATACATATGCAGACATAATAATATAATCAAATATGTATGTAATCTTCATAAATGGACACCAAGTCAGAAGTTTGTGGATGTTTGTATATGTGAAAAAACATAAAGTTACTAAATAGATTGGGAATAAATTTCACAAGTTTGTTACAAAATATGAAACTGCACATTTGTGCATGTTCTTGCAAAGGCCATTTCTTTACAAATAGGGTCCTAGGGGATTGTTAACACTAGATGAAGCTTCCTGTTTATTCACTTGCTCTGGGATTTCTCATTTGCCAACACTACAAATGCATTGTACTATAAATGAGAACAGCTTGTTGAGAACTGTGGTTTAATGTTTTCTGGAAATAGATGAGGACAACATGTTCTGATATGTCTGTAGCAAAATCCAGTTAGGAGCTTATTGAGTATGTGAGTTTTGGTGTTTTTTTATTTGAACAAGCATAGGAAATATATTCTTGCAATGATATCAATGATAATTATAAATTCTTCCTAAAGAACTAATTATACATATTTTAGAGTAAACCTCTTTTTAAGGAAACAATTTGCATTCAGTTTGGTATTAGGATAAATAATATTTACAGAAAAATGCTATAAAGTTATCTGCAAGTGAACCTTAAAAGTTCTCTGCATTGCCCCACAGAAAGGAGCTAAGGGCATAATTTTTTAATTGTCACAGATAAGTTGGTGAACTCTCCTTACTCCTATTCATCCATCTTGATGGATTTTAAACAAACTTCTAGAAAATAATAACTTTTCTGGAAAAATAAGGAAGGGTAAAGTAGAGTCCATCCTACTTAGCCTCCCAACATATTTTGCTTTCTGTACCTTTATGCTTTTGCCTATATTACAATCCTGGGACTTTTGCTACTTAAGAGATATTTACTGGGAGCTTTATGGAAAACTGAGTTATAGCTTTATCTTCTACTTCTTATTGATTGGTAAAGAAAACTTACACTTAGATATAATATAGTAAACATTTACTACACTTTTAGTATATATCTAAGGTAGAACCTAGAATATGCTATGACATACTTATAATAGTATCTTTTTGAAAATATAAACTCAGAATTCTATGCAATTAATATTTAAGATTTTCAGCATTTAAAATAGCAGTGAATATTAGATATTTCATAGATGACACTAAGATTGGCTTTGCTTTTTGGGATGTATGTGTAGGGAATAGTGGTTTTTGCAAATGTCAATGTAAGGGATGTATCACAATATAATAGTAAAATTTTGGAAAAGGTAGTTTATATAAAAAGTATACTAAAAAATGTAAAAAAATGACTAACTGCAATGTGAAAGAAAAATTACTCCCATACACCCTAAACTTCAACATTTAAGTAGAGTCTTGGTATATTTAAATGTGCAAAAATTTGTTCTTTCTACAGTGAATTATGTTTCATCAAGTGTTGACACACCTCCATTACTGACCATTTTTTAGAAGAAAATTTTATGTGACAACATTGTACATTAAAGTGAACTATAAAATATACTTTAAATCATACAGCTTCAGAATGATACATTGTTCACTGAAAATTGCAAAGCATGAGGAAAAAATTGAATGAATTTATAATAGACCTTAATTTCATCTTTTAACAAATGCGGTTTGTTTAAATGAGTGTCTTAAGAAGTGTTAAATTATGCACAGATATAAAACATTAATAGGATATTTGTATTGGGGGACTAATTTCATCCTTAATTGCTCAGTTTATTTACAGAATACATGGTACTATTCTAGTTTTCTGTCTTTCCAGCTATACTCTTCAATAATTTATACATTTTTCTGAAAGATTCTACTTCATCAGCAAATCGTTCTTTCTAACATAAAATATATTTTGCAGATTGACCTTTTCTTTTTTGCAATGCATTCAAATACCTTTTGGGTGTAAAGAAAACATATTTTAATCCTCCTTTTCTAATAAGGTTTTTACCATCATACATTATGAATAATATTTTCAAAGTCTCACATTTCTCAAAGGTTCACTGACCTAGACTCTGTGTATTTGTCATCAATACTCCTCTGGAAGTAGGTTAGCTCTGAGATAAACTACAGGCTTATTTGATAAAAATTATGTAAAACCCAAAAGGTTCTGACCTTGCCAGTTTATGGCTCAAGATTTCATATTCATTTGAGTCATTCTTCTTAGTTAATTATTTATACATGATTTATTTTAAACTCACCATAAGACCAGTTAAATGAAGCTGCTTTCCTGTAGCATAACAAGACATTTCAGAAAATGTGTGACCAAGTGCCATTTGTGTGCAAATTCACTGTGAAAAGCCACCTTTGAAGATATTCCAGGATTTCTCAACCTCCTCAGCATTATTGACATTTTGGGCTGGATAATTCTTTGTTGGGGGTGGAGATGTTGTCCTGGGTATTGTAGGACATTTAGCAGTATCCATGTCTGCTATTGGATATATGACAGGAACAACCCCCTGACAATTGTGGCAACCTAAAATATCTCAAAATCTGGCCAAATGCCCTCCTGTAGGGCAACAGGAGATTAAATCATCGTCAGTTGAGAAAAACTGAGATAGTCTGATATGCACAACAATATAAATACTACCATTTGATGTATTTCTCCTGATATGATAACCCACAAATAACATGGTTTTCGTCTACCTCTGGATGCTTTTTTACTCATACCTTCCCCCTCCCCACCTGTTTTAATATGAAGGCACTCAAGTCTTAGTCTTCCATATATAATACATTTTGAGAGATTATCTTCATCTCTTTTTAAAGAACAATCTTAGAAGATAGTCATAAATTTTAATTAAACACATTTTCTAATCTTTATCATCTTTGTTCAACTAACAAATTAGGACCATTTTTATTCTTAATAAAACAAGAACTATTGATTATTATATTTATGATTTTCATTTAATATTACCTAGTTACTTACTGAGAGCATTACACTTACTTGATGTTATGTATTCCCATTTGTTCTGCATTCATTGCACTGTGAAGTTATAGTGTACAATGTCATTCCCTTTATTTAAATTGAAATTTATATTTATTTTTATATTTTCCTTCTTCATATGTCAAACTTTTATTCATCCTTCAAGTCCCAGTTGCCACTCAGTCTAATGGAGCATTTCACCATTCATTTTAGGGAGAGAGCTATATCCCTCTTTTCTATGCTCCCAGAGCACTTTGTTGAAACATTTGTAATTGCATTAACCATATCACATTGTAATTTATTGCTTACTATTAGGAAATTGCTATAAATCATATTCTAGAATGAAGTAAATTCTTATCAATTTATTATTTTTCAAACATTGTACACTTGTATATTGTCTTAGACATAAAGGACAGTTGATAGTATGAATGCATTAAGGTATTAATGCATTTAATGTGCTCTACTTTATCAAATTACCTTATCTAATAACTTTTGGCCACCAAAGATACATTTCTTAGACAGTAAGTAAAATAAATGGTTGACACAACATAATAATGTGGATTTTTTTTCAAATTTTGTCTTATATAGACCATATACTACTCAATCATAAACCAAAAAAAAAAAAAAAAAAAAAGCAATGTGTCAATGTGTTGTAGTGGACAAATCACGAATTCTTCAACTTGCTAATCAACTTGCTCACTGTGTGACATGAAGAAAGATCTTAACTCCTCTGAAAATCAGTTATTAGCATATGAATTCATATGTTAATGCTTACTTTCCAACTGAGGATTAAATATTGTCAAACTGTAAACATCTAGCTTAATGCAAGATTAAGTAGCCGTTTAAAACATAAAGGAATTTAATTTAGGAAACTGGATGCTTAAAATTACTGGAAGGGCTGGAAAATCAGACTCTAGGCTGCATTTCCAGTAATGTCTCATAGAGCAACATTGCAGAAAGACCACTAAACCCCATCAGAAAACAAGGAAAATGGGATACAGCTTACTATGTCCTCCAGGATCACGCCACCTTAGCCACTGCCAGAATTATTGCCACCTGATCGACAAAATACTGGATGAATCCTCACTCCAAAATGAATAAAGTATGGCCCACTTCCTCTCTTCCCACTTAAGTTAGTTCATAATTTTGATTGGCAGAAACTAAGTCACTGCTGGAGTCTTAGCTTCGAGGAGTATGGATTTTGTTTTTTTTAACTCTACATCCTATATAGTACAAAATGGTACAAAAAGGAGATTGGAAGAAGGACTGAGGAAAGCAATCTCCTAGATCTGCTATATCTTCTAAGAGGCAGAGTTAGTACAAATAGTGTTCCAGGGCCAGTGTTTTATATCACAACCAACAAAGGGAATTTCAGAGACTGTGTTATATTCTCCTTAATCAAGACTATACACTGTTATGCACTGCCACTCAGTCTAGTGTTATGGCAGGCATAAGTCTTGGAGCAGACATAAGAATACTTCCATACATTCAAAAATCTAACTTTGAGAAGTAGGAGAAGGAAAGTGGTTTCTTGCCTGAAGAGAATTCCAGCAGTGCACTATGGCTTCCTTCCATTCCATTCCCAGCAAAGCAATACAGATGACTTTCTAGAGTGAGTAGCTGCAATGTTTAGATAGTCCTCCGTAGCCACAGGATTTCTTTGCCATACTTTTCACCACTTTTCTTAAATAACATTTGGCTGCAGTTTCTAGAGCAGGTGGCACTTGAGAATCAAAAATACCTTGAGGCAAGTGAACATCCCTCTGCTTACAGTCTGCCCTATATAAAGAACGTTAAACTAGCAGGTGTCCACCCCCAGACGCATTCTGCCTACAAACCAAAAAGAGATATTTCTTTTCCATTGGGGAATATATTTCTGGCTTTGAGGAATTAGAAAACAGAGGAAAGTTCCTGAACTATTAGCAATGTTAAGGTCATAATGTGTGTAAGGGGACAGGCTATCCCAAATTCCGTGACATTACTGTAGAGAGGATAACTGTCCAGGCACCACTGCATTTTTTTATAACCATGGAAAACATGGTCACCTCATTCTAGATGTTTTCTTTGTGCCTAGAATGCTGTCAGATTAAAGCACAGAAATAAGTGTCAGGGTTTCTAAATTCTGATTTACCTTAAGACTATACTCCCAAACATGTAATTCACTGCTGTATTCAGAATACTGCTGATGTGAATAATAGAGAAACAAATGTGGCACTAAACCTTGTGTTTAGGGATCACGGAGGACAAAAAGAAGCCACATAGAAACATCTCTAGTTCAAATAAAATAACAAACTTAATTGGGCAAATATTTTAAAACCATACATAAAATGTTCCAGGAATGTGCTGTGTAGCATGTGAGAATAAGCCTTCATTGTTCCACTATATTCTAATATGTATTAGTAAAACTCATCGATTAGAGATGAAGCTAAGAAGATAAAGGGAAGAAACAGATTAAACTCAAAATGGTTTGCAATGACATCATTTCTTTTTTGAGCCAAAGTTCACAGAAAACTACTTAAGCCTTCACCTGAGCTCTCAGACCAGCAACAATAATCTCAGATAAAATGCCTACTCAGAGGTATGTGGCACTAAGATATTAGTGAAATATTTTAATGTCACTTAATAAAACATTTCAGTTAATAATCTTGTTATCAAAATCAGTGAAAAAGGTTTATTAAAAATCCCTAGGAATGTGAATACTGAAGGACATTTAGTGTTAGCAAATTGTATCTAAAGAAATAGGTAAAAATAAATAACAAATGTAAACACTTTCACAGACTATTTCATTTGAAGATTTAAATGTTAATCTGCATCTCTTTATATAATTTAAATTTCTTTTTAAGGTTTAAGTTATTAATATTATCTGAAAGTAAGCCTAATATCCTACATAAAGCAAACTAGTTAAAACAACTTTATAAGGAAAGTCAGGGTGGAAATCATGTTGGCATATTTTATTTTCATGAAGTAGGGAGCAAACTAACAGTAAATTAACTGTAACACCACTACTGCTTATTTTTATTCATCAGATATTTATTGATTATCTTCTATATGTACAATGATATGGTAATGATTATCTAGTTAAATCATTAAGGCTGTATGTGACTTTAAGAAAATCCAAATTGCTAAATCTAAGGGTATAAATTGGGTGTTATTGTTCACAATTGAAAGGGATCTATGCTTCACAAAGCAATTCTTTGAAAATGCCATCTTTAATGTATTTGCTGCTTTACAGATCATAGTTACTTTTCAAAGAGATTTGATAGATAGATACATTTTAACTTCAAGTTTATGGCTTTACCTTCTTTGTAAGTATCTTTTAATGTGCACAAAGTTAAAAAAAATCAAAAAGTACAGAATGCTAGTATATAAAAAGTAAAATTCTCCACCATGACCCAACTGATTGCACTCCCCAGAGTGGGACTTTAACTGTATCTCTTTTGAGAATAAAACCCTCCATTATCCTTCTACTGAACCTCCAGACTGAGAAAGATTATATAGTAATATATAATATATACTATATATATATATATAGTATATATATATATATAGTAATATATAATAGAAAGATTATATAGTAATACTGCTGGGGTGATTTGCTTACTGAGATAATATCCTCCTTTTTTAAAAAGGCTGATTAACTTTTGTGTAATTTTAAATTTAGGCTACACATAAAAGTATACCTAGTGTTTAAGTATTATCCAGATATTTTCACTGAAATCCTATTACTAGTTGAACCCGAATTGTTTCTTGATTTCATGGGCCTACATTTATGTTATCAGAAATTCTTTGCAACCACTCCACTATCAGGATGGTACCACAGAAGAGGCAGGCAGATGTACACCCTCAACACTCATACTCCAAATTTGAAACTTCCTTCCCTTTAGGGGGCACCCATATGGTGATCCTCCTTTGTCATGCTCAATGGGTTTATTTTTGCTCTGTCCAGAAGCCACTGCTGATGTGAGATTTTCTGGCACAAGAAATGTCTTTTGAATTACTGGTGCTACTGTCCCACTGGCCTTAACAAGATTACAGATTTGAAACATTGAAAAAGACTTTCCAGACAATTGGAGGGATTGACAAGAGATATAACACTAATTCAAAACATCCTATTAAAATATGTTATTTAAAACTTGCCATTAAATATAATTATGAAAACTAATGCCAGCCACATTTTCTTAGGCCGATTCCGGATACCTCCATGCTTTTGACGTGTCATTTACAGTGGCCATGCCCATTCTTTCTATGAAAATACTTATCTCAACCCAGAGTGATACATTATTTTATATGCTAAATGAAAAAATTTCATAAAGATATAAAGGCCAAAATTAATGCATTTTTCAAAGCTTCTCAATCACTTTCATTCCTGAGGATGTTCTTTGCCTTCCATTAGCATAACTAAAAGGCTCACTCAGGAAGTTTAACAAAGCAAAACTCTGAACCAAAGGTTTAGTCTCTATCTTTTACAAAACATAAACAGCTTCCAGGTTTGGAGAGCCAGATTTTTCAAGACTCTACAGATCCCATTTTAGCATAAAAAGTAATAGTGACAAATGTAACACTTCATCTTGTTACAAGACTCAATTTTTGTTTAAAACCAAAACTTTTTGTGAATACACTAACTGCTTCTTACTTTCAATAAATTGCAAGTTAAGTGAACTAAAAGTGTAACTCCTATGTGAGCAGTTTGCTCCAAAGAAGTATGTGCTTTGTACTTAAGGATGGTAGGAAATAGAATCAATTAGAATAAAGGGTACTCTCAAAGCTTTGTTGGTTTATCTCTTTAAAAACAAACAAAAGGTAGTAGATGATAACATAACATTACACAAATGTTTGTACATAGAAAAATGGAGGATATGGGTCAATGGGCTCTATGGCAAAAGGGTATACATAATGCCACATCGACAGTCCCCTGACTAATACAGCGATCTGTGTGGTGCTTTGACCCACAAGAGTTAAATTGGGTCTCAAGTATTGTGCTAGGTGGTACTGACTGAGAAACTGACAGCCTGATGGCATTTGAGGAAAGTGAAAGCCACCTAACTGTGAAAGGACAAATTCTACAGAAAATCCGGGATTAAAGAGAGAAAGAAAGATCACAGTCTGAATCTGCTTAGAAAGAGTAATTTGAAATACTGCATGAAAGCAGGTACAACTCCTCGGCTTTACCCATCCTTCACCACACTATCCCCATGTTCTTAATCTACTTTTCTATTTACTTTCTATTTTCCTTTTCCTGACATTACTTATGATATTATTCCTTTTCTAAACACATACACACACACACACACACACTTTCTAAACATATGTATTTCTAAGCATATCTATATTTCTAAACATACTTATATGTTTCTCTCTCTCTCTCTCTCTATATATATATATAAAATCATATGTATTATTTTCCTGTAAAAGCTTGCCTCCATCCCTAACCCCCACACACCAAAGATGACAGCTATAAAACCAACTCAGATGTGCAACAAATACACTTTCTTTACTTTCTCCATTTAATTTTGTATTTTCTGATTTTGAGTCTCCATTCAGCTGGATTGGCAGTAAATTCAGTTTTTCTTCTGGCATTCTCCAACTCCAAAGCTGATTCACAGTTTCAGAGTCTCATGTAGCACTGACACTTAGGCCATTGGTCACACAGTTTGCTAGTTATGGTGAGTTCGTAATCCTGCCCATCATTAAAGCCTGGGTCTAGTGGCTCTCTGTGCCTCTCAGTGTTACTTGGATTTTGCTTCTGTGCCTACCTGGGGTCTAGGCTTCCTAGATCCCTTATGTGGCAGGGATGAATATGTAATACTTAAGTCCTAGGTTCCTGAAGAATAAATACATTCAAATTCAAAACACTAAGTGAAGGAGGTCAGAAACTCTTTGCCAGAAAGAAGAAAGTATTAAAGAAAATGTTGCTGGGTGGCCATGAATGTGGTACTAAAAGAAAGAATTTGAGGGGTAGGAAAAATAGAAAACAACACTGGAAAAAAGTAGGGAAAGAGAATATATGGAGAAACCCCAAATTCCTTGCCAAAAGCGTATTTAAGAGGGGAGCCAAAAGGATCACAAGCTGCACCATGGCCAATGGTGATAGGGAGGGAGGTGGAGTGGGGAAAATGATGGTTTTCTATAGGGACCCCATTTAAGCCTCCAAAAAAGAAACCTGAGGTATAGATGTATCACCCATATGAACCAGAAGTAGTCTCAAATGCCGAGATCCAAAACCTTCAGGTTTTACAGCAAACCACCCTGGCTAGAGGGGTTTTTAGTTTGTTTGTTTTCAGATGAAGGACAGAAGCAGCAAGGGAGTGAGAGAGAAAAGCAGAGATCCCAGGCAATGTAATCGGCACCAAATTAAAAATAAAAGCTACATTTTTTCACAGTTGTAGTGTGGTAGCTTGCCATTTCTTGCTCCTGGAAAGCTAGAATAGATCCATTCTCTTTAGTAACCTGCAGGCCACTTTCTCATTATTTTTAATTCTCCCTTTCCTCCAATCTAGGAAAAATAATTTTAATCTGGAAAAGGTATCTCCTTTAATATTTGTAACCACGACACATGTTCCTTTGAATCAATAGATACAGACTTGGCTGTTTGCTTCAATACGAGGTGGAAGGAACCTAATAATTATTACTATATCGTAATATTAGCCAAACCATACAAGTAATATACCAACTCAGAATCAATTGAGATTAGAACTCCTAGTGGGATTTTAGAAGAAAAACAAATACGACAATAGAAAATAAAACAAGAAAACAGTGGCTACATTATGGAAAACCATGGTGAATTATGGAAAAGATAATGATATAAATTATAATGAAGATATAAAGAAAGATTCTGATTATTACTTTACATTTTAGGAAATTATGTAAGAGAAAATAAACCATAGATGTAGACAGAAAAAGAGAAATAAACATAAGACTCAAGGCCATCAATATTCTAAACAAAACAAAATTTGAAGAATTAGATCTATTTTGCTAATGCTCAAGTTGGAGAATGAAAATGGAGGAATTAAATAGGTTTTCTTTTGTTATGAATAGACCACAGAATGTGGAGTAGAACCTAAATGAATTTGAAATTTCACTCAGCTTCTTAGGCACGCTGTGGCCTTGTCCATATTAACACTCGGAATTCCATTTCCACATCTGTAAAATAATCCCTCTTCACAAAACTACTACAATCAAAAGTACTACAAGGACTTAGAGATCATCGCATAAGTGGAAACAATCTAGCACACGGTAGGTGCTCAGGAAAAAAATCTATTACCTTCGTACTATTAATACTTATCTCTGTTTGGGAGCATAAGGATGTATGTACATGCAAATTCCTGCCATAAATATCTTGGAATATTGAAAAATAACACTTAACATTCTCTCCAGTTCCTGTTTACATGACTCCCAGAAGCTTAGTTACAAAGTCAGTAAATCTCTTACTCATATCAATAAAGGATTTTTTATGGAACAAAACATTTCTGTGATTGTAAACTGGGAGAACTTCCATAATGTGTATTACAAAACAAAATGAGTTTTTTATATTTATCATTAAATCATTTGTCATGAGTGTTTTTTCTCTGTTAGTCACCATTAAACTCTAATGTCTTTGTGGACCCATGTTGTATCTTACTCATCTTTGCACATCATACAGTGTCTAACACTGTGCCTAATACTTATTAAAATTTAAAATGAGTTTATTTAATAAACTGTATTTTGTGCATGTTGCTATAATTATATTAATGAATCTTTATTTCTTTTATGTTCATTTTGTACTCTGCTCTTCTTTGAGAAGAGAGAAAAGAAATGAAGCCAAATGGTTAATTTCTGTAAAACCTAGAATATGATGCTAAAATGAATCTAAAAATTATAATTATAATAGCTAATATTCTTTATCTCTAGCTACATGCGAGGCTCTGTGCTACTTGCTTTTAATGGCTTACCTGACTTAATCCTCACAACAACTCAATGAGGTAGGCAGGAGAAAACTAAAGCTTAGAAAGATTGAATAACCAGCCTCAAATCATACAACTCACGTTCAATATACACTGGAGCCTGAGAAGTCTGCATATCGATATGTGTAATTACCAAATTTGTATAACTACCTTTGTTTCCTACTCCATAAGTCAAAACTGAAGCCACAAATACAAATGATGTAGGGAGCAGGATAGGAAAAGTAGTTCACACATTGCTTTTTCTATTTTTTTTCATGTTCTCAAAGATAACATCTGTATTTTTGTTTATTTATTTATTTATGTATTTATTTTTTGAGACAGAGTCTCTCTCTGTTGCCCAGGCTACAGTGAGTGCCCTGGCGTCAGCCTAGCTCACAGCAACCTCAAACTCTTGGGCTTAAGCCATCCTACTGCCTCGGCCTCCCTAGTAGCTGGGACTATAGGCATGTACCACCATGCCCGGCTAATTTTTTCTATATATATTTTTTTAATTGGCCAGATAATTTCTTTCTATTTTTAGTAGAGATGGGGTCTCGCTCTTGCTCAGGCTGGTCTCCAACTCCTGACCTCGAGCGATCTACCCGCCTCGGCCTCCCAGAGTGCTAGGATTACAGGCGTGAGCCACCGCGCCCGGCCAACATCTGTATTTTTTTCACTGACTATATCTTGACTATGAACATAGCTTTGTATCTATAAATAATAAATTATT
>CM052444.1:58214823-58254790 GCA_028533085.1 Varecia variegata
CTATAAATAATAAATTATTGAAATTAATATATATGGAAAATCCTAAATATAAATGTTGCATTTACAATATAAAAATGATCAAGAAAAGTGAAAACAGGGTCAAAGTTGTAAAAGCCGGGTATGCAGGAGTCTTAACATTTTACAAGGGTATCTTATTTCTAAGTATTATTATTATTCCTAGGTTAACCAGTACCTGTAAGTTTCTAAATTAATGGAAGTCTTTGAAGTAATTGAGTTGATTATAGAGCTCTTTTGGAGAAGAAAGCTGTTTCTGGTTTACAGTATTTTTAAACTGTGTGTAAACTGAGTTAAAAAAAATAATTCAGCATCAAAAAGTGGCTAATGCTGGAAAATCACTTTCTCCCATAAAGAGCAGTTAATTACCATGGCTACCGTAAAATAAACAGTTAAGTAAATCTGAGAAAGACTCTTTCTTACTTTTTCATCCCTTTGATATTTTGTTTCTACTTTATACCTATCAATTTGTCAACTGCATTCACTTTAGTGACTACACATCTGTAATTAAAATAATTATTTCCAAGTGTCACAGGCAGGCATGTAAAATCTTTCACACCACAGGAAACAAGGTTCTTGTGCATTGTATATAATTTTTATAAACATGAATGTTTAAATTGCTGGTGGAAATTATGTGTGTAAAATACTTCCTTTTTACTGCCACACCAGACTGAAAATTAATCTCCTGATGTTTTACACTTGCATTATCTCTCATGTTTCCCCAGGCGGGGAATGGACAAGTTCTACAAGTTTTCATTCTTAAACCTTTGCTTTCCTATCAGGATAAACAGTGGAAATTCTACACTGTGGATTCCTAAGTAATAACATAAATGCTTTCATTCTGTTATCTATATGGTTGATGGGGGGAGAAACATGGGGGAGAAACGTTTTCTAATTATATTTTAAGAATCTCTAATGATATAGGCAGCATATTACATATAGCTATAAACCAGTCAAAAATTTTCCCATTGTACTATTGTCCTATTTTTTTAAAATATGTCAATAAATACATTGTTCTTTGTCAATGCAAATGCTGTGTGGGTCATTTAAAGCAAGTTAGTAGCTGATCACTGAAGTCAGTGAATTTTAATATTCTACTAGCTGTCTTGATCTTAGGAAGGAACTAAAGATAATTCTCAAGTTTCTGCCTTCATATTAAGAACAAATAAAATTTCTGAACAAAGTAGATAAAGAAATAAAAATACATATTCATAGTTTTGAAATATGAAAAGAATCTTCAATAGAAGCAATTATTATGACATTTGTCTCCAAAAGACTCCTTAGAAGTAATTAAAGGTTAATATGTTTCTGTAGCCACTTTTTAGGAAAATTTATAAGTAACGATACTCATCTTCATAGGTGTTAAAAGAAAAAGATTAGGGTATGAGTCCTTGTACTTAACACATGTTTAGAATCAGAGGAAGTGTTTTTGTTTATAACTCTTCCTTCTCTTTCTCTGAACCATTGACCTCAATGTTCCTTGTAATGAAAGAAAGGACTCAGATAATACAGACTGAAATAATAGCAAAGTTTGTAAATTTTTTTCTTTATCTTCTTGGAGTTGTATTTTAATATTTAACATGATTCTTTAAAATTTAGTATCACCAGTACTATTCTGTAAGCTTGTTATTCTAGGCTTGCTGCTGTCATATTAAGGAATTTGTCCAGATAATCAGGTTATTAAATTACTTTATACTTTGTTTAGTTGAAAGTATGTTTATGTGAAAAGCAGATTAAGGTAATAGATTTTCACCCGTTTTCTAGTTAAATTACAACTGGAAGGAAGATCTTACTGAGGATTCCTCTAATGAATGTAGGAGAGAATGTTAGCAGTTCGTGGTACTGAAATATTCACCTAAATAAAGAAGGAACACAATGTTTACCTGTAAAAATGAAAAAAATCTTTCTGAATCTTTTTGTCACAAAATATCTGATCTCACTGAGTTTATGAGTGCATGAGAGGACAATGCAAGGTGACTTCAAAAAGTATTATTTGTAATTACTCATTCAGTTATTTTACTAACCTTGTCTGATAATGTCACTTGCTTACCTGGGAAGTTATTGACACATCATAACCAGAGGAAAAAGACTTTAATATTAGAATCTATGAAGAATGGTTGTGTTTTAAGTAGGAAGAAATAAAGGTCTAAAGTAAAAAAAAAAAAAAAAAATGTTAGAAATTGCTGTTTACCTGTGAAAAACAATGGGTTACAATTAATCCCCAACATAGGAGCCTGGATGGTGTAATTGAAAAGAGCAAAACTAAGAATTAGGAGGCTCAGTTCACTGTCCTAATTATGCCACTGTCCATGTCTGGGGCTTTGAACATTTCTGAATACCTAAGAGGCCGACATATCTGATTTCTAATGTCTATTCTAATCTCCCATAATTATCCTTTCCTTAGTTGATAACTCTTTATATATTCTTGAATTCTACATAGCATTTTCTCTAAATTATCCTTGTCTTCCTCTAAGCAAGTTTTATATTGTTTCAATGATATGCTATAGTCCTTTTGTTAAAATTATATACATAGAAATGAATCATACTGAGTTGTTTTTATATATCCTCAGACTCTAGTCTTATATTATAAACTATAAATGTTATATTATTTATCTAGTTCCATTCTGTATTAATCATATTGCATATATGTCATATTTGCCAGTATAATGGTGTGATTCTAAAGGTACCCAAATGACCCTGAGACAAAATGTCAAAAATTACAACCAGAAGGAAGGTCTCACTGAGGATGCCTCTAATGAATGTAGGAGAGAATGTTAGCAGTTCGTGGTACTGAAATATTCACTTAAAGAAGGAACACCATGTTTATTTGTAAAAATGAGAAAATCTTTCTGAATCTTTTTGCTGCAAAATATCTGATCTTACTGGGTTTATGAGTGCATGAGGGGGCAATGCAACGTGACTTCAAGAAATATTAATCGTAATTACCTGTTCAGTTATTTTCTTACCCATGAAGATGTTCTAGAAATTGTTCAGCTATAAATTTTGTATTTGTTCTCAAAGCCTGTTCACTGAAAATTGTACCCTAGAAATCTCTGCTGCATTTAAAAAAAATTATTAGATACTTAGTTTAGCAAACTTAACCACAGATTTCAGAAGAGAGATGGAATAGGATAAAGGCTCAACCAAATGTGTTAGCTTTGAAGAAAATGGTATATGTAGAATAACACAGACTTAAGTGCATATATATATTTTTGAAGATTCTGTCAATATAATTATTTAAATAAACAAAGAAAAATACATTCAGAGAAGAAAGACTAGTTTTAGAGATTCTATGGATAAAAAAACATTTTTTAGGCCAAAGCACAATAGATATGATATCTTTTTGCCTAAAAAACTGCTAAAATTAGCTTTTCTTTGAAATTAGACTAGAAACCAAGCCAAAAGAAACATATCAAACTTGCGTTTAAGTAGGTAAAAATGTTTAGCATATTTTAAAATTTAACATAAAAAGTTTCTGAAAAAAATTTTTATGAATCTGTCACACTTTTTCCAGCCTATTTTTTTATGTTGTTCAATATATTTTTTTTCCAAAGTAAGGTCTTATGTTCCAGTAGTTACATAGGCTGAAATATAAGTAGTACTTACCATGAAATTTCTAGAATAGCTTATTCTATTTACAAGTGTGGTTTCACAATTTCAATATGGTAATTTTACATAATGAAATTTATAATATTCTCAATATGATTTCATTTCCTTCCTATGTTATCATTTCAAAGTAGTTCTTCAATCAGTTGATTCATTATAACCTACTTTTAGGACTTGTGATTATTTCCCACCCTAATGATATTTCATTCAAATCATTGTATACAGACCTAATAAGAAGAGAAATTTTCTTATCTGAAAAATTGTTTTCCTGAAGAAACTATATAAATCAAGCTTGAACCTTTTACAATTCTAATTTTCTTGGGTTCTTGCCAAGTAGCCATATGTCTCTTACTTGATCAGTAACAGGAAACAGGACATTTCCAGATATCCTAATCTGTACCTATGTCTATATTTCAATGACACTTTTTGCCTTTGATATAGAGGGAATACCGAAAAACCTAATGATACTTCATTCACAATTGTGTCTAAAGATTTATAAACAATTAGAAATAGTAAATTAATCTCTGATCTACCATTGCTCTAGGTCATCCAATTCTTCTTTGTTGAAAAGCTTGATGGGGTTTTTATTCTAAATGTACTGCTGTCTTCCTTAGTCAGATTTTTTATTTCAGTTTTTCATTCAAGGCAATGGGAAGAAATTTATAACCTGTCATTTCAGAGGGATAATCCAATCATCCTAGAAATTAAAATCTTATTAAGTCCATTTTTATTCTTCTAGCCTTTTTATTTCATAGTTGAGATTGAGAATTGATATCTTAAATTCAATATGAGTAACTTAAGCTAACATAGCAGTATCTACTGAACTTTTTCCTATGTAATGAGGCATGCCTATGAACAAAGAACTTTGGGGAAGCAGACAGTGAAATATTCATATTGCATGTTCCTGGGTCACTGCCTTCTCAAATTGAATTTGACTGTTCCAACATATCTCAGCTTTTCACCATGGTACAGAATAGTGTAGCAGTGGAAGTTAACTGTGAAATTTCAAACCTTCCACTAAGGCCGAATTCCAATTCCTTTCATCTGGTAACTTTTTGACATAGTTTACAAGGAATGAGTTTCTTTTGACTCTATGGTAGTATTGCATTTCCTAAATGTTCTTTAACTTCTTCATTATTGTTTTCTTATAGCTTAAACTCAGTTTCTCAGCTAGTACTTATCTTTCCATTTCTTTACATTTTCTTAGATAACTTTAGAAAAGTTATCTAATTTTTCTCCTGCTCAAAAAATTAAGTTTAGATCCTACTTATTCTAGGGCAAAGTCATATTTATCTTAGTTATATCTAGGTTTTCACTGCCATCTGGCATCTCTTACGAATCTTGTATTTTGTTTTCCATTAAATGTTTCCCCAAAATCTTCTGCTCTCAATAAACTTAACACTTCCCTCTCTTCTCAGTCATGAAAGGCAACTTTCTCTACTAAGGTAGTTAAAGACCTTTAATATGAACTTGCATGAGCTATAAACTTCTTGGCTATAAAACATCCATCCACCTCCGTTCACCCTCCTTCCTTTTTCTATGCAAACCTCTGATCCTCTTCTGTATGGTTACTTGTGTAATTATCACTCTCTCCATGCTTAGAAATATCTCCAAGTTTTTCACTTCAGCAAACTTTGCTGATTCCTAAAGTTGTTTGTATTTTTCTTTTGATTTTTTCCCTGTGTTTAGAAACCTTTCTAATAAAATAATTTATGTATTCTGCCAAAGTTTTCTCATCAGTCACTCTTTATAGTTTGATTCTTTTTTTTCCCCTTACCCTTCCTGCCCTACCTGTGCCCTTCCAGGCTCTCCACTTTATTTTGTCATACTTGGTGCAACCCATTTTTCTTTTTTTAATTTTTTTATTGATATATTTAGATTCTTGCCTTTTACTTCTACTGGATTTTTTCTCTTGAGTATCAGTGATAACCTAAAAATTACTACATGTCTTCTGTCCTCTTATCAGTTATCATCTCAAAAGCATTCAACATGACTATCTCTTTCTTCTACTAAAAACTGTCTTCATTATGAACTTCTGTGACTCTTCTGTAATACAGTACTCTTACAATGAAGCTAGATTATGTTACCCAGACAGGTGCCACTAAATCTCATTGGTTTAACAAAACAAGGGTTTATTTTTCACTCATTCTATACTGAAGTTGGCAGAACCCTGCTATGCATAGTAAATAAGATATCCAGGCTACCAGGAGATTCATAATCATATAGCTACAGACAGCTACCTGGAACATGTGGCATCCTCAGTTGTTAGGACAGGAGAAGAGACCCTGGAGATTAAGGTTAACTGCCAGCTTTTCTAACACTGCAAACCAGGAAAATTGCTTGTAACTTCTTCTACAGCCTGTTGTCCAGAATTAGTCATGTGACTCCTTCTATTTACAAGGAAACTGAGAAGTGTGAGGAGGCAGATGGAATGTTACATGAGCTCCCTGTCTCTGCCAACACCAGTCCTGCTCAATATATTTCAGTTACTGTTCCTTTAGCTTTCTTTAATTTAACTTACTCTTCTCCAAGGTTGTCCCTTGACTCATTTATAATCTCAATAAATCAACTACCATTTCTATGAAGTAGACTTTCATATCTTTATAGCCAACTTTACCTTTTTCTCCAAAGTTGAAACAACTTAATCATTTGCCTGCTGGTTGTATGTAACTGTCTCCATCTTCAATAAATTGTAATTAATGGGACTACTATTATCCTAGACACTACTCTTTAAATGCAAAATAATTTCTTAAGTTTTACTTCTTCCTTGTTTCTTTATATTGTCTGCAATAAACATCCAGTTTGCTTCCTTTGTTCATTTCTGCTGCCCCCAATTTAATTCAAGGCCTTATTACCACTCTGTTGAACTACTAAAATAACCCAAAGTCTACTCTCCTTTAAATTTGCTCTGCTTTTCTTAAGTCAGCTCTGCTTAAAATCTCTCCTGACATCTTTTTGTCCTACAAAATAATGTCATTTCAATTATACTAAACTACATCTAGAATTCCTAGTTCCCTGGCTTTGAAAAGGAAAGTCCAATTTCTTCAGCTATTTATAAAAAAGTTAAGTTCAAATTTTAATTTTACTATATTATGAAATGACATATTCTGCTCATTCTCTACACATATGGTATATGTTTCTAAGTTAATTGCTTCATTGAATATGGTGGAGCATCGAACTTTTTGTTGCATCAATCTAGGCAATCCTTGGTGCAGTCCTAAATTTCAATTGTTATATACTAGCCATAAATCAAATAAAGAAACAAGTAAAAATTAAAACAAAACAAAAGCTAAGAAAGCCATAGTTTAGAATACTAACTCATAGATCTTTAGTAGAAATTCAAATGGATAAATACATTTTTTTTTTGTTCAAAAGTTAAATCCACACTGCAGAAGGACAATTTACTCATTCACAGTCAATACCTTTATCTCAGGACCAGGGAAGGTATGCATAAGAGCTCTCAAAAATCAGAATCAGTGTTTTTTGTTATTGTTTATTTTACAATTCATTATAATGTCCTCAGTCCTTTGAGTTTGGCTGATTATTCCATAAGATGTGGCAAATAAAATCTAGACAAAAAAGTTCTCTCTTAGTTCTCCCTATGAGGATACCCCCGCAATGGTATTTATCTCCTGTAAGTAAATAGCATATTTTGATGAACAAATATCTCTGAGGCAAAGAAACAGCACACTTAATTTTTAAAACTTGTACAGTAGTCTAAGTCCTGTTTAATTACTCACATATAATGAGCATTTATTTTTGAGTAATAAGAATAAATTAATGATTCAGTGAAAACTCATTTTTGTGGGTTTATAAAATATGTTTTCTTTATTTGGAAAAAAAAAGGTGAGGTGGTGAAAATCAAATATAATTCTACAAGAAGCTGTATAATTTAAAAATATAAATAGTTATAATTTTGATTTTCATCAAAAAACTTGCCTAATATGTGTATATTTACTTAACACATTTTAATAAAATTTAATAAAAATTGTAGCCACTTCTAATTTGATTTCTAGCATTTATTTTAATGTTAAAATTTATTTTTGTTAAACTCACCTAAATATATCCATATCCATATTCAAATAAATTAATTGAATTAAATATTTCTTGAAAAATATTAAGTGATAGACACTTGGATAGGCCTTGAGGGAAAATGTGAACAAAACACAATTTCCAACCTTGAGGACTCTACTATTTCCTTGAACATGGGGTGAGAGGTCAGGAATATTGTGACGTTAATAGACAATAATAGATGGGTGTGGGGCCAGGCTTCCTAAAGGTTCTAGAAAGGGTAGTCAGAAATGTCCCCTGAATAAGTGATGTCTACTGTGAATTTTAATTGGTAAGACATTAGCCATAAAAATTTATAGGACAAAAAAGTAAAGTAAGTCAAGACTTGTTCTGGGAAGCTCAAGGAACCCAGTAAGGCTGAAGCGTACAGTGTTGGCAAGGGAGAGACTAGAGATTGGCTAAGGGTAAAGGAAGGGCCACGCCTTAGAAATTCATGTATGCCTATACCAAACAATCCAGCCTCATTCTCAAAGTGTATTAGCTGAATAGTTTAAGAGTGGGAATGACATAAAATCAGATATAAATTTTAGAGAGGTGAATCTGACTATAGTGTGGAGAATAGTTTGGAGGCAGGAAAGATTGAACTTATTGTCTTTGGCCAATATTACGAAAAGTGAAGATGGATAAATAAGTAGATATACAGCTTTCAATGTCTCTTATTATTATGAATTTACAGTAAAAATTCTTCTAACAAACCTCTATTTATACCATTTCTTGCATGAATGGGAGCCTGGTTCCATTCCTTTTTAAAAACATACTGAGTGAGGCCATAGTACAACAAAAGCCTCTGGTGAATAGGCTACACTCTGATAAAGGCAGACATTTTTCTTTGTAGTTGTTGAGTTGTATGCTTACAAAGAGTAGTTGTTTCTTTACAAATGACAATTTAATTGTTTTTATAATTAGGAAATTAAACTTAATATTGTATTAAGCAATGAGATACACAGGCAAAAGAGAAAAAAGTTTATTATGAAACTAAATGGAACAAGTTAAGAAGCAGAAATTCAAGTTTCTTAAAATATTCTATCAAATTAGTTGTGGATGTGATAATTGTAGAAGAGATTGGAGGAGAATGATATATTAGCTTCCTACTGTTGCTGTAGCATATTACCACAGATGTATTTTCTTAAAACAAACAAAAAATTATCTTACACTTCTGGAGGTCAGAAGTTCAAAATCTGTCTCAGTGGGCTAAAATTAAAGTGTCAAAGGGACATGTTCTTTCAGGAGGCTCAAGTATAGAATCTAATACTTGCTTTTCCAACTTATAAAGGTTACCCACATTCCTTGGCTTGTGGCCCTCTGCCCTCTTTAAAGACAGCAATCCAATCATTTTGACCTCTGCTTCCATGGTCACATCTCCTTCTTTGACTCTGACCTTGCCTCTATCTTATAAAGACCTTTGTGATTATTTCCCAGTCTCAAAATCCTTAGCTTGATTACATCCACAAAGTGATTTTTGCCATGTTAGGTAACCATTGCCAAGTACTGGGGATTAGAACATGGACATCTTTAGGAGTAGGGTGGGGCAGAGGTGCATTATTCAGCCCAAAATAGAGTAAAACCAAAATTTGTAAGAATTTTGCACTCAAAACTCTATGGTCTCTATGGAAGAAACCAAATCCCCCAAAATATACGAGATTAATTTGAATGTTGTTTATACGAAGGAAGGATTCAAATGCCAATTCTTAAAGAACAGTCAGAAGTCTCAAAGTCATTAGTCGTATACCAAAACATACATGATTGTAACTTAAAATAAAACATATCACATTATTTTTGTTTTCTGATCTTTTTATAATTTACTCAATTTTGTCCTTTATAACATCATTTCCTGTTGATTTATAATCGTCTGCTAGATCCAGAGAGGGTAAACTAACTTTAAAAATATTCCCTTAAGGGTTTCCTATTTCATTTTTACTCTTTTCAACACCCTACCTCCCTACTAGAATAGATCAGATTCTGGCTCTTAGGGGGTGGCAAGGAGAGTGGAAGAATATAAGAGAAAGAATATAAACCTGAGAAACAGAAAATAGCCACTCTTTCATGTCTCACTGAAAACATTCCAGCTTGAAACAGGTCAGAGACCAGGGAGGAGGTGGCTTAGCACAATTAAGTCCAGAGTCTTAATTAATATTTTGCACTTGACATTCTTAGTGAATTGAAATGGTGACCCAATGCCTGTCTATTATCTGTGAATGAGCAAAGAAGTCATGAAGTTTCCTGTATATTGCATCCCAGGAGCAGGGGAGATGTTCCTCACTAAATAAAGCCTAAAGTTTATTATATCTCAAAGAAGAAGCAGTACAGTCATTCAAAGTATGAGTCTAAATTATCAACATAGTTTTACCATCTTAATGGTAGCTAGTTTATGCCAGCAGTGAAGAAGCCTGGAAAATGAGTGGCGATGGAATCATGAAAGGTGTTTTCCACAGGTTGTTAAGAATTGAATATTTTTCCTTGCAAGAAGTGGCCCAAAGCCTGGAAGAAGTGGTAGTCAGTTGATGCAAGGTCTGGTGAATACAGTGGATGACAGAGAGTTTCCAAGTCCAGTTTGAGCGGCACTGTTTGTGCAACATGTAGTTGAGCATTGTCTTGCAAGAGGATTGGCCTGTCTCTATTCACCAATCTCGGCTGCTTAATTACAATCATCCTCATTATTCTGTCCAACTGCTTGCAGTAGACATCTGTTGTAATCGATTGACCAGGTTTCATGAAGCTGTGATTGATAATACCAGAGCTGGACCACCAAACAGACACCATTAGCTTTTTTTATGAATATTTGGTTTTTGACTGTGTTTTGGCACTTCATTTTTATCCAACCATTGTCTGAATGCTTGCAATTGTCAAAATGAATCCATTTTTCATCACATGTCACAATACGGTGTAGAAATGGTTCACCTTTATGTCGTGACAGCAAAGAAAGTCAAGCTTCGAGGCAATTTCTCTTATGACACTCATTTAATTCATGCGGTACCCATCTGTCCAGCTTCTTTACCTGGCTGTTTTGTTTCAAATGGTCCAATATTGTTGGAATAGTAATGTCAAAACTTGCTGCTAATTCACTCATAGGTTGAGATGGATTCGCTTCCACTACAGTTTTCAGCTCATCATTATCCACCTGGGTCTCAGGTTGCCCACGTGGCTCATTTTCAAGATTAAAATCACCAGAATAGAGCTTCTCAAACCATTGGCATACTGTGTGTTCATTAGCCACATCCTTCCCAAACACTTCGTTGATGTTTTGAGCTTTCTGCACTGCATTGGTTTCACGATGCAACTCATATTTGAAAATAACACAAATTTTTGACTTATCTATGGTTTCACGAAAATTGCTCTAAAAAAAAATTTGAAAGATAATCACAAGCCAAACCATCTGTTTGAAAGAAAGAGGATTTACCTTTGTAATAAACATAAAACTAGAAGTGTCAAAGTGAAATGTCAGAGATATCAACCGTCAAACTTAGTACTTAAGGAAATCAGACATTTCATACTTAATAATCTAAATATTTCTGATATTTAGTGAGAGAGGTTTGGATTCCTTTGACTTTCTGCATTAGTGCTTCAGCAATAAAATGAGAAATACTTATATAAAAATAACTATATAAGTAAATATAAATATATTCAGAAATCTAAATGTGGATGTATAAATATGTATATACATATATTACATAATATTTTATTTGTTTGTTACCTAATAAAACGTGACACTTCAGTTTGCTTTGGTAAGTATGTAGCTAGCAAAAACCTCACTTTAAAAGCTTTTCAGTTACACTGTCATTAGCAGAAAGTTACAGAGCTAGCATGATTATGGACCTAGGCTGTTTTTAGTATCTCCCAAATATGAGTAGTTTATTGAACTTAAATGCTATTTTCTCCCATTTTATAGGTGTGCGGTCACAGTTATAGCATAGGATATTGCCTATTGCCAAGTTTCTTGTAAAATAGTAAGACTGCAATATTTATGCAAATTGGCACTTTTTTGAATTTAACATTTTAATTTTGAAGGTCACATTCATAAAGACCATGGAGCTTTCTTATCATTAGGCTTCTGAATTTTTTAGAGTATAATTGAAATTTTGTGGGGGGGAGGGTGGATGGAATGCCAGCTATATCATCTAACTCATCATATTACTTATACTAAATTTTTTCATTATACCAATAAAACATTTTATAAGTATGCTTCTTTCCTGAATCTGCTATAGGGTTCTGTACAGTGCGGGATTGACTGATAGTTGTTGAGAAACCTAAGTGTGTCTTTAGTTTTCTTTAGAGTAAGACATTTCTCCTGACTGCTGTAGAGTTAGCATAGCAACTTATGTGTGAGCCTTAGGATTAGAGATAATGAGAGAATGAATGGGCAATGAACAGATGTATATTAAAACATATGTAAAGATCTAACCTGTATTTAAAATGGCAATATAGCATTGTTAAACCTCGAGAAATCAATTGATGTAAAAATAGAATGAAAATCTGTTATAAAAATTGTAGCCACTTCTAAATTTGATTTCTAGCATTTATTTCAATGGGCCTTTATATTAGGAGGTCTTTGAACCTCCTTGTTTACATATGTCCATACAGTTAATAGTGCCAATTCTTTGATGGCTGAAGCCAGCATTTTGCTGTTTCTGGAATAATCTGAAACAAAGGTCTCAATGATGTGGATCATCATTCTGGACTAAGCATATCTCTTTCTGTTTGAGCCCCTTTAAAAATAATCTGTAGTCTCATTTTCTTATTAGTTCCTTAAAATAAATAAGTCTCCTCATAACTGTCCTGAAATCTTGGTGGATTCAGTCTGCTTGAGTTTATTTTATTTAGTTCAAACCTTCCCTCTGAAGCATGAGTGAGGACCTCGTAAATTGCATTTTCCAAGAGCCGAACTTAGTTTGATACAGTTATTACATTCAAAATTCACCATTTAGCAATTATTTTAAAAGCATGCATTTTCTTTCTTCATGTTTAGTATTTTATGGTCAATGTTGATAAAATTTTTGCAGCTGGATAGCTCTTTTCCTGCTGGAAAATTCTTCAATATATATGTTTATTACTTAACAAGTTTTCATTTGGATGAATCTTAGGTTTTAATTTTGTTATTGTTTTTGTTGAAAAACTACATGGATGCCTTCCACTGAATTTTTTGCTCTCTAGGGTATTTTACAAGAAAGAAAGATAAGGCATAGTCAAGTTTATGAATTGTGCTTCAGCACCGTTATGTAATGCATTATGTTCCCCTTCAAAATTTGTATGTCCAAGCCCTAACTCCCAGTATGATGGTATGCACAGATGGGGCCTTTGAGAGATGATTAGGGTTAGATGAGGTCATGAGAGTTGGGCCTTAGTCTGATGGGATTGTTGTCCTTACAAAAGAGGGAGAGACACTGAAGCTGTCTCTGCGTGCACACAGAGGAAAGGCCATGTGAGGACAAAGGGAGAAGGCAGCCATCTGCAAGCCAGGAATAGAGCCCTCTCCAGAGACCTAATTTGCCAGCATCTTCATCGTGTACTTCTAGCTCTCAGAACTGTGAGAAAATACATTTCTGTTGTTAAGCCGCCCAGTCCTCCGTATTTTGTTATGGCAGCCTGAGCAAACTAATACAAGCATACAGTATGAACACAACTGCAAAAATTTCTTAACTCTTAGCTCATTTTGTTCCTCAGTAAATGAAGTTGCATATTGTATGAAACACTCACCAAATAATTGCTAAATAATAAAAAAATAATTAGAATTGTTTTATATGGGTATATAATGGAAACAATGCCAAACTACTTTCATAAAACCAGAACAATTCAAGCAATTGCACTTAACTAATGTGGTCATAGTAAGTTGAGATTAACTACGTACTAAAGTGACTAGGTTCCAGAAGACCACCAAAACTTTGAACTCTGCAGTGTACTGAATAAATAGATAGTTAACAAGATCTTTTTTATGAGCTGAGATATGATTGATGGTGTTGGGTGATAGTAATAATAAAAAAGGAAGAATTACTGAAATCAGGTAACATCAATTTTAAGTAAAAACAGGGACATCGCATCCATGTATGTGGTTTTCTCAGCGGGGGGCTAGTATAGAAAGTTTATGTTACATTTCTAAAACTTTCTTTGTGGATATTTTAAAATTAAGTATTGATTTGATTTTTTGTTGCAATCTTGGAGCCCTGGTGATAGCTATGTTTCCACGTCTGTCCTTTTATTCCTCAGAAATAGAGAATCAGACAGAACCTACAAGTGCATTTTACAGAGTTATTTTAGTCCTTAAAAGAAGTTACTTTATCATTGACATTGTGTTATTTAAATTTCAATCTTGTATGTTGGCAATGCTAAAATAATTATTTCTGTTTTATTTATATTTCAGTTGTCATGCAATAGCTAAATATAGGATTGTTTGGCACTTAAGATGCAATTATATATACATATATAAAGATATTCAATTTCTTATTTATTTAAAGTTATATCAATTGAAAGTGCTTTATGTACTATTTTCAGATGACAATAATAAATTTATATGGATCATATTTTAAAATAACTTATAAATTTTATTTTATTATTTATAAAATAGTTGAGATGCTAACTACATCAGCAAGGGTTAAATAGTGAGAATATCAAAGTTCTAATGTATTTATGAAGTGGCAAATTATTATGCAAAATAAGTTAAATATTAGACCTCTGAGGAAAAAAGTTTTTACCAATTTTACTTACCAGGACCAGTGTGAATGGTAAATCACTTCCTCTGTACCATGAAAGAAGAAAATTTGTGAGTGTAAAAGAGTTTTATTCATTTTATAATGTTTTAATATCATCAAGTTAGAAAATCAGCAGACCAAAGGCTAGACTACCATCTGTTGTTTTGCATTTTCCAGAAGAAAAATCACAATCTCACAAAGTTTATAATTCCTAAGTATAAAACAGGACATGTTCTTTCAAGCATCTCATTCATATTTAAGAAAGTGAATACACTAAATTATACAATGAATATATGCTAGATTAGGAAAAAACTATTCTTTGAAGTAAAATTATCTTCACTCTTAGGCATAACAAAGGAGTTTTAAAATCTGTCAGTGTGAGAAATAACAAGAAATAGAAAAATACTATGAAAATCCATTATTTGAAACAGCCCTAAATTACTAGAAATTATCTTAAGAAACTTTAGAACATAAAATGTAAAATAAATTAAAGATACCCTCACATAATTATGAATTTTCTTGTTCAGTATAAATTTTAATGAATAAAAATATATAATTAAAGATAGAAAAAAGAATGGAGTTGCCTTGTGACTTGAATTATTTTGTTAAATGAGCCATAATCAGATTAAAGCTTCTGATATCACTCTTTTTACTTGCAATTTACCTGTAATTATTATATGTTATTGACTGTAGAATTCCCAGAGCTAGAAAAACTTGATGATCAAGTAAAGCTAAGGTTATTAGATTTAGTTTAGTAAGGGAGAACACCAAGTTCATAGATAGATTCTTAGTAGATACTCAAAATAGGAAAATCAGAAAGGGTATTTAGAGGTTTTAGTGTCCGAGGTGGGTGATTTTAAAGTAAGTCTTGCAAAGTAAGTAACTGGTTGGGACTGAGCAGTTATGGCATGATAGTTTTGTGTTGGTGGGCAGAAAATGACAGGGTCTTGAAGCGATTCTTGAAAAGTGATCTGTGTTATCTCTAAGAAACAAATATTTCCTAGAGCCAGCATCTGTGATTTTTTTTTTTTTTTTAAACTGGCACAGAGGGACAAAAAAGTAGATCAGGACCCTGTATTGTTTAACATAGTGCCAGGATAACATGAGTGGTTTTGGTATTGTTTCCTACAAGCAAAAGGAATTATGTTGTTTCTGTTCTCAGTGTCCCCTTTTGGGCACTCTTCAGTCTAAATTTGACAATAAAACATTATGGTTCAGGGACATGATCAATCCAGGTCTGCATAGTTATTTGATTTGTCATGGCCATAGATAGATTTTTTTTTTAAAGGGTAGTTGTCCCCCATTCTTATTCTATCTCTTATGAAAAGATCAACTATTCCACCATTTTATAAGACAGTGGATGTGAAGCAGCATTTAAAACTTTAGAGGTCACATTTGACCCTGAAACACAGATAAATACTAAGAAAAGGATTATAATTGGAGTTTTTAAGCCAGAAGCCAAAATTGCCCCAAAGTAAACAAAGAGAACAAATCCCCTTTCCAGTGCAAAGAGCGCACAGGAAGAGATATGGGGTATTAGCCAAATGGCCTACATTCTTGATTTCTTTGATCATTTCCAAAATCGTCTTAATAATCCCAGAGCTCTCTGTGAACATATGAGTACAACATAAGTCAACATTTGAGGCCAATATTGTATGTAAAGCAGCTTATCCAATTTCAGGACACTCTCAGGCAAGGCATTGTCTAGTCTTCGTGAAACTGTCTAATTCTCCTGTTATTCTCTGAAACAAAGCACTTAATATTCTTCCCACTATACGAACCTTTTGTAAAGCATGAAATGGAATGGCTTGGGGATAAAAGAAAAGAGTCTAAAACTCCCCACAGTGGCTAAAGTTTGAACTCAAATCAAGGCCCAGCTTATCTCCTTTTCTATCAAACCATTTACAATCTCTTTTTCTAAAAAGAGAAACTGATGGGTTAAAATGGACCTTGGTTGATACCAGGCACTACTATAGAGGAAGCATCAGAGGCCTGTGCTGCAGAAGAAATTAATGAGACAAGACAGAAAAAGCCTAGCAGTCTTAGGAAATCTACATTATCAAATAATCTGGGTAGTTTGATAATAATGGTTAATTAACACTTGTACTTTGTTTATGTGTTGGGTATGTTGTAGTTGTTTTTCTTATATCATGCAATCAATCCTCATAACAACCTTTAAGAGATAAATATTATTAATTATTAATATAGTCCTCACCTCACTGAGACAGAGTGAGGTTAAATAACTTCCAAATACCTGTTAGCTAGTAGATAGATGGTAGTGGTGGGTTTCAAACCCAGCCTCCAGAGTCTTTATTTTTAACCATTATAAAACACCACGTCTCCAAAGTCAGTAGGACTTAAATTTTTAAAAATAAAAACTAAACAAATGGTATAAGACTTTATAAAATTTTATTTTGCCTGAAAATTTAAAATTAAAAGTCTAAAATATTTACTTAGTTATATGTGGACTTTTAAAAGATATACCTAAAAGAAAATCTGCATTCTATTTTTAACATAAGTGCATTAATTTTCTACTGCCTTAAACTGTAAAAAGGTATGAAAGTGTAATTAATAGTTTATTCAGTGATGATTTATGATGTTCTAACCTACATATAAACCTATATTTTAATATGAATTTTATATTAGGCTACATTTGTTTTGACTCCATTTAATGTGAAAATAAAACAAGGATAAAACTTGACAGCTAACTTTAGAAGATTCTCACCAAATTTCAGTGAATTATCCTACTAATTCAACCAATTATTCTTTATTGAAGTTTTATATGTAGCAAAATAAGAATAACTTGCTTTGCTATCTTCTCAGCTCAAATTTTTGTTTACCAAACTCTAAGAGCCCCATAAACCGAAGAACGGAATAAATGGAGCATTTGCCTTTTTAAGAACATTTGAAATGGAATGAAGTTCAGGTTTACCTTGAAACATCAAACATCATTTCTAGTTATTGGGTATATTTTCAACCTTAATTGGAAACTTGATCATGTAAAATTTGTATTTGAAGTGTAAAGAAATGTGATCCACAGAGAGGAAAATTACTATAAACTGGATTTGCGGCCTTGCGAAAGTCTTAGTCATACTTTAAGATTCTTATATTTTAGAACAATGCTTAAACAAAAGTTCCAATCCATTGTTTTGATTAATAAAAGTAAATGTGGGAGTGGGGGAAGTAGAGACAAGAGGTAGAAGGGAGAATTGAAAAGAAAATACTTTCATGACTAGCTTGGAGAGGAAGGAGAACAGTTCTGTTTTCATTATAATTCACTCTCAAAGGCATTTCCAACCTGAGACTGGCTTAGGTTAAGGCTTATCAAAATGACAGAGGCTTTGGAGTTTGTGGATTCGAAAATTTTACAGCTTATTAAGTATTTGTATAGGAAAGAATTGGAATAATAGAGAATGACATAAAATGTATAATAGTTCCTTTTTAAGTTCTAATTTTTAAAAAAAATAATGTAAGACAGACGCTAGGAAGGAGATGTTTTGACTTTGAGAAATGTAACCAGTATGCTTAACTTGGCATTCACAAAAGAATAGAATGTGATCTAAACAGGGATTTTTATTATAAGGGGGAAGTAGAGGGCATGAGAGTCATTAATTAATTATAAAGCATTCAAGGGAAATAGTCCACACTAATCAATTAGTAGAAGTGTTTCTACATCTTCTACTTGATTCCTACAGTAAAAGAATTACACCCTTAAAAGTAATGTAACTTTGCCCCCAAAAATACCAAGGAAATCATTGATAAAGTAAGGAAAATATGACTGTACTCTCCTTATATTAGTTAGCAGATAATAGATTTTCTTTGAGATATTCAAAGTAATGTTCATGCTTAGTACAAAATAAACATATAAATCACTGTTGAAGTATTTGAAATGTAGTGTTTTAATCCGAATTCACCACTAATCTATATACGCATAATAAAATGTGAATTTTTATGGAGATTTATGTAGATTTATATAGATAGCATAGAAAGATAAGCTTGAAAAATAGGCCTTATTACTGCATTTCATCTTCATATTTAGGTAATACAATTTCATTATTTTTAAGTTGTAGGTTATAGCTTTCAGGCAACTCCGCTTGTAGAATAATTTCTTTTGTGTGTTGTGGTAGTTGGGAAAATACTGGAATTTGCTATATTAAAAAGGAAACTCACCAGATGAAGTTATGTGACATTCCTACACAACCTTTGGGGAGTTGTGATGCACTAGTTGTTTACCTTTGTGAATTGTGAAATTTTTAAGGCATAGAAATCCAAAATTTTTCTTATTTAATCAATTTACTCATATTACTTTTGGCCCACTCAGTATAATTATGAACATTGATGCTTTCTGCTAACATTGATATCTTTCCTAATACTCATTTTCTGTAAACATTAGTACCTTTCAAAGTAACAACTATTGGCTAGTGATCCCAGTGCAGACATTACTATTAAGTAATTAGGCTCTATTGTTTGTTTGGTTTCATTTATTTATTTTTAAACATTTGAGCATACTCAGAAGGAAAAGCAATAAAGCTCCAAGTCCCTTTTAGAAGACTTTAAAAGTCTTCTAAAACCTATTACTGTTTTTAAAAATGTAAAACTACTGACAACATTAACTTGAATAAAGTGAATTTGAATGATTATTGAACTATTCATGACAAATGATCTGAGGTGAAAAGTAGGGGAAAAAAAAAAACTTGGGAGAGAGTTATAGCACTCTGTATTAGGAAGAATAGTTGTTGGAGTTAATTACTCAGTTAGCTTGAACTAAACTAGAAGATTATTCATATATGGGTGTAAAGACAGAGGGAGAAGCTTCTTTGATTTTGATAGGACAAGAAGAAAAAGAAGGAAAGAAAAATACAAAAGCCATCCAAGAGATTGATGCTGAAATAGGCAGATGATTTATTATATGGAGTGAGTGCTCAACACTTGATTGAGAACTGCAACTGGATGATAAAATACTTATATATATATATGTATATATATATATATACATATATACACACACACACACATACATATACACTGTAAGTATATAGACAGACCTTTTTGAAAGAAGTGTGAGGATCCAGTTAGGAAACATAGTTTGTTTAAGGAGTTGTCTGGGTCAGACAGAGCTGAATGCCAGTACAAAATACATATATTTGTGTTTCTAAGAAACCCTGGGTTATTAAAAATTATTCTCAGAAGCAATTGATTTAATGGGGAAAATGGGATTAAAAAACAGCCAAAGATTGTCAGAGTGGTAATGGCAAATTATTTTCTCTGAAGCAATTTCAAAAATAAAGATATTCTTTAGTTAAAAACATAGAGTTAGACAATAAGTATCCTTGAGAAAACCTAGTCTTTGTTTAGATTGGGCTTTTGCTCCAGTGTAACAGCCTTTCTTTCTTTTTACCACTGCAACAGCATTGTATCGGCTCCCCTTTCTTAAAATTCATATCACCTATAAACAAACAACAAGCCACCCAGACAAAATGGTTGTGATGCCAGCCTAATAAATTTTGTCTGAGGCTTTCAGTTATTAGTTCTAGATGCAGGACACAACATAGCCTCAAAATGAAAATGGAGCTCCATGTTGGCAGTTACTGCCAATTCACATGAAAACTTGCAGTGTATGCAAAGCATCTGTATTCATTAAATGTTGCATGAGATAGAACAGTATGCCTCCTCCAGTCATACTCTTTCTCACTCTTTCCCTGCCTTCTGTCTGTTAATCCTTGAGATCTTAAGAGTTTTTCTTCATAGACCACCCACCAAACATAAATGATTTATCTCTCATTTTCTTTTATGAAATAGTTCTTGGATGTTTTTCTTCATAGCCCTTTCCAAAATTGGCAATTATGGATTCATTTTTGAGCTTATTTTTTAAATCAGTTTCCCCTATTTGTGATCACTAGGAAAGTATCAGACTGCCTGACACACACTATTTTAAATTATAAAAGGCCACATCTGATCTTTTACTTCAGTGAAAGATTATTAAATTATTAAATAGTAAGGAAAGGGGATGAAATAAGTCAAAATACTTACACTTGGATACCTTATTGTTATTGACTATTAAGCAACACAATTGTACAAAATTTATTATATTGTTCAATTCTTTTGAAAAATTAACTAATCACATCTGTGATTTCCTTTCTATTTTGAAGCTAGATGTTCATCTTCCCAGAAATGTTAGAAAGTATGCTGGTTGAACAACAGCATTCTAATTATCTAATATTTTCTATTGCAAGGAGTTCATTAAGAAATTAGAACACTAACTTGAGAATATTTACTAACAAGATTTATTCATGGGATCCAACCAAGCTGTAGTTTTAGTAAAATGCTGGTTTATAAGCTATGGCCTAAATGAGACTCACTATTTCACAAACATCTTTCTAGGTAGAAAAGAACATTACCAATATAATGCAATGTTAGAATGTTCTCAAATCTCATTAGGTTTTGATATGTAAATATAGTTTGCATTTGGAATAATAAATATCTGACATTACAAAAACATAATAGCCACAGAATAATCTTGCCTTTACACATTTTTAAACTATTGATGAGTATTAAAAATTTGCAAACATTTTCTTTCCAAAATCTATGAAGACTCAGGAATCAATTACATAAGCTTATTAAGAGAAGAAATGTAATGTGAAATTGTTAAACTTATAACTAAAATGTTTTGCTTTTTGCTGTAGTATTTGAGCCTCTTATTTTTAAGAAAATTTTGCAGTAGGTACAAGACTTGTAAAATATCCAAAGTAAAATTAAGGACTCACCAGTAATGATAAAAAGTTGAGGAAACTGTACCTTGTAGTACAACAATGAGGGAGAGCTCATCTCTAATATGTACATCATGGATTGAAAATGAGAAAAAAGCGTAGTTACATTTGACTTGTGGATTGTGTCCTTTGTATTAAAAACTTTCCAAATAAATGAAAATTACAGGACAACATGCTTTTTGAAGGCAAATTTCTTTCAAGAAAAAAGTCATCAATAAATAGATAAATTTCTGGTCTCGCCAGAAATCTTTCCTAAGTGCATCTCCACCTCCCAATGTATTGTGTACAGGAAGTGGAGCATATCTAGTCAGAAAGCTTTTCACAGGGTGGTAGAAGGATAACATTAACTAGACTGAAACTTGCTGGTGGTCTTTGCCTGGGATTGTAACATATGCAGGATCCCCTCCAGCCTCCTAAGCAGGGCATTTCAGGCTAGTCTCTACCTTTCCTGCCTGTTTTCTGACATTTGCAGACATACTATCTGTCTCCTAGTTGTGTTGAACATGCTTTTATTATGCAAAACATAGAACCTACCACACAACTACATACTTATAGTGATTCAAAGTTCATCTTTTTCATCACTGTTATGGACTGAATGTTTGTGTCCTCCCAAAATTCATATGTTGAGGCCCTAACCTCCAGTGTGACTGTATTTGGAGATAGGTCCTATTAGGAAGTAATATTAAATGAGGTCATCAGGCTAGGGCCCTGATACAATGGTATGAATGAACTTATAAGAAGACACACACACACACACACACACACACTCTCTCTCTCTCTCTCTCTCTCAAAGAGGTCATGTGAGGACCCAGTGAGATGGCAGCTGCTTACAAGCCAAGAGAAGAGGCCTCAGAATGAAAATCACCTTGTAGGCACTTTGATCTGTGACTTCTCAGTCTCCAGACTGTGAAAGAAAATAAGCCTGTTGTTTAAATCACCTGTTCTAGGATATTTTTTATGACAGCTCAAGCAGACCTTCAGTCTGGTTATTCTTTAGGACTATGATGGTTAAACTTACTCTGTTAAGTTTCTGGATTCCTCTGTACCTTCCACTCAAGCAAAATCAATTCTTCCCTGCTCTGTACTCCCATAGGACTTGAATACAACTGCTGTATGAGAATACATTGTCTGTTATTGTAATTATGTATTCATTATAAATATGAGATATGAGCTTCATGTCCTCAAAGACATCAAGCTCAGAGTCTGGCACAAATGAATAAGGAAGAAAAAAAGAAAGAAAGGAGGGAAGAGAGGAGAGAAGCCAGAGAAATAGAGAGGAAAGGAGGAAGGAGGAAGAAAAATGGGAGGCAGAATCTGATAAATAAGAAGTCTATAGTGTCATCATCATCACCATCATCATAGATATATAATGTGCAGGACAATGAATGCCTTAATATATCTGAGATAATATCATTCTAAACATTGAAGTGTGGCAAATTTTCTTACTGGGGGCAGGCGGTAGCTTCAATTGGATCCCTGGTGAAACTTGTCTAGATTTCTGGAGGGATGGAAAAGTCTTACTAAAACTATCCTTTGCAATTTTGGGGGATGGGGATTGTCCAATAAATCTGAAATATATTAATTTATCAGAGGCAGATGAAGATGCATGTTTTCCCAACAAGCTTCATAGTTGGAAATTGCGTCTGTAGGGATTCTGAAAGCTATTAAAATTATCTCCAAGAGAATTCCTAAAATTTTTTTCAGAAATTCTATGGCATTTTATGGAATCTCAGCTTGACAGTACTTTGGAGATTGGCTCAGTCCCTTATTTTTCAGATGTAAAAACTAGGTCAAGAAAGTTACATGACGTACCCAAAGCCCCACAGCTCTCTAGTTTACCCAGGGAGAAAATAAGCAGGCAGGTGTCCCAGTTCCCTGCAAGTGGGCCTAATGTCTGCTGAGAATGTGCTCATTTTAATTTTCATTCATCTAGAGCTGTCGCTAGGCAAGCTTAGCAAATGTATTCAGTGAGCAAACTTGCTTCCTGTTAAAAAAATTATCCAAATTATCAGGTAGATGATCCTAGAGATATTTTAATTAAAGGCAATGGAGAAAAAAATTAGGCACTTAGATAGGTTTCTTGGACTCATAAAATTAAAGAGCTTTTTCTGTCAATATGTAGGTTACAGGTAATTCCTGTAAATGCAAATGTAAATTAACTGTGTAAATTGCCATGCATATTAATTACAAAATAAATCCTTACTACATAATCTTTTATTTCCATGATGGGAGTTCTTATTTTTAAGGAAAAAAAAGGAATTCCTCTATAAACTGAAGTTGGACTATTTTAGATCTCTGTTTTGATCCTCTCTGGCCCCAGACACCCAGATACATAATTACTCTTTGATGAACTTTTTGCCTTAAGGCATTTCATTAATATAATGATTATAAAATACTTAAAGGATTCTATGTGCCAACATCCTAGAGGAAATGATTAAATCTCCAGGGACTTTTGCTCATAGGTATATTAAAAGAAATAAATATACAACTATCCTCTTAATGAGAAAATCTGAATTAGTTATTTGGGGCAATCAGGAGAGATTTTACATTTTTATCCAACTTTTTTGATAGAAGTTAAAATTGAATGGCAAGCTGTTGGTCATCTGGAAAATCCCTAACTTCCAAATTTTATTTCCAGTTTGACCACTTACATGATTAAAGGCTCATAAAATATGATAGTAATCATTTTTCTATTGAAGAAATTAAGAGAATCTCCGTACCACAAATCCCTGAAGTTAGCTTTGATTCAGGATTTCTTATCTGAACCAAGGTGAAATTAATCACTGGATTAATTAGTTATATATATTTAATAGCCCATAATTTAATCTTCTGTCTGAAGGGCAAGAAACTATTTAAAGTGCCCTAAGTAGACATAGGCTATCACTAATGAAATGGAATTAAAGAAAAGAAAAAAGACTATCAAGAAAAATAAAAGGTTTATGTAGAAGTTATTGGTGTTATTATCAATGGGGACAGAAGGAAGTACTAAGAATATGTGAATTGAAGTAGGAGTCAAACAGTATCCCATATTCTACTAATTTAATGATTAGCTATTTTCCATAGGATTTGTAGCTCCAAATACAATATTTGTTACTTTATATGAATTAATCAGTAAAATCATGCTTGAAAATGACTGATATACTTTATATTGATCAGTAACTTCTTGTTCTAAATATTCTTAGCTAAAGATTACTATGTGCTTATTCATTGCTCTAAGCATATTGTACATACTGAACTCATTTAATCTGTCAACGATTATAAGATAGGCACTATTCCTATCCCAGTTTTATAGATGAGATCCAGAGAGATTTACTAACTTGCTTAAATTTACGTGATTATAAGTGATAGCTGGTGGTTCCAGTCTGGCTCCAGGGGTGGCCATCTTACCTTGTTACACAAAGTATGGCTCATGGATACTGGATGGTCCATGGGATGATAAGCATCCTCTAGGAGCTTGTTAGAAAAGCAGAATCTGCCCCCCACCCAGCGATTCAAAATACAGATTTTAAAAGATTTCTCAAGGGATTCATTGAAGGTTAAGAAGCATAATTCTTCAAACACTGCCTCCTAGTAAAACATTTCTTTTAGAACTACATTGTATATTGTTTTATAGTCTTAACTGATAATTGTATGCTTCTTTTTTTTAAAGGAATACAAAAGCCCCTTAGGGTCAGCATCTTTAAAACTGTATGTAAATTGAAAGCTCAGATTTAGGCTGTTGAACCAATAACTTATTATTCTAATATCTTTGATCTTGTTATGTCAGTGAGAGGAATGGTGGGTACACATTTGAATTTCTGTGTAAGACAGACGTTGGTTCATTCGGTTCTACTTCTTAATTGCTGACTGACCTCACATTACCTAAACTTTGTTTCCTGATCTATTAAATTTTTAGATGAATCAGGCCCAGTATCTTTAAAATAGACTATATGAGCAGCTGCCTTCTTCATCACTCATAATGCTAGCCCCTTGTGGTAGCCTAAATGGTAATTCTTTAAGTTTAGTATTTATGAGAATCATCACCTGGAGGTCTTGTTGAACCAAAGATTGTTGCTTCACTCCCCTAAAGTTTCTGGTATCAGTACATTTAGGGTGAGATCCGATAATTTGCATTTCTAACAAGTTGCAAGTCTCTTACTGCTGGTCTGGGGACCATACTAACAACACAAGTCACCTTCTTGCTCTCTGATCTCATCTAATCAACAGTATTCCCCCAACTAATTTAATTAACCACTGAAGAAGGCTCAGGGCTACACTGATTTCCTATGCAAAACAGCTGAGTCTAGAAGTTCAGTGAAAAGAGTCTCCCAAACTAAGCAGACTTATATCCCAGCTGGTGAAAATCTTTAAGGAATTTGAGGATCACCTGATATTTTGAACATAGATATTTACTGTTTCTCTTCATTGAACCATTTTGTTTATTCTGCGGCGAAGAACATTTCTTCCATATTAAGCAAGCATGTTCTTGCCAGGTTGTACTGGTTGTTTATACAAGTGTGGTTTTGATGGGTAAATGTCATTCTATTATTAAATGTTTTGAATATAACCCCTGCATCATTCATACAGTTTTGTTATACTGAGGTTAAGTCATAACTTTCTAAGCATTTGTAGAGTCATAGAATTTTGAGACCCTTAGAATTTATCTTTCCTGACTGTTCATGTTTAAAATAAGTAAGGTAGAGAGAGACTCTGACCAGGAATCACACAACTCACAGCATATTATTGAAATAAAATGAAATAATTGTAATTCAGATTTCCTAAATTCTAACCGTGTGTTTTTTAACCACACTATAATTGACTGTTGCATGAATTATTTGTGCTGCCATAAAACTTTTTATAACTATCTTTACCTTGAAAGTTTTTAAATATGCATAAAAGTAAGTTATACTATTGTTATAGATTGGATGATTAGTCAAGATTTTTAAAATGAAAATAAAATAAATAAATGTTTTATAATAAATATAACATCACCTTATATAAAAATGGCTCACATAATTTTAAATAGATCTGTCAACAAATTCAAGATCCAAGAAACCTGAACAACTTTTATTATAGAGGAAAATAAATAATCAGCCCAAAGTTACAGCACTATCTACTCACTAAAATTTTTTGCAGCATAAGTACTAATAGCAATGTCTAAAAGGTTATCTGAGTTCATGTGGTAAATAAAATATTCATTCATATGAATAAAGTTGGGCACTCAATATTCTAGACAACAAGGTAGTGATCTAGGAAAGAATTGCGTTTACTTATTCTTTTCTCTCTCCCTCTCTCTTTCTCTGTCTGTCCCCATTCCCCCCTCCTTCCCTCCCCTCCCTCCCTCTCTCTCTCATGTTTAATCTTCTAAAGTACCTTAAGGATACTTAACAGAAATGTCTGGAAAACAGAGAAAGAGCAAAACAAAAAATAGTGTAAAAATTAAGAGCCATTCCATTTATTCCCTTACAAATCCAAGACAGACTGGTGTAATACAGTCTTTCTTGCATTCATCCAAAGAAATCTTATCATAAGCCTCATGAAAAAACATATTAATTGATAGTGTTGGCAATAATTAGTCACGAGTCAGTGTCATTAACTTGTAACTGGTCATTCAAATATTTTCATTTCAGTAGCAAAATTACCATAAATATCATATGGATGACAATTGTGCACTATTTTTGTAAGTGATTTATGAGAAATTACTGCTGTCTAAATTATTAGTGAGGACATTTTGCCCTTGTAAGTGTCAGCGTTTCATATATAGACCCTTGATCTGAATTCCTGTTTCTAGGAATCAAATCTATTGGGTAACATAAAATTTAAAGGAGAAATATTAATATTCGTGATTTTTTTTTAGTTCCTGATTGCATTATTTGTAAAGTTCTCAGCATCATACATAATAGAGACTATGGAAAGGAAGCAGGTATGGAGATGTAGCTTAGAGAAGTTATTGATTAAGAAAATCAAGAATGTGTAGCACATACCTGGCCTGACAATTGCAACTCAGTTTGTTTAATGCTTTTTCAAAACTGAAACTACAAAATAGACAGACTTAATAATTGGTTATGATGACAAATATCCTAGCACATACCTATACCAACAGTCTTAGCTCAGGAATATTGTTTAAAACATTTTCAAGGCTAAAACTGTAAATAATGCAGAGTTTAGTCCTGTAGGACTAAATCTTTCCTGACACTATTAAAACAATGCTAATCTTTTTATCTACTTATCTGTACACCTATATATGTATAATGTGTATATACTCATAAGTATGCATTGCATGCATTTCATTTAATAAAAATATATCTTTATTAAAGCAATCCTGCTAATACAAAATAATCTGACATAATCTTTTTTTTCTTTTCTTTTTTTTGTTTTTGTTTTTACCTCTTTGGCAATCATCTGAAAGCTGTCTAAAATGAGCTTTGTCTATAAAAACTTGAATTCTGAAATTCTGCTCAATCTACAAATGTCTCACATTTTTATTTTGTCTGTAAATCTATCAGGCCATTCCGAAAAAGGTCCTAACCTAAATCATTATTTCTTTCATTTAATTTAATGCCCACTTTTAAAATTGTTTCCCATCATTCCAAATGTGCTGCATTATCAATTTGTGATCTTACCAATATGTGAGTTTTAACAGATATTTTAGCTCATACATAATCAGTTTTTTTCTTTTTTGTTGAAGGAATCCAATATGCCATTCTGTCAAGATAAACATAATTTCTTAGTCATTAATTTAGAAAATGTTGTTAAATCCTACTATTCCTTCAAAAGTACTTTTGGAACCACAATAAACATTTTTTATAAATATTTTATTTTTTTAATCAACACATCATTATTAAGAAAATATCATGTTCCAGGCACTAAAGTAGGTTCTGGGATACAGCCTTGAACAAACTTGACAAAAATCTCGCCCTCATGGAACATACCTTTTACTACAGGGATGCAGACTGCAGAGGATGAATTTAAAAATATGAAACATATAGTATTTTGGTTGATGATAGCTACAATTGAAAAATAATTAAGAAAAGGGAATTAAGGATTGTAAGGAAAGACTTACAATTTTAGAATTTTAGATGAAATATCCAGAGAAAGCTTCAATAAGAAGGTAAGGTTTAAGTACAGCCCTGAGAAAGGAGAAAGGCTGGTCACATGGGGAAGGCAAGGAGCTTGTTTAGATGTGCCAGGGCATGCGATGGACTCATAGGCTTAAAACATCAGTCCATTCCTAGAACTGAAGGCATAAGTCTGTTCCTTCCACACCCCATGGCTGAAAATAGGAATGGGTAAATCTCCCAGAGGATAGTAAAGTAAGGCTGAGAAGGCTACATACTGTATAATTCTGATTATATTACCTTCCAGAAAAGCAGAAGCTATGGAGACATGGAAAAGATCAGTGGGTTCCAGGAGTTAGTAGGGAAGGCAGAAGAATAAGCAGAGCACAGAGGATTTTCAGGATGGTGAAACTATTCTGTATGATGAAACCATTCTGTGTGATGGCCTAATGGTGGACACATGTCATTATACATTTGTCAGAACCCACAGAATGTGTAACTCAAATCAGCCCCAATGTAAACTATGGTTTTCAGGTAATAATTATGTCAATGTAAGTTCATGGAGTCTAACAAATATACTACTCTGTGCAGGGTGTTGATAGTGTAGGAGGCTGTGCATGTATAGGAGCAGAGGGTACATGGGAACTCACTATACTTTCCACTCAAATTTTCTGTGAACCTAAAACAACTCTGAAAAAATAAATTCTATTAAAAAAAATCAAAGCATGGGAAGAACCCTACCCAAAAAATAATGCTTATGAGAAGAGAGGGAGTGTTTGCTGAGAGACAATTAACAAATGTCACTATTATTGAAATAAAATTGGGCAATATTTTTCTTCATCCAATCTAATTATACTAGTTATTTTTATGTCTATTTTTTAAATTTATTTTTTAAAGACAAATTTAAAGAGTAGGGCTTGGTGGCATGCACCTGTAGTCCCAGCTACTCCAGAGGCTGAGGTGGGAATGTCACTTGAAACCAAGAGTTCAAGTTCAGCCATGAGCTATAATTGTTTTAATTGATTTTAATTCACTTTTTAAAAAGAAATTTGTAGCATATTTTGTTTTGGATAAAAGGATTGCTGTGATGAAGCAAATGGCCACCTATTTCAATGGTAAGCCATATACTCCATAATTCCATATTCCAGTACTGAGGCATACATTTAAATCTTTAGGTTGTAGCTTGATTTTGATTACCATTTCTTTTGTATTTGAATAAAAATGTTAAATTTGAAATTAGTGCAAAAATTGGTTAAGAAAACATTTAATTAAGCAATACTTTAAATCGCAGTATAATAATAAGGAACTAAATAATATTAAAGTCTTCCTCAGTATGACCTTTAGTTTTTATTGTTGTCATTGTTTTGTAAACACAAAATTTTGTCATGTACATTAGCAGTGTTCACTTTTATCAGTGGGTAACCCAGGGAGAAGTTTTGTTGAGGAAACAGAATACCAGGATAACAGATTGAATGTTTTCTTTTTGCCAGATTTTCTTTTGGTGAGTCCTCAAATAATGTAACATTTTCTATCTCTAAGATTCCATTGTGGTTGAAGAGAATATCAAAATCTTTCTGTGGAATGTGGATTCTTACATGGACATAAAGAATAACCTCAGATACATAAGTTAATAAATTCATAAAAATGACATTTGACTTACAGTAGCATTATTTTCTCTTATTTTAGTGTCATTTCTTACTGTCATCTTTTTAAGAATCATCAAATAGTTACTAAACAGTGTTCGTGGTAATAGCTGTCAAATTCCAAGGGGAAGACTTTTAAGGATCTCTTTCCCTTCCTCTTTCCATACCCTTCCTCCCTTCATCCCTATTCTAATCCTTGCTGCTCAAAGAATTCTTATTCTGGAAGAGTGGAGAAGGCAAGTAGAATCTCATTCTCTAACTTTTTGGTTGAAAAACAGGCTCACATATTTTATTTCCATGATCATTGGATGGAGAGTTTGAATATAATTCTAGGCCAAGTTGAGAAATGGACCAAGTCGTTCTTTAATACTCTCTTTCAACATTTACACAGCTTGCTACACCCCTTGCTAAAATCTCCAATTCAGATCTTCCCTAAATCTGTTCTAAGACAGACTAAGCAAGTTGATATTCATATTAAAGTTTCAGAGACCTCTATTATACTTGTCATCGCTGAGAGGTGTCAGGGAGAGGATATGATTAACACATGATACCATAGTGAAGGTGTGAGAAAGCAGCAGGATGAGAATCAAGAGAGCTGCTTTTAGGTCTAAATTCTGTCACTCACTAGCCATGTTAACTAGGGCCAAACACCAAAACTCCCTTGTCCTAGTTTTCTCTTCTGTAAGACATACACTCATTTAATTATTCAATTAATATTCACCTCTCCTGTTCCTGGCCCTGTGCTTGTTTCATGGTATACAATGGTGAGGAAAAAGACATATTACTTACCCTTATGTATGCTTATGGTCTAGTAAGCAGAGATAGAGATTAATCATCTAATTATAAAATATATATATATAATTTTAAAATATGTTGAATACAATGAAGAGAAATTATAGGGAGCTGTAACTGAAAGTTTGTAGTTTGGGAGTATATGTCTTCTGAGGCTTCTTTCAGATTTAAAATTTTATGGAATAATAATTATAAAATCCTTGAGGCCAGGTGTGGTGGCTCATACCTGTAATGCTAGCACTCTGTGAGGTCAAGGTGGGAGGATCGTTTGAGGTCAGGAGTTCAAGCCCAGCTTGAGCAAGACCCCCTCTCTACTAAAAATAGAAAAAAACAATTAGCTGGGCAACTAAAAATAGAAAGAATTAGCCAGACAGTGATGTGTGCCTGAAGTCCCAGCTACTTGGGAGGCTGAGACAGGAAGATTGCTTGAGCCCAGGAGTTTGAGGTTGCTGTGAGCCAGGCTGATGCCATGGCACTGTACCCAGGGTGATAGAGTGAGACTCTATCTAAAAAAAAAAACAACAAAAATGACCTTGATTCTGGGAGAGAGATATTTAAATGTTAAGTGGGAGTGGGGAAACTTCATCAATCTATTTTTATTCCATATGTTTAGGCAACCTTCTCTCTTCTTTCAGGTAGGGTGAGGCTTGAGGAAGGTACATTGTACTCAATTACTGTGTAGTTTTATTTGGTTTCTCCAGAGTATACTGAATTTAGGATTTATGATTACACTGGCCTCTCTTTAGTCATTTCCTGTTCTCTTTTAAACTGAGTCCAAGTCCTGCCTGTGTTTTTCTGAACTAGTGGAGCTGAAAGTATGTGAATAACTAGAATCTGTCCACAGTGCATCTTCTCTTCCCCATAGTACAGCCTCACAAAACTTCTAATTGTTTCTTTGCAATTTTATGTCTCTGTTCATTTTGATTTAACCAGTCCCTTAGTCGGAAATACGCTCTCCCAACAGAGTCCCATTCATTCATTTATTCCAGCCCTACCTAGTGCCAAGAGTTAGAGCTCAGATCATATGTTGAAACTTTTAGGAAGCCTTTCCTGATTCCTCCAGGGCAGTTTGATTATATATATTATTTACTGAGTGCTTTCTCCATAAGAATCTCTGTGATAAGCACTTTGCACGCTTTCATCTTATTGGAAACTTCAAATAACACTATGAGGTTGTTTCTCTTATTATTATTTTTATTTCACAAATGAGAAAATTGCAGCCCGTATATGGTACATGGTCAGATGGTCAGAATAAAATACAACTCTAGGGGTATAGTACTTAAACGGCACACTCCCCCTCTTCATTTCCATAACATTTGATTTATTATCTCAGTGTAGTATATAATTCATTTACTTTTAAAAAATACTTTTTGAAAATTTAAATATTATATCTAGTCTTCATATTTGAATATGAAATCCTTTCAACAGGCCCCATATTACATATGTTCTGTTTATTAGCCACAGTACCTAGAAATATAGGTTTTTTGAGTGCATAAATTAATGAATCTTGTATGTTATCCAAAATCTGAAAAATGCTTAAATAATACAATGAGTTTTGAAGATATACTTTTGGAATGAGTCATTTTTTTCTCAGTAAGAAACTATTCAGATGTTTGTACATAAATGGTTAATGCATTCAAAATACTAAACGCTTATAAAGATATAAGGTTATTTTCAATGTGTCATTTCAAATATTTTATTTAAACTTCAAAAGTACTCTGATATTAAACCCTAGAATATTAGTAAAGAGGTGTATTTATAACATCAAATATCAGTGGCAAAGACCAACAATAATAGCACCAAATTTGAATATTATTTAGAATACACCTTGTGAGCAAAAGGAAGCCCTAAATAAAGTATTTGGAGGGTTATTAACTCAATAGAGCTAACTAAAGGTTCTCCACCTGGCAAAAGAATCCATAGTATAATAGTTTTTGGAAGATATTTATTCCATGTAAGAGGTGAAAACCTTTTTCTAGTTCAGTGATCTCCAAATTTTTTAATAGCTTATATATATATATATATATATATATATATATATTTACACACACACATATACACATATAATTAAAATGAGTAAAACATTTTCATTTTGAAACTATCAAAAACACTTTTATTTTTATTTTTTTAAATTTTATTTCAGAATATTACGGGGGTACAAACCTTTTGTCTACATAAATTGCTTTTGTACTATTTGAGGCAAAGTTATAAGTGTACCCCTCACCCAGATAGTGTGCATTGTACACATTAGGTGTGAATTTACCCATCCCATGGAAATATCATTTAGTTTTCAAAAGCAGAGTTTGGGATTCTCTTCCATATAGTAAAAAATTGTAGAGGTGTATTTTGGTCCTTGTTCCTTAATTGCTCTGAATTCAAAAGAAAAATTGATTGGCTCAAGTTTTGATTATTTTGAAATAATTTATGAATGGCTCATTTTATCTATATTTGTGTTCACTCATATTTATTATAATGACTGGCATTATTTTAGTTGTCATGTTCTTAAGAAAAAAATGTGGGATTCTCTGCAGTTCATTCTTTCTTTGCTCTTGTGCTAAGATTGTTAAATAGGGCTGATTTAGTCATATATCTGATGCTGCTTTTTATTTTTAAAAATTCAGGAAAAAAGTGATTACCAACTAACATAATATTTTCCTGTAGGCTTTTGATAAGTAGAACAAGAGCTTAATTGGTATATTTCTGTTCCCACTGGCATACTAATTAGGTAGGATTTACTGTAATATGAAATTTATGTGATGCTATATAGTTGTTTGTGAAACTTAAGTCTGATTATCTAACAACTATATGTCACTCAGAAATCGCTCAGTTATATTCTTAAATGAACTAATGAGTATTAAGAATGCTGAAATTACTTTCACATTTTAGCTTAAATTCATATTTAGTGATGGACATATGACACTGATTTAATTTGGAGAGATTATATATATGTGATATATATATCCTGTTATATGTAACCATTGACATGCAACTATTAAATGTGCCAATATGTTTTTAATCTAAATAATTAGTATGAACTTATTTCAATTATATATATATATATATCATTTATCATTTGATCAAATGGCATATTTGGCAGTAACGGTTGTCTTTTCAAATGGAGATAAATTTGAAATATTAATAAATAAATATATTAGTGTATATAATAATACTAAATTAATACATGCATAGAAATATTTATATCTCTTTCATTTTAATTTGTAGTGACAGCTGAATTTTTATATTTAAATAAGTACATATTCTTTCCACTGATATCAGTGAAATTTGTAAACATATATCCAAAGGCAAAACTAGATCCATAGAAGTTCTAATCATCAAGGTTATGGTTTTTATATATGTGTGTGAGTATTTAGTTTGTGTGTATTTTCCAAACACCATCTATGAATTTTAATGAAATGTTTACATCAAAGGTAAAAGGTTGAAAGATATCAGTGTGTTCAGATTTTTTTCAGTCGTTTTTGTGGCATTATAGAAAGTGAACTAACTCACTGAGATATTACAATGCTATAGCCATTTTTTTATGTTTTAAAGTTTGCATACTAATAAACTACATTTGACATCTCTGCTCCTTCTGATTTTTTATTATGTGACTTGAATAACTCTTTGGGTTAAATTAAGGAGTAATAAATTAGTACTCCTAGTTGATAATGGATGAAAAGACAGCCTGTCTAATGGGCAGAGATGTCAAAATTATACTCTCTTGAACTAAGACATTGTTAGTTCCAACCTAATACACAGGAATATGCATCTTTTCAGAAGGGTAGTCATTAGTTTTTCCACATTTCCACTGTGTTCTGATTATTTATGATTATTTACTACACTGGAACTGTAGAAAAAGACAAATCAATGGACGCTATATCCTAATTTCTAGGGACTGTCCACCGTTCTAGTAATTTCACTTTTAATTCTTTGTGCATCATTTGAAAAAGAACAATTTTAAAGTAATTATTCAATAAGTGAGACTTACCCTGAGGTGGCAAAGGTTTGATTTTTTTTTTCCTTATAACTTTTTTTAGTAGAAGCTTTCTGTGGATAAAAGAGAGCTTAAGTGATGCGTTCAGTTAACATTGAGTCTGGCTATGAGGGATAGAACGCTGCTTCCCAGCCACTTGAAAAAACAGTGGCCCATTCTTTCTTGCTGATCCACTATCCTCAACACATTGGTGACATCTCATTGTTCAACATGGATGCTCCACTTGCAGACATCACATTGATGTTTGATTAACAGAAAGGAGCAAAACGTATGAGAAAAGCACTCATTTCCTTTTACCCATGGTCTCTGGACATTGAATACCCATCTTGCTTACCTTCCATTGACCAAACTTTGTTAAATGGTGTATTCTATTAGTCAGGGTTCTCCAGAGCAGCAGAACCAATAAGATGCACACACACACACACGCACACACACACACACGCATATACATTTATACACACATATGGAGATTTGTTATATTATCATGGGAATTGGTTCATATGGTGATAGAGGCCAAGAAGTCCCAGAATCCACCGTCAGCAAGCTGGAAAATAGGAAAGCTGGCAGTATAATTCAGACCTGAGCCTGAGATGGGAAAGATGAGAAAAGTTTCTGTCTTAGTCTGTATGGGCTGCTATGACAAAATACCATAAAATGGGTAGCTTATAAAGAAGACAAATGTATTTCTCACAGTTCTGAAGGCTGAGAACACCAAGATCAAGGTGCCAGCAAATTTGGTGTCTGATGAGGACCCATTTCTTGGTTCATAGACAATTGTATTCTTGCTGTGTCCTCACTTGGTAGAAGGGGATAGCTACCTCTCTGGGGTCACTCTTATGAGGGTACTAATCCCAAATCACCTTACAAAGGTCCCACCGAATACTGTCACATTGGAGATTAGGATTTCAACATATGAATTTGGGGTGGCAGACACAAATATTCAGAACATTGCATATGGCTACATCTAGTTGTAAGTGATGCTGGGAAATGTGGACTATCTTTCAAAGTTAAAAATCAGAATTTTTTTTTTTTACTATAGAAAAAGGGAGAATGAATACTGGGGGAAACTAGCAGTTTCTGCTATAGGATATTATCACTAGTGTCAAATATTAACAAAAAATAAATCAGGACTTAGGTAAAGAGACAGTTTATTCAACAAAATTATTGCCAGAAGGGGAAAGCAACTATTTTATTAATAATAGGCATATGGGTACTTTGAAATAGCTCATACCATGAGATCTGAAAGCACCTTAAAAGTTAGGCAAAAAAGGGCTTTTCTTTAATAGGGAGGAGTAAATAACAATGTATAGGCAGTGGAATGAGTGAGGATGGTGTGGTAGGACAGCAGGTCAGAGAATGTTTTACCCTGAGGTCACCATGTTCTCTGGAGGGGCCATTAAGGAGGGTATGCTGTCTGCTGGCTCAGGTTAAGGTCAGGCCAAGGTTCAGTGTTCTGGAGGAAAGAGAAACTTAACCAAAGTTTCTTTTGTTCTGATTGATCAGTGGGGACAGACAGTTCAGCTTATCATTTGTGAGGCAAAGAATGAGCTTTTGAAGAGTCTGTGTCTGGCCTTGCCATAAGTAAACAAGTAGGGCATCCATGAGCCTCACTTAACTCATATGAGGAAGGATGTTCCTTTGCAATAAGCAGAGTAATTCTGAACATAAAAGAATAGGGTAAGTTTTTAACCTTCCCTGTTTACCTGGATCACAGGGCCTGAGTAAATGTCAACGTTGTCACTGGAATGAGAATAAAGGTAGCTCTGATTTCTAAGCTTGTTGACTTAGAATAGTATGGAACAACAGCACACTGACGATGCACATAGCCTATTAGTTTTTTAAAAAAAGCAACTTGTAGTAAAAGTAGTATTGCGTATGCACTTGTTAAGATCATCTATGATAGAACAACCCTATGATAATATATACAGTGGCCACTTGTAAGGAAAATTGTTATTTAAGTCACCTTGTGAAAGACATATCCTTATGAAGCCACTGTTTCAATCAATGTTTTTAGGGGCTCATTGGTAAGAATCAGTTCCTGAAGGGGCAAAAGTTGTTACTCATGAAGGTAATCTGATCGCCAAATAAGGAAACTAGACCTTCAAAGGGAAAACTTGGGCATGAAAGGGAACAGTTTGCCCTCTTTTTGTCTCACTCTTTTGAGTATGGACATTTGGTCTAGACTTTAACCTTCAGTAAAGTTTAAGGATGGCCTCTTAACTATGAAGGCAGTGGGTTTGGGCCAACCATTTTTGAATGAGCTTATTTTTAAATTAGATTATCTAGTGACAGTGACATTGTTTTATCGGGATATTCCTTTTTGGTTACTCCAAAAGCTAGCAAAACTTTGAAAAGGTACAAACCATTTCCCAAAGTTAAATGTTTGCTAATGTAATCAAGAGGCTACCATGATGACAACTATAGTAATTTAGAAAAAAAGTTGGGCTCTAATAATCAAGCTGCCCTTCTCAACAGAAAGATAGACCTGCTTTGAGAGTATTGTTTATGTAATGGGTTGTGGGTGAAGAATTAGCCACCTTTCCTGAGATTGATATTTTATTCATGGTGCCTTAAGTAAAACATACTGATTGAGCACATGAAGGGTTCCAATAAATACATTTTTAACCAATTGAAAAATGAAACAAAAAATAAATGGAGTTTAAAATTATAGAGATGGTGTAGGTTGGAAGCCATACTTTAGTGTGAGTAAAAATAGGCTTGCTAACACCCTATTTGCTTGGTATATTATTTAGGGATCTGAATGGAGTGGGGAAGAAAAAGATGAAATCATCTACTCTCAGAAAATTTAATAAATAGCTATACATAATGAAAAAATGTGTACTCATGGCTATTGGCCACAGATAACTTACTCTGTAGAAAACACACGATCCTGCCTTCATGTCACATGACCCCTATACTCTGGCATTTTCCTTGCTTTCTCATACAATGTGACACGGTAGGCTCACCTTGTACATTTTTTGACCCAGACTCTAGAATAAGTCAAGGAACCCTGGTTCCTTTCAGCAGGAAATGAAATTTAGAAAATAAAGATGGATACCACAGGTGGATTTCATCTTATGACTTATTTTATCCTAGGTCAGTTTAAGCATTTATGAATGAATGATTCATATAGCTATTCTTCTATCTTATAGCTTTTTCTTATTCAAATTACTTTTATTTTAAGTTATTAATATGTAACCATTTAAAGAAAACAGTATCCATAATATGGCCAACACATGTCCCAAGATTAAACAAATGTCATTATTTTTCTTATTTGCTTTATATCCTTATAGACTGAGATATATACAAAAGTAATTATCTAGATGCTGTTATGAATCATGTATATGAATACATTTTATATTTAAAATATAGAGAAGTGGCATGATAAGCTGTGTGTATCTTCTCAAGTTACTTTCTCAGTCAACATGCTATTTTTGAGATTTGCTCACATTGATGTGAAGATGTAGTTTGATTACTGTATAGTATTACATTGAATTAATAAACAGCAGATTAATTATCTATTCTCCTACTGAGAGACTGTCCTTTTGGCTCTTATTTACAACACTCCAACAAAACATTGTATCTCATGTTCCCTTATAATCATGTACAAGATTTCCTCTAGGGAAGATATCTATCTAGGGAATATATGCTGCTCTGGAAGAGAGGAAGATAGGCACCGTTTGATTTTCCTAAGTATTAATGAATCTCTCCTGTAAATTGCTTGCACAGACTTATACTCTTGCCAGTATAAGTGTTTCCATTACCTCAAGTACTTATTAATATTTGGTATTATAAGACATTAATATTTTGAGTGATAACTTGTTTTTACTTATATTTTTCTGATTACTAGTGAAATTCTGTAGCTTTTTGTAAATCCATTTGGTTTCCTTCATCATAGTCATATTATTTGAAGTTATAGGGCCAGTCAGATTTTCCCTTTAATTCCTTTAATCTTAAATCAATTTTGGTACCATATTTTCTAGAATATTATCTAATTCATCTACATTTTCAGATTTATTTGCATAAAGTAGTTCTAGCAGTTGTTTATGATTTTAAACATTGCTGCTGTTTTATGTATTTATGTTCTGACTTTCAGTAGACACTTTTTTTTACTTGGCCTTCTTTGTTTTCTTGCTCAGTCTCACAAAAGTTTAGCAAAGTTATTAGTCTTTACAAACAGTTTCCCTTTTGTTTTACTTGTTTGACTTACCTTGTTTCATTCAATTTCTATAGCAATCTTGTTAACTATGTATTATTATTGCCATTAAAAGATGAAGACATTGGAGTTCAGAGAGTTTAAGATTTGCAAAAATCTACAACAACAAAAGCAACAGCAACAGGAAATGTGTTAAATCCTAAATCAAACTCAAGTATTCTTACCCCAATCTTAGTTCTTTAATGTCTTCACCAGTAATCAGAAACTGGCACTCTTGTTCATAGGATTAATAGAAACATAAGTTAATATCCAGAAGAGAAATCCTATATTGAACATATCCAGGCACATTTCCACTTTCCAGAATGTTGACAAATAGACTTCCTAAGGCTCAACCAAAATATATTTTTTCATAGCAGCAGGCATAACTTTAGCTTCTGTTGAAAGGACCTGGGTAGTCATCTGTAGCATTCATTCATCCAGATGGTCAGCACCATAAAAATTTGGATGAAAATTAGGATATGCAGATGAGCTGTAGATACTTCACAGCTTGACACTGCTGAAATAATTTTTTTAAGAATTGTGCCTGAAAGCTCAGAAGTTTTCTTATTTTGAAACATAGAAAGAAGCTGCAATTTACATATTAATTGTTTTAATTCCATTATATAGTCAATGTTTATATTGTGTAATGTTTAGGGGACAATTGTTTTAAGCTGTTTTTATAAATTAGAATTTAGAGTAAAAGTAGTCTACCTCACCAGAATGAGTTGGCTGTTTCCTATAGCGTGACAGGTAAGCATGCTTTTAAACATAACAGAGAGAAACCAACCTTCCTTCAAGAACTTATAAAAACTGTAACACTTACTCACTTCCTAGATACTTTCAAAACTTTAATCATAATCTTATGGGTCTTTAATTTTTAAAAATAAATATTTACTAAGCTTCTCTATTTCTATTTGGTAGCTTGAAATATAGTAATGTTTCTAAAAATATTTAAAATTATTTAAAAGTAATTTGTGGAAAAAAATATGAACTCATTTTTTTCCCATGGTTCCAGCATCCTATCAGTTGGGGATAAAATTAATTACAGTTACAATATTTTAAGTTCATGATTGTTCACATTTATGCTATCAAAATTGAATTGAGAAATGTCAGGTAAAACATGTACTATATACTCTTGACTCTTAAAATAATTCTTTTTTTTTTTTTTTT